>CM062264.1:40587117-40837117 GCA_031216635.1 Dissostichus eleginoides | reverse complement strand
CATTAATGCCCTTATACTGTAGCCTTCATTTCAGTACTGTTATTGCATCGGAGAATAATACAACCTGTTGATCAACTTGACATGCATTTGCATCACTGAACTCTGCTAAGCAATGTGGTCTATACAAACACAAACACAAAGATATGTTTCAAAGTGCCAATCCAGCCGCTGTTGCTTAGGTGGAGGTGGAATGGCGTCGGATGAGTCTGGGTCTGTGGTCTTAGCTACTAGCTTCGCTACTAGCTTCGTCCCAGCATGTTTTTTCTGCAGATGTTTCAACAGATTTTAATTGCTGTTTTGGGCAGTCGATAGGATCTTTGACCCGCCAAGACACAACTTACATTTAACTAAAACCTTCTTTTCTTTGTGCTCGACAAAAGTGAAATAGTGAGAATATCTCCAGGCGGAGAAACTCGACTTGAGCTCTGCCGCCGCCATGATAGTCTTGTTAGTTAACACAAACACAGTGGCGTTTATTTTTCATAAACAATCTACGAATCTACGAAACAATGACACCAGCCACTCACCTTCATCTTTTGGGAACAGAAACATCGCCACTTCGGCAGACTTCACATTACCACAGCCAGCGGCAATGCATCGCTTCCCGTGTGTTTTTCCTCCCTTTTTCGTCACTGTCGCCTCCATTGTCAGCTTTTCTCGATTGGCAATCACTTCCAGTCGACTGCGAAACACTTTCCAATCAAATACTCGCTCAAAAACGTTGGTAAATTCGACTTTGAAATAGAGACAAAATGAATGGTGGTGAATGTAAACACTTCGGCTTGGCCCATCTTCTGACGTCACGCAGTAGATCGCAAGCCACGCCCACGAAGGCGGAGGTCGACTGCGAATTTCCCAGCGGAAAATTCAAACTCGTCAAATTCGTTGCTATTCCAACATCTTTGATATGGGTTCCAATGGACAATTTTGGTCATTAATATACGTATTAGCATAAAAGATCATGCACCGTCGCACACTTCAGTGGGTCTTTAAGGCTGCACTATTATTTATAAAAATGTTTAAGACGTTTCTCAAAATTCAAAAATACAGGTTTGCTGTCTTTGGAAACTTTGAGTTATCTTCTAGATCTTAAACAATAGGGTTTAAGAAAATGTTGTAAAGTAAATATAGAGCCACTGCATCAAAGATTAAGTATAAGGCTATAATCTATCTATCTAGTTACCTTTGACTGGAAGTAATGTGTGTTTATCACAGCTAAAGACAATACTCTGAAACATGTGGAAACTAAAAAGCTGAAAGATGAGCAAAAGACAAAGGAATCTTGATATGAAGATAGTTTTTTTTCTGAAAGCATTCTTCAAATCGTCTGTAAGGCCAATTTTATTTGGGATGTTTCTGTCATTAACCCTCTGAGGTCTAAGCCCCTTTTTCACACGTTTGGCTCGCCTGGGCTTTTTTTGTAGAAATGCTTTTAAAACATGAACCCTGTGCTGCACAATCAATTAATATACATGTTTGTATTCACAACAACCTAAGCTATCAGCATATGTAGGCTACAGGGATGTCACATGGATGTACAAATAGTTATGAGACCATAAGTACAAAAGAAAAAACGAAATGTTATCACTCAGAAATGTATTCAAATCCCACAGAGAAAAGTATTCTTCAAGTCTCTTGATCAGAAAATAGTTCTTTCAAGTCTTGGTGACCATGGGGAAAACAGAAAGTATTTCAAAGCACCAAAATCAATATGTATCTATAATATTTACAACAAACAGTCATGGCGTTATTATATCAACAAGGTTAGTTGTGCCATTCCTCAAAACAGCGTCGACCTCAGAATCAAATGTCCATTTTTTTTTCAGATTTTGGGGATTTTTTGTAATGGTGTCTGCTGCATATCGTGTTTTCTTCACTTGATGTCAGTGAATGCATCACTCAGGGTAATGCAGATTGAGAATATGTAAACAAGACACCAAACGTCACTTTTGTGTCTCTTCTCAGGCCGTTTTACTGGATATTTGATTAGCATGTAGTTAGCATTTGGTGTCAACTGATTCTTATCATTGTTGTGATCTTTCAGGAACTTTGTCAAAGAAATAAAGGGCGATAAGCATTTTCTGTTACAGGAAAAGTCAGATGACGTCCAACAAATAGGCCTATCATCCGGCAGTCGAACCAGCAAACATGAACTGATTCTAAACAACAACAAAAGACTACAATAAATAAGCACATGTTGAGAAAATACCAGCAAAAACACAGCAGAGAGATCCAAAAGACACCGAGCACCTGCAGAAATATGAACCTTAAAGGATGAGAAAACATTCGGAAAATAAGATTTAATTTCGACTTAAAGTCCTCGGCTGGAGTCTTCTCCACAGCACTCACCGCTGAGCATTATGGGTAGTGTAGTCCTTGAGGTAATGTGTTCAGAAACTTTATCTAAAAAAATGATGAAATAGACTTCCAGAAGCAGCAGCCCTACTGACGCTACATCTTACAGATATAATATAAAACTTGGCAGCAGAAATATGTGATTATGAGTCACATCTGACCAGACCAGCAGACAGCATCCCCACACAGAGAAGCTCATTTTAATGTAGCAGTTAGCATGTAGCACTGCCTGCTGGCCTGACAGGGAACTGCAGTTTGTTATCATTATTTCTTCTGTCAGTTTGTCTGAAAGAAGTTAAGGTTTAATGAGATTCACTGTAAGAAGTTTAAGTGTTTGAAATCCCCATTAAATCTAATTATGTCAACAAAATCAGGTAAAAATTGTTTAAAAAATCTAAGAAAGTTGACATTTTGACCGTTTTCTTTTTTATTAATGCTAAACTTGCAGCTAAGACTTCAACATTAAGAGAATTAGGAGAATTCTAATATTTAAGTAAGACTCTTCATTTCTCTTTTTAAGCATTTTAATCATCCATATATTTATTTTTTCGAAGAAAATTCATGTGAAAGGCCAAACCAAAAAAACGGTTTGTGTCTGACTTCCTGTCCGTGGACTATAGGTTTCTTTATGAAGATCTTAAGGTTTAACTTGCAAATATATGGCTTCATTTCATCCAGTCCTGGCAATTAACTGGAAAATGTCATTTATATCAAAAAAACTACACTTCCTTAATATTTAAAGTGGCAGATTGAACATCAATATAACTCTTTATTTGGATCGCTCCAAGATTTAAAGGTCCCCTATTATTTTAAATCCACTTCTTCATGTCTTTTCTACACAAACATGTGTGAAAGTCTCTGGAAAAAAGACCCACTCTCTTTTTGTCCTGATCCATCTTTATAAAAACCTGTCTGAAAATGAGCTGATCAGATTTTGGTCACTTTGTGATGTCACAATGTTTATTTTGTGTTGTGCAACCATTAGCCAATCAGCAACCAAGGTAACTTCAACCAGCTTAAGCCCCGGCCACACGAGGACGATAACGGTCGTATCCGCTACAGTTCACTATCAGATAGACGGTTCGGCCACACGAGGCCGATAACGGTCGTATCCGCTACAGTTCACTATCAGATAGACGGTTCGGCCACACGAGGCCGACATGGAAACGCAGAAAACGATAACGATAACGGGTCCGAAGGTGGGTAGATCTGCAAACTAAACGCTCTGGGGGGCAAACGGCTCCGTGTCTACACCTATACGATCATTTCCTGATAACGTTGAAGCAATAGCCCCGCCTCTCCCCACCTCTCCTGCTCAGAGATCAGCTGCTGGGCTCTCAGAAGAGGGGGAGGAAAAGAGAGGCTCCGTTTTTGATTCTTATATTGTTATATAGAGTCGTTATCAATTTGTTTTAAAGCTCAATAAATAAAAAAGAAGACTTTGAGCGGCACTTTTCTAATTTTGTCCGGAAGATTTAAACTTTAACGGACATGTTGACCGGCAAAAAAAAACTAACTGAAACTCTGCTGCACGGTCCCCTCGTCCCTTGGAAGAGGCGGAGAGGTGGGTGTTTTTCATCTGCTGGTGGACTACCGGAGAGATTTACAGCAGGAGCACACGCTTGCCTCGGGGAGGGAGAAAAAGAGCCAGAGCGTCCACAGCGGAGAATAAACAGAAGGGCAACCATGGCAACCATGCGCGGAAGTCTTCTTCGCTGCTTTTGTGGAAGGACTACAGCGCCACTTACAGGCCTGTCATATGTACTACAGCGTCTCCAGCGCTTTCGAGCGGTCTCGTGTGAACAGACACGTTTCTGGTGCCTGTTGCGTGTGGACAGAAGACTTTTTTTGATAACGATTGCGGTCCGTTTGCGTTATCGTCCTCGTGTGGCTGGGGCCTAAATGAAGGCAATATTGAGTATTGAGCAATATGGACAATGCTTTAAAGATAAGGAAACTATGCAGAGTAAAGTATTACACTGGGGGAAATAAGTGTTGCACTAAACAGTGAGTGTGTGTGTGTGTGTGTGTGTGTGTGTGTGGTGTGTGGTGTGTGTGTGTGTGTGTGCACATTTGAGTGTTTTGAGATAAATATATTCCCTCCATCTTTCGTCAACTTATTTCTGTTTTCTCCAGGTCGAATACAAATGTGGCAAATGAAGAACTTTAGCCATAACTGAATGTCAAGCAATAATGTCATTACATGTAACAGTGTTTAAAAACAGAGCATGTTAATGCAGATTTTGATGTACTGTATGAGCTTTACATTTGAGGGTTTCTTTTGTATATTCTGTCCCGTTGTGTGATTTTGTACATTGAGGACACCCTTTTATCCCTCTTTGTCACCTTATTGGTTCGTCCCTCGTTATGTAAGTAACTTAATTGATATTTATGTACAGGCCAACAGGAAGACACTGCTATAGATGAGCGTCAGACTTTTCTATCTGTTGTTTAAAAAGAGATTTTGTGTATTTAAGCAGCGGGGCAACCTTCTGTTAGCAGGGTCAACATGTTACTAACTATGCCACTAGGATTTGTCTTAAAAGGAGACATCTGTTTATATTTACAACCTGACATTAACAACATTTTGAGGATGTTGCCGGTCATATGATAACTTGTACTGGTTGTGATTCAAAATGGCTGGATTGCTTGTGCCATACCCAGTGAGGCCAATAAAAAACATGCTTTAGCTATCAAAAAGTCTAAATAAATTGGCCAAACTCTGGACGTACAGAGGTTGTAAAAGATATGCAATCAGAGACTTAGTAACTTAACTAAGCTAAGCTAACACTAGCCAGAGGTTGACTCATAGACTAATAGGTTTTGTAGTTGAGAACAACAAAGTGTCTGAGTTGTATAAAAACAGACTTTTCCTCTATACTGTCAGATGTTATTATGGTATGAAATATCATGGTACAAAGGTGTTATTTCCCAGCCTGCACCTGTATCAGAGTGTCCGGCTCGGGACCGTCCATTTCTTTATTTAAACTCTTTGTTTTGATACAAAGCAGAGCTGCTGTATCTGAAATGTAATACAAAATAAAACTAAGACTGAAAGAAATGCATTTGTTTGTTTTTTTTCTTTCAAATTACATGAACTGTATCTCAAATCTCTAAACTGTTTACGGCCAGCTTTCAAAATAAAATAAAGTGGTCAAATGTTGTGTGTGTGTGTATATGTGTGTGTGTGTGTGTGTGTGTGTGTGTGTGTGGGTTGTGTTTCAGAGTGCAGGGTTGTCACACTGTGTCACTGGCCAATTTGTCACGATTGGGGACTCGTTAGTGATGGACCTCTTACACCCAAAGCGAGAATAATAGCCCTCACCAAATTACTAATTATCTTCGGAGAAAAGTCACCATATTGGAATTTAATTGGCCAAACTTTTTTCTTTTTTGGTGATTTATTTGTATGTTTATTACATCATTTCTCTTATGCTGTCACACAGGTTTAGAATGCAGAGAATAACCAAATATAAATACATAGAAAATGCAAGAGGGTAAAGCATTACTGGTACAAAATGTATAAAAGGACTAAAAAGCACACACTTTGACGTGTTCACCAGAGGGCGGCAAAATCAAACATTTAGAAATAATCCAGAATACACTTTCGTGTTTTTGAGATGTTTATATTCAAAGACAAGGTTAACTCTTGAATTCACTGCATACATTGCATTCGCGTAAGTTGGCACAAAACAAGAAAACTCTTAAATGTTTCAAAGCTTCTGAAAGTAAAACGTGTTCTTCAATGCTTCTAAAGATCTGCCTTCAGATGGAACTCGGGTCAGCAGATTTGTAAAGTTGACGACACTTTAATTGGCTAAACTGAAGGCTTAATATAACCGTTGATAACCTGTGAACATGTGGCCAAAGAATGGTCTGCCAGGTGACAAATTACATGAACTGTATCTCAAATCTCTAAACTGTTGCCACCTTTCTGTGTCTGTGTGTGTGTGTCTCTGTGTGTGTGTGTGTGTGTGTGTCTGTGTGTGTGTGTCTCTGTGTGTGTGTGTCTCTGTGTGTGTGTCTCTGGTGTGTGTGTGTGTGTGGTGTGTGTGTGTGTGTGACTGTGTGTGTGTGTGTGTGTGTGTGTTCCAGGTGACACAGGTGAGCCTCCCTCCTCCTGCCTGTAGTATTTTCCTCCGGCAGGTGGCAGTAGAGTCCAGGTGTGTGTTATAATCTATCAGAAGAGGAAAGTGTTATTCAGCAGAATCAGGCGTTCCCCCCCCGACACCATCTGCACATCATCATCACTTTGTGTTTGAAGATTTTCACCAGCCTCCATGCTGCAGCCCGTCCTGAACACTGCGTGGAGGAAAGCCTGACTTCGAGTTAATAACCTAGTTAAAGTGGGATTCAAAATGCATTTTAGCGTGCACTTGGAGAGAGAAGTGGTGTTAGATGTCAAGAAATACACTGCGTCAGAGGGCTTCCCACAATGCTCCTGTTCAGACCCGTCAAAGATCGTATATTGAAAAGATGGATTTTGGAAAAACAGCTGAGCTTGTTCCACCAACAAAACAAAACATGCAAAAATGTACCAGCTGGAACTGTGGCTGCACAAGATAAGTGTTATGAATATATTATAATTACAGAAAATATTAAATGTGTCCTAAAACGTTGCACACAATTGTAATATGATGTTGTTTTGCGTAACTGATTAGCATAGTTTGCACTTGTATTGCAACCAGAGGTCAAGAAAACAGTTCACACTAAATAGTGTGTTTTAATAAAGAGAACAGGCAGTAAAACTGTGAGCTCCGTCACTGTCCACAGCCTTAAACTAAACCCAGATTGCATTTCTCACACAAAGACACTTATCAAAAGTACTAAAAACATGAATTAATATTTTGATATAACAGTTCTGGCCTTTTTGTTTTTCCACCATGTGGAGGAAATTCTTTAGAGAAACTGATAAATGAGTCATGGACAAAGTGTGTCTTTTGTTATATTTAATAAAGTTAAAAAAGTAAAAAATATACAATTGAAATGGATCTCAAATGCAGGAACAGAGCAGCTTGATCCTCAGAGGATAAAGAGGTTCTGCTCACAGTCACATTATATAGTAGAGAGAAAATATCCAACTTGTCCCACCCTTCAATTCCTTTAGTCATTATCTAAACATCCCTCTCATTAAACCCCAGTCCTTTAACCATTTGCAATTCCACCTTTTTGCACCTCCTGAAATGTAAATCCTCAACATATGTCTCTGTTAAACACATATAGGACTAAACATACTATTTAACCGAGTAAAAGGCAATCAGATTATAAAACATAATCTATATACAGTGAAGGAAATAATGATTTGATCCCTTGCAGTTTTTCTAACTTTGCCCACAATATATGAACAGTCATTCATTTTAATGGTAGGTTTATTTTAACAGTGAGAGTAAGAATATCAAAAAGCAAATCCAGAAATTGACATTATATAAAAGATAAAAATGTATTTGCATTTAAAGGTGGGATTTAAGTATTTCATCCCCTTGCAGATTATCATTTGACACGACACACCACACACAAATAATGTAACCATGTTCAATTAGGAGAATAATAAATATGCATACCATAAATGAATAATCTATAGTACCTCCAGAACAAAAAGTCAAGGCCTCTATGTAAACGGATCCCATCGTACACAGAGTCAGTATGTAATGATCGTTAGAGATAGATCAGTTATTCCCTGATTGTCAGATTCCACCCACACTGACGGGGGTTCACCATATTTCAAACTTGTCTATCTCAAGGAATGTCCTGTACACAATTTTGTTCCCGAACAGTCTAGAAAAATACAAAAGCAGAGAGCACAGACATCAGTCAGACCGAACAATACGTTGAATAGCAGTTTTATAATGATGAATGATTCCTCTGTTAGCCTATGAGTACAAATGGTGCAGTAATTATGGTTTTCTCACCGCACAGTGTGAATGGAGGGGTTGATGGAGACCAGTTGGAGTAAGAGGTCAGTCGAAGCATCAGTGATGTTGTTGTGGCTCAGACTGTAACACAAACACAAACAGAGGAACTTTTAGTAATGTAAAACATCGGCTGGGCAGTATAGGTACAGTCCAAACAAACATTATGTTCACTTGTATTTAGGGCTGTGCAATTAATCGTATTTTAATCTCGATTACGATTTTGGCTTGCAACAATAACGAAGACAACGTAATCGAAATAAAACGATAATTTTGCTGCATTCCCTTTCACAATGAGGCCGCATTCTGTACTGTTAAAAGCACAGCATGTCGTTGCTGCTATATTGTACTGCCATGTGGTAAATACTTGTGTATGCTGCTCTTGCCCTTTTTGCATATCATGTATTTATTTTTTGCTATGTATATAAATGTCATGTTCTTAACTTCTTATATGTTGTATGTCAGGGACTACGGATGGAAATTAGCTCAAAGCTAAAATCCGGCATATTTACACTTGAAGCATTATTTGTCTTAAGTGTTCATTAATGTGCATTGTCCCTATTCAAATAAACGATTAAATGAAAAGTGGAAGGGCTGAGAAGCAAAACTCGATTCCGAGTAAGAACAAATAACAATTGTCCGGTACTGGGATTAATAAGAGTTGTGAGGACAGGAGGCGGAGGCCGAGCCCCGCAGCTTTCTCTCTCTCTCTCTGTGCTCCGGATCAGCTGATCGCTGCACGTTGCAGCCGGTTGCAGCTCAGAGTCTCTCTCTCTCTTTCTCTCATTCTACACACAGCGGCTCCGCTGCCCGTTTATCAGTGCAACGGCCTATTCAACCAGCTCGCAAAGTCACAAGACAAGACACAAAGACATAACAGATGCCATCACATTCTACATAGCTAAAGACATGTGCCCAGTTAGCACGGTTAGCAACCAGGGGTTTAAGCAACTTGTCAACACTATGGACAAGCGTTATGCGATGCCATCTCTGCCTTATTACGGGGTTTGTGAAGCAAAGCACATGTTGTAGTCCCAAACGAAAGCTGAGGATTCTGGGTAGTGTAGTGTCTTCGGCCATCCTAAACTCCGAAAAAATATTTGTTTCTCCGAATCGAAGGGGAAAAACACAAAAGCAGTGTACACAATTTAAACCAATCAATGTTGTGTAATTAACAAGGATAATCTGGTGTTTTTGAGTTGATGAGTAGTGCAGATATCACTGTAAAATCAATCGACAGTAAAGAGAATACTTACTTCCGGGTGTAAAATCCTCCGTTATCCAATGGGAATGGACGCTCACATTGCCTTTAAATGCCGCCGACATGGACCGATGCGGTGCTTCCCTGAGCGTCAAATACCGCCGCCGATGGGAATCCATTTCAATCAGTTGAAAGCTCTTTGCGTCCGTTTATGAAGCTGAAGGAGACTCGGTGTCACAACTGCACGCCATAGGACCCTGACCAAGCGTCGCTCCTGGACGTTCAGGGAGTGAGACTGTGTTGCTAAAATGGGGTAAGTAACTTGACCACTTTTCTTTGAGAAGTGATATTTTCATGGCCCCTTGTGATAGATGCATTATTTTCATTTTGATTGACAGAAAACATCCTGAAATAAAGGTTGTTGTTGTTATTTGACTTCTATGCATTTTTCCTCCCTTCCTAAAGCACACACTTAAAAATGGTCGGTTGTTTTGTCAACCCAACCAGGCCCAGCTCCAGGATGAAATGACTGAGGAGGCTGTTAAAAAATCCGAGGGGGCGATTTTTTTTTCACAACAACAAAAAATACTGGCAATGTAATTGATTGACACACCAGGCTTTGTTCCTTCTCACTGCTCTACAGTCTCTTTGCTTCTTTATTTGTATTCCGGATTTACCCCTCTCATTCTGTTCTTTTCCTCTGATCTTTAACAATAGTACATTATTAGATGGCTGCACTTTGGTTAACAGACTAACATTGATTTCCTCAATGTATAAATTGACAGGCTCTGTAATTATACCATAACCTTTTCTCCTCTATCCCTTAACTCGTCTTCCTATACAGATTTACTTACTTACTTACTTACTTACTATCTACTCTATATCAGGATTAAAGAAAAATTAATCTGGTTGATTTTTTATTTCCAAGATTGAATGTTCAAACCAAGGCCTAAAACCTGGCATTTCATAACAAAGTGACTAATATATAAACCAAATGTAATATTGGATAAAATACTACACCAAATGGACAGACACAGATTAAACATAAAGTCCCCTGGTTTGTCAGAGTCTAACTGCCATGAGAAAAATCAAATCAATGTTCCAAAATCCGTCACTAGATGTCGCTCATTGTACCAATACGGATACGGTTTATATAATACATAACATATTATTATTATAGTAAAAGGGCTCGCTTTGGCAAAAACCTGATCCATACAGGCAGCCCTATAACAAGTAACCATCATGTGGTGCTATCTGTAGATGTCTGTCTTATTTTTTGTCGATTTCATATTGTTTTCACAGAGCTGTGAAAATGAATTTCCCCCTGGGGACAATAAATCTAATCTAAACAAATGTAATATTCAATCCCGTACTTGGCGATTGAGAACATACATTCGTACCTTTACCTCGTTTAAAGCACTTTTGTTGTAATACTATGGATTTAGTTGACACTACTAGCCGACTTTCTTTTGTCCAATATTTTGCGGGCAGGTACATTGAATTAGAAGTAGAACAAGAAGAAGAAGTAGAGGTAGAAGAAGAAGAAGAAGAAGTGAAGGTAGAAGAAGAAGAAGTAGAAGTAGAAGAAGAAGAAGTAGAGGTAAAAGAAGAAGAAGTAGAGGTAGAAGAAGAAGAAGTAGAAGTAGAAGAAGAAGAAGTAGAGGTAGAAGAAGAAGAAGTAGAAGTAGTAGAAGAAGAAGAAGTAGAGGTAGAAGAAGAAATACGCTAATGCTACAAACAGGCACAACACTGTTACTCTGTTTTTACACACACGGTAACATTAATTAAGACTACAAGCTCACTTGGGGTTGAGGCTTGTTTACACGTTGCTTGACTGCCTGCCCACATATCTGATCTAGACATAGTAACGTGTGTTGGGGAAAATAATGATTTAAAGTTATTTAATAATTGTGACATTTATTTTACTTTGCGATGGATGAATGATGCTCAAAGTGAGGGGGCAGATAAGACAACTGAGGGGGTAATGCCCCCTTTTGCCCCCTCGTGGCGCCGGGCCCGAACCCAACCACTAGGTTGAGCCTGTTGGTTAATTTAATTGGGTTATTTTTATGGAAATGGGTATTCTGAGAACCCAATTCGCTAGGTTATTTCTGTTGGGAATGGAGTTATTAGCTGTTGGGTTGCAATTTCTATGAAGTTGTGTTGGTTTGTTTTGGAACACCCAACACATTGGGTTGACGTTCGGGCGTGCGCATGCGCATTGCACAACCCGCAAAACCATGCACCTCCCACTACTCTCCAGCTCCAACACGACAGTGATGGTCGGAAGGTGAAGAGAGGAGACTCGATTCAGCACAAAGCAAGGTTTGTTACATACATTACATATACATTGTTTTACCATGTAGTTGACTTGATATTATTATATAAAGCGTCATATTGTTGTTAAGATGTAAGTTCATGGAGCACTGTTGTGTACATTGCATCAAAGTAGCAAGCTAACACGTTAGCTGGCTAGCTATGTAGCAAACACACTATGTTGTTGTTACTCGAAATGACTCGAGAAATGCGTCATGTATTGTAGCTAGGAGGACAACGTTAGTTATCTCGTCAATTTGGCTTTTAATGCAATATCACACAAGTGAGTGTTATGGAGGGGAAAGCGCGGTGGTGAATCAGCTAGCCTCTGCATGCTAGCAGGCCTCAGCTAGCTAGCTCACCAGGCTTTCCACAGGCTTTTTTTTTTTTTATTCATTTGCACTTTATAGTTCGAAGTAGTTCCACGAGGAACTTCTTTGCCGCTTTGTTCATCTTTAGTTGTGTTGTTCTCACTGTTCTGTATATCGCCAATAAATCAATCGCACGTGTGACGGAGAGGGGGGGGTGGGGGCGGTGTGTAGCAGGCTGCGGCAGTCTGCGCAGCCTGCGCTGCTGGCTTCCTCCAAGTTTACAGTAAAACAAACTGGTGGTGTGACCAATTGCCATTTACAATTATTAATGCTATTACTATTATTAGCATTAGTCTATATTTTGGTTGAAACTAAGCCAGGAAAAAAAAAGAAAAACATAAATAATAATAAAAATATATATAAATAAAATCGAATTTTCAAAATAATTTTCGATTATGGAGACTGTAACGAATATTCAAAACATCGAATAATCGCTGGCATCCCTACTGTATACTGACTAGTTTGAGCTAGCTGCGTGGCGAATTTGACGTTCCCCCTCAAAATTGGTGTGGTGGAAAGCTACCTTAAGTCGCATACAGTTTAACCGCCGACTAAAACTTTGGTAACGTTAACGTTAGGCCTAACCGTTATGTTAAACCAGTGAAAAGACGTTTGGACTACTGAATCTTATTTCATGTTATTGTATGTTTTTTTTAATGGACTCTGTTTGTGTTGATGTTTCAGGTTGATACGAACAATCGATGGACGATTTTGTGACCTCAAAGTTGATTGAGTGGCAGCTTCCAGGGCTGATAGAAAGGTTCAGAGGTAAGCTAATTTATAAGTCATCTCCATGCCTTCATTTTATGGGTACTGTGTTATGGTTCAGCCCCTGTCATCATTATGTGCCTGCTATATGCTCTGTGCATAGGAAATTAATGGGACTAGTTAGCCACTGTAGCTTGCTGTCAATGCCTCAGTTTTTAACACTGGGTGATCCATCTTGTGATTCAAATATCTTTAGTGTAGTTCAACTGTAGTAGTTTACTGTAGTTTACTGTCTACTACAGGGGTGGACAACTTTGATGATGGAGAGGGCCACTATATTTCCACACTCTCTCTAGAGGGCCACATTGCATATATATACTGTAGCAAAAATAGCAGATCTACAAGCTCAAAAAGCGTCGCAGTGCGACACGTTTTGAGCTTGTAGATCTGCTATTTTTGAATCGGAATTCTACATTTTTTTGCTAATTTTGAATTTGAATCCTGAAAAGTAAGATTTTTACTTAATTTCAAATGCATTTAATAATAATTTCGAAAGCATTTAATAATACTTATGCAGACTTTATGAACTTAAATACAAATACATTGGACATAAAAAAGACCATACAATTTTAATACAAGTCATTAAGCTACTAGTATAGACTGAAGTAATTAAAGCAGCTGAAATCAAGTGTAACAGCTGAAATCAAATCAACCTGCGGGCCACATTAAATTAAGGTGCTGGCCGCATGTGACCCCCGGGCCGGCAGATGCCCATATATGGTCTACTACTATTGGATTAATTGATTAACTGAACTGGGTGTTCCCACACAAATCAGGTGCATGGCTGGTGTTCAGCTGCACTACTTCCTGAAAGGATGTGGGCTTGAATATTCCTTGTCTAATACTATAGGATTAATTTATTATCCATTATATGGCACCCAGACCCTGATATCTATTCATGAGTTGCAGTTTTAGTCCTAGACCTCTATAGAGCTTGTGGTTTATATGGATGGTCACTGTAGTAATATTTTGTGTTCTGTCTTTCAGATGAGGCTATTGATGAAGAAAGCTTTGGGTACCTGGATCTTCACCATCACCACCTTGATCCCCAGAATAGGCGAGAGGCTAAAATTCATTAAGAAACATAATGAATTTGTAAGTAATGCGGTTGCATACACAGTCACCATGTTCTAAATTAAAATTCGGACGGACTGACAGACAGACGTTACCCTTCACTGCTTGCCCTTTTAGTTCAGAATTCAGATGAGTCATGGGATACGTTTGCTTTAGATGTAAAACTCGAATTCCTGGGGATGTGAGAAGTCTTTTTATCCATTTACGTGCGGTACATCATGTTAATCATGCTGCAAACTATTTCCAGTGTTGTGAAATTGGCTGCGGTAGAACATTTAACTACATGCATCTTTCCGAAGACACTTACAGCAGCATGAAAATGTTGAGGAGGTGCTTGGTGTACCCGCTCAAGATCCAGTCCAGCCTGAGTTCCTTAATGCTGAAGGCCAGCCAGCAGAGGAAGTTGAGGAGTGGGATGAGATTGAGCCAGAGGGCATTACTGATCGGTAGCACATTTTTTAGCTCATTTGAGGTCTGTGCCTTCGCAAACATTGTCCGGCATTCATTTTTTTGTTGAGCAGACCTCTAGTAATCTCTGACATTGTGGGTAGACTGCAATCAAGGACCTTGGCAGTTTTCAGTAGTTTGGGACATAATCAAATCCCAGAGGTAGACCAACTAATGGTGGAGTTCCAAGACTGTGCTGAGCCCTTCCGAGATCTAGACACTGAGTATAAACAGATGCAGTATTTTGTCAAATTAGGAGGCTTCATTGAACCAGTTGAGGAAACTTTCCGTCATGATGAGGTTTCCTACGTCCAGAGAAGGGACTCTGCCACCGGCACTGTGAAACAAGTCGCGGTTCCTGACACGTTTCAACGTGTTCCACTTACACGCCTTCTAGGACAGGTCCTTGAAATGCCTGGCATCTTACAGGCAATGCTTGATTGGCAGCAAAGAGATGGTGGAGTCCTTCAGGATGTCTTTGATGGGAGTTTTGCAAAACACACCCACTCTTCCTGAAAGAGACTTCCATTCCACTTATTTTGTACAATGATGACTGTGAAACAGTCAACCCTCTAGGATCAAAGACTGGAACACACAAGCTAGGCTTCATTTACTTTCTGATCAAGAGCTTGCCACCAGATCTGCTCTCAAGTTTACGGTCGCACTTCCTGTGTGCAGTATACAAATCAGATGATGCAAAAACATATGGTCTTGATGATGTCCTGCGCCCCATTGTTGCAGAGCTGCAGTTTCTAGAGAAAGAAGGCATCCCTTTTGACACCCCTACTTTTCAAGGCGTTGTTAAGTTCTCGCTTGTCCAAGTAGTGGGGGACAATTTAGGCTTAAATGCCATCCTCGGTTATTCCGAAAGTTTCTCTGCTAACCATATGTGCCGGTGGTGCAGAGTGCATAAACGTGTCTCGGAGCAGCAGACATTGGAAGATCCAGCACAGCTGCGTAATATACACACCCATCAGGCAGATCTGGAACTCGCAAGCCCTTCAGAGACAGGGTTGAAGAGAGACAGCAAGCCTGTTATAAATACTGTTCAAAATGGTAACCGATGCCTCCCTGCTTGGCTTTCACTATCAAGGGTAGGATTAGGGGTAAGTCCCTGTGACATATTGGCGTTAGACCTATGTCCAAAGATTGTACGTGTACATCAAGCTGTCTGACGCAACATACACAGGAGATGGGCTCCTGGCCTAAGACCACAATGCTCTCAAATACTGTTACTTGTCTTGTTGACATTTAGAGTGTTTTTACAGTATGACGACTGTTTTATTGTCGAATGATTGTATCTGTACGTGTTGGCCATTTTCAGACCTACCGCGGTGATGAAAATTGCCCTGGCTTCCGCTTTGATTAATGCATTCCCCTGCTTAAACGATGACAGTGGCAGTGGTTTTGTGAGTACTTTTTGTGAAGTAAAACTAAATACTATCTAAAAAAAGATTGATCTTTTTTTTTTAAATTGAATGTATATGCACAGGGTCAAGTAGACATTTTAGGCTCATGGGCTTATATGGGGATTATTTTAATATCTTGTCAGGGAACATGGTATGCCAAGGGGCGATCCCACCACCCAGCAACCGGGTTCCTAGAAGAAAGACTCCGTAATATCAGGAAGCAGTTGAGGAGGAGCTCGCGCGGGCCCAGGCCACAGAGGGGACAAGAGACTGTGCCCAGCAGGATAGTCATACCAGGTAATGCAATGTCTGTCCCAGATTTGCCTCTGGTTTATAGTGGTATTTGTAATCTGACAGATAGCTCTGCAACAAAGTATTCTCTATGGCGTCACATTTGTTACGCAGCCTGTAATGCTGCATCTTAAATCTCAGTGCAGAATTCTGCTCTGGCTTCAGAGCTGTTATTCCATTAATTGTGTTTTTCTGTGAAACTGCCTCAGTTGCTGCATCAATGTTGTCTCAGAGGATTTCGCTACTTTTGTATACCATACCATTTATATTGGCACACGTATGCATCACTTCAAACCTATTGAACCCTGTCATATCAGTGACATAAGAAAATAGTGTATAGCACATTGAGAGATCACCGGGGTCGCATGGCCTGATGTAATATTTATATTTGACAACAGTGTGATCTTTTGTATTTTACAGCAGCCACCATATCCGAAGAGCGAGCTGTGCAGTTTACAGAATGGTTGAAGAATAACTCACAGCCCCTCGCCCAGGTGGAGGCATATATGCGCGACAGCTGCCAGTACAGGGCAGGATGGATACGGGCCGACCACTCGAAGTCCATTCCCGAAGTCCTGGCCATGTTCCCTCGTCTTACTACTCCAGGCATGGTATGTCAAAACTCAAATATATGTATAGTAGCCTGGCGCCTGTTTGCTAGAGCAGTTTGGTAAATAGAAGCCAGGCTCTCCTCCAGGAGGAGACGCGTTTAGCCATTTTGTGAGAATGGAAACTGCTACTCATGTTTTTGGGGACCTGAGGAATAAAGGTAAGAAAGTCGTTTTGGGCAGAAATTCTCCTTTAACCCATTTTGGCTGGGAACCCCTTTTGGCGTTCCTGTTGCTATGTACAGTATATAGCAACATACATTTTTGGTAATTTTTGAATAAATATTTGAAGTTTTTCAGAAAACTTAGGTCAGGATTTAGAAGGTGTTTTTAGAATCGGCCTCAGGTCTAAATGGGTTAATCCAATAGTATACACAGGACATGCTGTATAAAGCCCACTTCTTTTCAGAAGTAGTAGAGTTGGTGCATATAATTGTTATGCATTGTCACTACTCGTGAGTTTGGATTCCTACAGGCTAAATCTTGGTCATGCTTTTATTAACCTTGCTTCTTTAAGTATTGGAGCTCAGCCATCATAGGTCTTGTCAACTTGCCCGAATTATGTCAATATCTTTATTTGTCCTGTATTTAAAACTTCATCACTTTATGGTCAGGAAAATGTACTTTTTTATTATGCACTAGGAATATGTGGGTGTATTGTCATATTGTCTAAATGACCATGTTTCTCAATTTGTCTACATCTTTTAGATTGCACAAGATTTTTCGATCCTCTTCGCAGAGCCTGCACCTAAACTCTTCGAAACGTGGGTTCCTCTTTACGCTGACAAGATCATTCGTCTGGCGAAACGCGAAGGGAAACTCGCATTGCCAGAGGAACAGATCAATCTGGGTAAGATAGTTATTTTATAACAAACTTAGCAAATGTAAAGAATACCTTACTAATAATAATAATAAGGAGTTTGTTTTTTGTTTCGGCGGCTGAGCAGGACAGGGTGGGGCAGAGGCGTGCAATTTTACTGAGGTGGAAAAATGTTTTGGTGATTTGATTGATGTGTAACTTTATTTTATTGTATTATACGGCTATTCGAGTCTATATTGACACCCGTAATTGTCCTCCTACAGATGCCAGGGGAGAAGTAGCCCTGATGCTGCTGCCTGTCATGCTCCCTCCGCCTGTTTATAAACAGGGCAGAAAATTGGTCCGCGCCAGTGTGGAAGAATCAAAGAGATTCTTCATTGATGTTAAGCCTGTAAGTAACTTACCTTTGAACAGAAATTCAAATATAAATTCATAGTGAAATGACTCCATTATTCTTTTACACTGTTGGAAAGCCTGATTCCTCTTTACAAAGAGGTGCAACTTGTAAAGATTGTATTCGTGGAATGAGTGACACAGCTTAATGTTTGTCAGAATACTCATTTCATGAAGCACTATTCTTAAAAGTTGTAACTCGGTGTAAGTTGTTACTCCATATCGACGTGGGATGTATAAACCACAGACCACACATAAGTAGACTGGCCACGCACCCAGAATAAATTGTTTAAGACCACGCCATTGAATTTAGGCTGTCACGCTTCTTTCTTAAATCAGCTGATGGGGTGGGAGGGGGTTGAAAGAGCTTCAGTAGAGAGCTGATGACAATTTCTCTGCACCGGTAGAAATACTTATCTTTTTTCTTTTCTTTCTCATCATAGGTCGGAACTAACATGGTGGAGTATTTGGAGCAAGCCAAATCGTCCAGGTGGTGCCCGTTCGTGATACTGCTTGAGGATGGGATGCTGTGCTCTCAAGCCTTTGTTGTGATCTCAGGCAAGGCTATTGAGACTGAGACGGCTCTCGCAGCTGTGGATACCTGTTTTAAGAGTTTTTATGTCTTTGACATACAATATACAACTCAGTGTTTGCCTACTTGGCAATTTTTCCAGGATGTGGTTTATGAACTCGAGGGAACTGTTTCCCCAGCAGTGAAGTTCCTGAAAACTCAAATACATGCTTGCAACTAGACTGGCCTGCATCCCCCCCACCCATCTCTTCCTTTCTCTCTCCTCTCCCTCTTGTTCCACATCTCTCCTAATAGTATCAATAACCCTTGTGTGAGGAACTGTCCCTACGCTGCCTACATGGAAATAAGAAACGTGGTTCCACTTGATTCATTGCTATTTCTGTGAACAATGTATCCTCTTTTACCTGGAGGTGAATAGTTTCCTGGTTTTAGAGAATTTTATATTTTGATGTGTTATTCTGTGATTTGAATTTTAATAAATCATTGTTACATTGGTGTGAGAATATATTTGATCAAGAAAACAACCGAAGGATCAGAGGGGAGTAAATGCCAACAAGATGTATCACACAATTGTGATAATGTGATAATTTTGTTAAATTGATGACTATCAGTTGTGCCAATGAAATGTCAATTATAAAAGGGAACAACCCATTATAATTAGTAATAATTCATAATTATACATTAACAACTAAACCCAGCAGTGTAGTCAATGTTAACCCTTAATTGGGTTATATAAACAACCTATTGTTGGGTTAAATTAACCCAGGGTGTGTTCTGTCCAATATTTAACCGGCGCTGGGTTGGGAAACTACCCAGATTGGGTTGTTTTTAACCCTGCATTTATAAGTGTGGCCAAGTGATATATATATTTTGCTCTCTTTTAATAAATAGTTAAACTTAGAAGTTGTTTGTCTTTCCTGGAATAAAAGAACACAACAGTATCTTGGGGTTTTGTATTAAAACCCACAAGAAGTTGGCCATTTTTCATTTAGTGTGTTTCTTATGTGTTTTTTTTGCCATTTTTAGGATTTGAAATCAATCTTAAGTGGCTTCAGACCATTTTGGGCATTGGTATACCAGCTTGTAACAAATATGATCTTGTGCTATATTAAGGTGAGGACTAACATTGTCATGCAAACTCTCAAACAAGGACACTTTTCAACTGAAAATGTTGTGATTTTAAAGAACTTCATCTGCTGGTAGAAATTATTGATTAAACATTATGTAAAAGTACGATGGGTGTGCGTGACAACCTTGGGTGTGCGTGACAACCTTGGGTGTGCGTGACCTGAAGAAGTGAATTCTTACCCTTCAGGTTTTCCAGGCCTTTTGTTTTTCTTGTACTCCCAGCCTGCCATGTGAGCCCTGAGTTTCACTTGCATTCTTTTCTGTGCAACGCTGTGTTTGCCACAAACAGGAAATACTTCATACTTCTTTAAAGGCTTAAGACTGCTTGGCACACCCATTAACAGTGATAAATAAGTTTACTGATATGATCATTTTAGTTTGGTGCAAGATTATTTTTGGGGGGGCCTACATAACTTTAAAGAAGCAGCCATAACTGTCTACGTGCATGATATTTGCACGGAACATGTATAAAAAGTAGACTTGAAAATGTTTCTACTTTAAAGAACGTCATCTGCTGGCCAAGTGATATATTTTGTGTGTGTGTGTGTGTGTGTGTGTGTGTGTGTGTGCGCGTGCATGCGTGTGTGCATGTGTTTGTGGTGTATAAGTATAGCCGCCACAGAACTCGCCCTGTCATGACGATCAGAGAAGACCTGAGTGGTAAGTTGCTGAAAAAACTCATTCACACTTTTTAAATTCCATTGTTAAGGGGATAGTGAATTTTTGTCAAAACAAAATGGCATGATTAAGTTTTAGTTTTAATATTGTTTCGGGCACCAACAAAGTAGGAGCATATGATTATTGAAATCCTTTAAGTTATTATTATTAGCATAATAAATTGCATTTTAAAGGGCCTTGGGGTCCTTAACCTGTTCTATATATATAGATGTTTTTATTTTAAAGTCAATTCAGATTGAACATTAGCACTCTTTTGCTTAGTGCTAATTCAGAGGCTTGGCGTTAGAGTTGTGTTTTGTTTAGGTAAAAATGGTTCATATCGTCAGTTAGCGAGTGTCTTCCCGTTAAGTGGGTAAAACACATTAATAGGTTGTTAAATGTTAAGAAGCCCTGAGACACAGTTTAGTCTGGCGTAAGTGATTTCATGAGATTAGTTATCTGATTCTGGGGTTAGTAACAGGTTGGATGACCAATATGTATCTGTTTTCATTTTCAACACGCAGGTAATGAGTTGAGGTCTGAGTCGAGGAAGTGCAAGACGCACACTGTCAGAGGAGAAACATGTCTGCTGCAAGGTAAATCATTTATATCGTTGGGACACTTTTAGACAGAAAAAGACAATAACGGCATTATTTTGTAGTGAATGTCATTTAGCTATTTCCACTGTGTGTTTAGCACTTCTGTCTCTTTGTGGTCGTCTTCTTTGTGTCTCTTTGTAGTTGCTTTTTGTCTCTGTGTAGGTGCTTGGTTTCGGTGAAGCAGAACTCTTACTGCGGTTCAACTTCAGTATTTAGTTTACCCTGAAGATAAAGAGAGGCTCTCAGGCTTGTGGTGTTAATGCTCCGCCACAGCAGATCAACACCGACGCTCTTCTGCGCAGATATTGAGTTATTTGGTCAAAAGTATTGTGATATTTACAGAGTGAGGTTAGCTGTAGGTTGGTCATTTGAAAGACATTAGCACCGGTTTCAGCTGCGTCTTTATACTGGCCAAATAAGCAGCGTCAGTTTCTCCTGCTCTGGGCTGTATTACGACGGTGAGATCTTCTCCGCAAAACATGGCTTTCACTTATAGGGACCATCAACAAATGACTTTTCAATCACAAAAGAACAATGTTTTTTGGGATCATGTGAATGTGAAACAAATCCACTCTAGAGCATACATTTGTTGAACACATCTCTTTTAATAGGATTTGGATTCTTGTGATAATATTTTATATTTGTATTATTTATGGAAACATTAGCATATTTCTTCAATAACTTCCAGGTCATGTGACCTAATGACTCAAAATCAGCTATCAATCAAATTACTACACTTGCTGCATAGGACACACCACTTTTCATTGCATTTTAATACTTTAAATATGTTTTACTAGTATTATTTATGGAAGAAATAAGCATATTTATTCAATAACTTCCAGGTCAGGTGACCTAATGCCTCAAAATCAGTGCTGGATAAATAATTAAACTGGCTGCATAGGACACACCTCTTTTTGTTTTTATTTTAACACTCTAAATATTTGTATATTAATATTTTGCATGGAAACATTTGCATATTTCTTCAATAACTTCCAGGTCATGTGACCTAATGACTCAAAATCAGTGATGGATCAAATAACTACACTGGTTGCATAGGACCCACCTATTTTTTATGTAGTTTAATATTCTAAATATTTTTATATTAATATTTTGATTGAACAATTATCATATTTATTCAATAGCTTCCAGGTCATGTGACCTAATGACTCAAAATCAGTGCTGGATAAATAACTACACTGGCTGCATAGGACACACCTATTTTTAATGTAGTTTCATAATCTAAATATTTTATATTCATATTTTAATGGATTAATATAAACTATTCGGAGTATTACAATGCAATGAAAATAGGTGTGTCCTATGCAGCCAGTGTAGTTATTTGATCCATCACTGATTCTGAGTGATTGGGTCACATGACCTGGCAGTTACTGAAGAAATATGCAAATGTTTCCATCAAATATTAATATAAAATATTTAGAGTATTATAATGCAATAAAAATAGGTGTGTCTTATGCAGGAAGTGTAGTTATTTCATCCAGCACTGACTCTGAATCATAAGGTCACATGACCTGGAAACTATTTAAGAAATCAGCTGTTTCTCCCACAAAAATATCAATATAAAATGTTATTTTGATTGTCAAAATCCAATTAAAAGAGGTGTGTCCAACAAATGTGTGCTCTACAGTGTAATATTTCACATACACATGAATGAGAAGCTGTCAGTTTATTGAAAAAAACATTGTTCTTTTGTCATTGAAAAGTCATTTGTTGATGGTCCCTAAGTGAAAGCCATTTTTTGCAGAGAAGATCTCGCCGTCGCAATACAGCCAACAGCAGGAGAAACTGACGCTGCTGGATGGTCTGCGAACTTCACCGCGGTAACATACCTGCACTTGAGAAAAAGGAAGCACTTTTGTATTTGATTTTAGTCTACTTTTATGAGTTACACATATTAGTTTTGTCTCATCAAATGTTAATTTATTGATTTTTCGATCAAGAAAACTATAGTCAATGACTGTCCTAGTGTCAACTTCAAACTAACTTCACTGCGACGAATATTATATATTCTCCATATGAACCCTATCACAGTTTTTTTTTCAGTTGGTTACACACGTTTTGGAAAACCTGGCTCAATTTCTAAAAACACTTTGTTTGTGTGTAGCATTTTTAACGGCAGTGTTTTGAAAATGGCAAACAAGTGAATATGTCAGATTTCTTTGTCTTACTAAGAGAACCGCAGTGTTTTGCAAAAAATGCCAAGTTGAATTGCAAATTGGGTCCAGAGCTGTTTTGGAGATTTGAGTTCAAGTTTTGCTCTTTGAGTTTCAATTTAAAAAGTTGTGCTTCATGTATAATTGTATTGTGTTAGCAACTGTAAAAAACTATGAGCAAATTGGATCCACAATTTCATTGGGTAAGGGGTACAAAAATGAGGACATCCTTATTGTTCTGAGATCTGGGACTTTAAAGAAAGACATTTTAACAATATGTTTAACCAGAGGCTTTGGGCCGGGGAAACAAGGGGTCAGGCCACACAGCTAGAAGTATACGATAGATCTTGTGAGTAGACACAAAAACGGCACAACGACAATTCAGTTTGAATTTGTTTTCAAATTTGACCAACTGGATGATGTTTTGTGTTATAGAAAGGAACTCCAGGAGGCCTTGTACTGCTACACCGCAGACACCCTCAAGTACATCGACACATTGAAAGAATTCTGTGAGCGGAGGTCTATATGGATGCCAAAGATGGAGACAGTGATTAATAAAATTAGTGACATCAATGAAAAGGCTGACAAGTCAACGAACATAGAGGAAGAGCTGGCTCCTGGACTGAAGTCCTTTCTGGAAGGCGTGAAGGAGCTCGTCCGCTTCCTGGATGCGGTGGAGTATCTGGCGGTCACCTCACTTCCTTTGTTCGTGGAAGAGAACCGGATGTTACATCTGCCAGAAGGGATCAGCCCTGTAACGGTTCAGTTTGTCATCAGTTTTGCATGGATGATCAGCCCTCACCTCCTCGTGTTTAAAGGAGATTGGGACTTAGAGAATATCGAAGTGCTGGCATATGTGCTGGACGAATACATAACGATCATCGAGAGGATCTGTGAGAAGTTAGGGAGGTAAAGAGGCATGTCCTTAAAATAATATGCACATTTTTGCAAATAAACATCTGTTATAAATAATATTTTTCTGTTTTTCCCAGCTCCCTCTGCAACTTTTGCCCGAAGATGAGCGACGATATTCTGGTAGACCTCGATGAGGATTTGTCTGAAGACGACACACAAAGGATACTTCAACACATTAAGCAGCTCGAGGAACTCAGGTACGTGTAACCCCTTTATGTGGTTTTTGTCAACACAGCTGTGCAAGGTCTGATGAGTGATGATAATGAAAACGATGACATGCACTCATTAATTGGCTTGCTTGTTGTTAACCGCAAGGATCAACACAAATCTTTGTTCACATGTTCATAGTTCCCAGATGATGAATGCTAATGTCTTTGGTTAGCAACTGACTTTACCTCTAGCGCTCTGTCAAACGTAATCAATTTAATTGCCAGACTTTGGTTTGTCACCAAATGTCTGCAGAAGTTAAGATATTGCCTTTACCTCAGTATGTTTGGTGGTAATTAGCAAACATGCTGAACTCAGATGGTCATGCAATTACACAAAATAAATAAATAAATGCTTAAAAAATGCAAAGGATCTGGAAACACAGCATTAATGCTTATAGACTCTATCCTGTTTAGATTTTGCAGCAACTTCAGGATTTTAGAGGTAACTTTTGTTACTAAATATAATTAACTAGATATCCATGATTCATTTTATAAGGACTCATGTTGAAAGCATATGGTTATGGTCCTTGTCCAGCAGGAGTAAATACTACTGTATGTTTTCATTTATTTATGAAATATTTAGTTTTTTAATGTTGATTTTATTGCGTTTTTTTGTCTCTTAATGTGTGTCACAAAAAGGAAATCCCAAATCTAATATGTTTATACTGTATTATGGGTTACATACTAACTTCTGGAGATTCATCATGTTATTTTGTATTCTTTTATTTCTCTTTTCTCATCGCCAGGAAGAACGAGAGCTTCCGGATGGTGTTCTTGTTTCAGGAGGACGAACTCTGCTCTGATTTCATCAAGAAGTTTAAAGAGCGACAGCCGAGGATGGAAGAGTTTCTAAAGGACCTGGAGGAATATGCTGTTCAGTTAGACAGGATGAATAAGGGAGCAAAGATCTCCAGTGTGGCAGGCAGCTCAGTGGGGGCAGTAGGAGGTGTGCTCTCCATCATTGGTTTGGCTTTAAGTCCTGTAACAGCTGGAGTGTCTTTGGCTATGACAATGGCCGGGTTAGGCATGGGAATTACCAGTGGAGTAAACACCATTGTCACCACCGCCACAGAGATTGGAGTAAACAATACATATCATAATAAAGCCAGAGAAGTCATCAAGAGCTACATGGAGGATGTGCAGTATCTCAATGATTGTCTGGAGGAGGTCGCAGACAGACAAAAAAGAGAAGGATATAACAAGGTGATACGGAAAGTTTGCACTGTTGCAAAAAGTATTCATTCATTAGTTGGTAAAGCCTCTGCTTTCAAGCTGTTAAAAAATAAAGAGCTGGCTGTGAGTGCTGGTAAAGTGGCAGTGAAGGAAGGGAAAGCTTTACGCAGCGTTCCCAAGGTGGCGGAATTTCTCACAGATATCGGTCAGGCAACATCCAAAGGGCCACTTGCCCTCTCCAAGGCAGCCAAGACCACCGCTTTAATTGGGCTCAATGCTCTGTTCGTTGGCTTAGATATCTTCTTCATCTGTACAGATAGCATGTGTCTGGCCCAAGGAAGCGAAACTGAGTTCTCAAAGCTTATCAGAGCCAAAGCAGCAGTTTGGAGAAAAGGTGCGGACCAAATGCAGCACTTCCATAACCTCCTCTGCGAAGGTTTGAAGATATCGGAAGAAAACAAGGCTATCCTCATGAAGCCAATTTTCCAGAGAGGAAACTGAAGAAGCGCCAATCAACTTAAATAGACGGCAACTGTCAGCAACATGGAGACAATTCATGTATTTTTTCTTTGTTGCCAAAGCTGACACTATAACCACATCATGAGATTGATTTAAACTGCTTACACATCACTGTTCATCACATGTATCTTTGAGAAGTTCCTCATTCTAAGAAGTTATTTTTCTAAACCTTTCCTATATACAAATGTTAAAAAAAGATCTATCAATCAATTAATCACTTTGAATGTATATAACCCCGGCAGTGCACAAACAAGAGAAACTCCAGAATAAACGGGTTCAAATGAAAGAAACATCTGAGAGAGGAACTGAAGAGGGATCCCGCAACAAGGACGTGGAAAACATGTTGTGTGTACAGAATAAATGAAGTCAATTCTATAATATGTATGATCTGCATTATTTGTATGTATAATTCTAACTACATTTTTTTCTTGTACAAACGAATCAATAAAGTTTAAAAAAGTTAAACATTGTTTCTGTTCATTTGAATGATGGATTAATATATAGATATATATTCGAAGCATTTCGATGCTTTTGTTTATTATAATTATTTTTAATTATTTTCTTTAAGCTTCTCAATCACACCATCATCTTTGATAAGAGAGAGGGGAGTTTGGTAAAGGGTTTCTTTTGTTTGGTTATACTTGAGGTTGTTATGTATTTGAATGTATAAATTATTTGGCAACACTCCTTTGTATTTTATTCCCCAGAACTACACATGCTGGCTAATTGTGTGTTTGTATGTATGAACTATGGCACGTCTCTACTCGGAATTGTAGTTTTAAAAGAGGTTTTCGTATTTCCCATAATTAGAAGTTGCCAGTATTAAACTGTGTACACCCCTGGACGTTTAGGGGATAGGAAACACATTGGTGTTATCAAATTTAAAACATATAATTAATAAATGGGGGAAAATTGCTCGTGTCCATAATGGGCAGCATTAATATACCCACATGACAGCTCAGGTCAGAAGAGCTTTATTTAACAACTGGTCTTATATCTGTGACCCCTCCTGTGGTTAATTGATAAACCTTGAAACGAGGGATTACGTATTGTAACCCTTGTTATATAAGCACAGGCGGAGCCCTCTACTGGACTCTAGGGGTACTACCTCTCAACCATACTATGCGAGCATTCATCAACTGAGATATCTATAACCGTAGCCGGCCCCCGGGGCGGGCCTACCTGAATGCGTGCACAAGCCCACTGTATATAAGGCGGCCACGCCTCCCGTTCCCGTCATCCTACACTTCTCTTCAGCGAGTAGCATAGGACAGACAGGGCCCCGAGTAGAGGGCTCCGTCTGTGCTTATATAACAAGGGTTACAATACGTAACCCCTCGTTATGTCTCTCACAGGCTCTCTACTGGACTCTAGGGGTACAGTGGGCGGAGCCCCGATGTATACACGCGCTGTCGTCCAACAACACCGTTCCACTCCGCTGCCCCTGACTGGCTTTCTGGTTAGCAGCCGCACCCTCCTCTACCTCGGTGGAGAAGACTGACAGAGCACACTCTGACGCGCTTACCTCGCGAAAAGTGTGCTCGGAAAACAGTGTGGGCTCACTGTGCACCACCTCTCCCGAGTCCCTAAGGAGGACGGGGAGAGCGCAAGTGCCCCATGTCCCCCACACTCAGACACGCTTACCCCGTGAAGAGTGTGTATGGACTATAATGTGGAGGGCTCTTCCCTCCTGCCCTAAAGCAGGGGGAAAGAGTCCTCCAGCCCCGTATGGGCCCAGTGCGCGCCACGTCCCCCGGGACCGGGGCCCGTGAAAAAAACGCATTACGTCCGGGGAGGGGGTCAGATGCCCACTAACCCACAGCCCCCCTCCCTCCTCACCAGTCCTGTGTTGCCCCAGTAAGCACAGACGATGAAAAGGAGCCAGACATGTCCAAGAGTTAAAACTTTATGAAGGGGCCTGGCGTTGAACAAGACGCTGCCGTGCATATGTCCTCCACACTTAAATAAGGCTGTTGACACAGCCACAGCCCGTGTAGAGTGTGCACGGACCCCCATGGGGAAGGCTCTCCCCGCCTGTCCGTAGGCATGTGAGATGCACTCGCAGAGCCATCTTGCCAGGCGCTTCTTGGACAGAGCTTTACCGACCACGCCGCCCCCAAAGCACACAAACAGGTGTTCAGTGCGTCTAAGGGCAGCCATGCGCTCTACATAACATGCTAGCGCACGCACCGGGCAGAGGAGGTGCAATTTAGCCTCCCTGGCCCCACTATGGGGTGGAAGTTTATAGCCCCCCAACTGAATAGCCCTCGACCTGAACGCACTCCCTAGGCTCTTGGGCACAAAGGAGGGGTTCGGTCTGAGTGTCGCCCCGCTCTGGTCTTCAGCGAGCGAGCAACAAATGAAGCAGAGAAAGTAAAACGTTTGAAAGAAGAAGAAAGAGTTGTCATACCTCCATGGAGTCGCCACTTCTAGAGACCCGGGCCTGTCCTTCGTGCCCTGGCTTAAATAGCGGAGGCGCCGATCCCCACCACCTCTGCTTCGAGTGTTTGGGGGACCAGGATATGGCCGAGGCGGTGCCATTCAAGTTCGCCATTCCAGCGGGGCGGATGGCTCTGTTTGCCTTTGTCGGGCACTTCCGGGTCCAGCATCCATGGAGGTCCACCGCCCAGGGCTGTACTTCCCCCTAGGTGATGACCATGGTGGCGGAGCGCAGCTGCTCCCAGCGGGTAGCAGGCTGGGCAGAGAGCTGAAAAGGATGACGGGAACGAGAGGTGTGGCTGCCAACAAGCAACTTGGGTGCACCGATAGAGCGGTTAACTCAGACACTCTCTTGGCTGACGTTTAAGGCAAGTAGCAATGCTGTCTTCCATGACTGTCACGATCACAGGTACAGATCAGAACCCAATAGCACGACTCAGATACAACCAGTTTAGTAATGTTCAGTTTTATTCAGGTCTGGGACAGGCAGGGTCAGAACCAGGAAATCCGTCAGATAGATAACAACAACCAGACAGGGAGCAGGCAGGAACTCGAGATCCGAATATAGGCAGGCAGGGGTCAAAACCGGGCAGGACAAGAATCTAGGATAGGGAGTAACAGATACTGGAGAGCTTGGCAGAAAAGACAAGACAATCTGGCAAAGGACAAGTGAGAGTCAGGTGATATAAATACTGTGGAGTAATGAGAGAATGAGTAACAGGTGAGGGGAAGGGCTGGGGAGACCAGGTGAGGGAAGTGAGCTGATTACAAGAGCCTGGAGGAAGGCGGGATCTGAAATGACAGGAGAGTTACAGATGTGCCAAACCAAAATAACAACAATATAAGTGTCTAACTTGTGACAATGACAGTGCTTTCAGGGAGGAGAGCTCCGGAGGCTCAAATGGTTCTGTGTCCAAAGCCTCGAGCACCAGCGGCAGGTCCCACTGCGGGGCGGAGGCGTGCACTACTGGGCGCAGCCTCCTGACCCCCTGTAAAAACCGCGACGCCCCGATTGCACCTGCCTCTTGAGACATCGCCCCCCCAGAACTGGGGAATCGCCCAGGGCTGGCCCACCTTCATCTGTGGGCCCCGACGCGATCCAGCGCTACTAGGATGACTGACAGACGTTCTCGCCTCACTCTCCCCAGGAGAGGGAGAATGAGACACAGCGGTGGAAAGGCGTAGAGCAGCTTTCTTGGCCATGGCTCGTGTGCGAACGCGTCCACCCCCAATGGCGGATCGTCACTCAGAGCCATGGAGAACCACAGGGCACAATGGCTGTTGCGCCGGCTGGCGAACAGGTCCACCTCTGCTCTCCCAAACTGGGCCCAGATCTGCTTCACCACCTCTGGGTGAAGCGCCCACTCGCCTGGCAGGGGGCCGCCCCTCGACATGAGGTCGGCCCCCCTGTTCTCCAGTCCCGGGATGTGGAGGGCTCTCAGAGATAACACCACCTCTGAAGCCCATAACCACAGTTTCTCCGCTGTGGTCAACAAAGCGGTGGAGCGGACTCCGCCCTGCCTGTTGATATATGCCACTGTGGAGCTGTTGTCGCTCCTGACCAGTACATGTCTCCCCCGAATTAATGGTTTGAAATGCTGGAGGACCAACACTACTACCCGTAGCTCTAGGAGGTTGCTGTGCCGTGTCTCTGTTAGAGACCAGCGCCCATCTATAGCTCTCTTCAGGCAGGTCCCTCCCCATCCTGTTCTGGATGCTTCCGTGAACACTGTGATGTAGGAGGTCACCCGTCCCAGTGGAGACCCCCTCCGGAGGTGATCCGGGGACCCCCAGAAACGGAGGTTGCCCTCCACTGAGGGGGGGATGATCACCAGCTATCATTCAGGAAAATTAGGAATAAGTCTATACAGGCTATCCGCAAAGCCAAGGTTGATTACTTCCATAATCAATTCAACCTCTGTGGATCCAATCCAAGGACATTCTGGAAAACAGTGAAAGAGATGGAGAATAAACCCCCACCCTCTCATCTCCCTAATTCCCTCGTTATTGAGGACACAGTAGTCACCGGTAATGAGCGCATAGCAGAGCTCTTCAACCAGCACTTTGTTAAATGTGGGAACCTATTTAACTCTATAGCGCCTCCTAAGCCCCCCACCAACACTCCGCCACCCAGCCCCTCTAGCGCAGCCCCATGTCACAGCTTCTGCCTGCAGGAAGTTAGTGAGAACGATGTGCTGGAGGTCCTTAGTAAACTTGACCCCAACAAACCTGCAGGTCTTGATGGGCTAGACCCCTTCTTTTTTAAAGTTGCAGCCCCAATTATTGCAGAAGCTATCTCCCACCTTTGTAATCTGTCCATACAGACAGCAGTGCTACCTTCTGCCTGGAAGGCAGCCTCAGTGCAACCTTTGTTTAAAGGGGGAAACCATGCTGACCCCAACTGCTATTGTCCAATATCCATTCTACCCTGTATAGCGAAAGTGTTAGAGAAGTTAGTTTGCAAACAGCTAACATGGTTTCTGAAGACTTACAACATACTATCTGACATGCAGTCTGGGTTCCGTGCAGGTCATGGGTGTGAGACGACGACTCTTAAAGTCCTAAATGATATCATCAATGCCCTTGACTCCAGGTAATACTGTGCTGCCATTTTCATCGATCTTGCCAAAGCCTTCGACACTGTAGATCACCAACTGCTTCTGGGAAAGCTTAGATGCATTGGTGTCACTAACCAATCGATAGCCTGGTTTGAAAACTACCTGTCCATGCGCACCGTGTGTAAAATCTGACAATCTGATGACACAGCCCCTATCCATCTCTAAGGGAGTACCACAAGGCTCTATCCTAGCACCCATCCTATTCTCAATATATATAAATGACAAGGAGAAATCAGTGGGCAACTCCCCACCTATATGCCGATGACACAATTCTGTACACTGCTGGCCCTTCCCCAGATACTGTCCTGAAAACTCTTCAGGATAGTTTTCAGAGAATCCAGTCACATCTCTCTGCCCTTGCCCTGTTCCTGAACACCACTAAAACCAAGATCATGTGGCTTGGCCGCAGTGGTGCCTCCCAAACTGGCAGTATTGTGACCGCCGATGGCCGGGACCTCAAAATAGTTAAATCTTATAAATACCTTGGATTTTGGATTGACAGTAATCTGTCATTCTCAGAACATCTCTAGACTCAGCTTTCTATATAGGAATCGCTCCTCATTCACTTCATCTGCTAAACTCTCTCTGGTCCAGATGACTGTCCTTCCTCTGTTCGACTACGGTGATACCATCTACCGCTCGGCGTGTAAAGGAGCTCTCGATCATTTAGACGTTCTGTATCACTCCGCCATCCGCTTCGCCACCAATGCCCCCTACAGGACACATCACTGTGATCTGTACTCTCTGGCTAACTGGCCCTCTCTTGAGACCAGGCGCAACATCCACTGGCTGATGTTTGTTTATAAAACACTCCTAGGCCTCACCCCCTTCTACCTCACACAATTACTGCAACTCCGCCCACCCCCGACGCACAACACCCGGTCAGCTACAAACATCCTGCTAAAGATCCCCAAAGCCCATACATCCTTTGGCCGCTCCGCCTTTCAGTTTGCAGCAGCTGATAGCTGGAATATCAAACAAAATACCTTGAAAATTAAGACCTTTATCTCCCCCCGCACCTTCAGGGACACTACTACAAACACCCTGGTACACACATGCAGCTGCTTTGCCTGATGCTCACTCAGGGGCGGATCTAGGAAAATATCCATGGGGTGGCAAGAGGGTGGCAGGAGAATTTGAGGGGTGGCATCCCCTGGCAGAAGTATATGCTGATTCAATCGCAGTCATATGAATCAATGAGAGAGAGAGTTTAAACTAACTGAACACAGGACGTTACTCTCCCCCACCTCCACAGACAACACCCTGCGTTTTAAAACTTTTAGGTGTGAGACCTTGAGGAGCTGCAGCTGCCTCTTCCTCGCTGTGAAGGCTTTCAGTTGGCGGCTCAGGGGGTCCAGCAGCGTCCAGATTTGGTTTCCAGATCGGTTTGAATCCGGCTCTGCTCGATGAGGAGGGTCAGCGGGATAAAGGGCGGGACGTCGTGACGGACGAGTCTCAGCGCCGGCTTCACGTCAAACTCCAGACTGAACGTCTCCAGATAAACGCCTTCAAACGCCGTCGCTATCGAGACACAAAGTCCTTTTCCCTGACGAGTCTTTGTGAAGTCGTACCCACCTGAGAGGCAAAAAGAGAGGCGTTTCAGTATAGAAAACATCTCAAATAATAATAATAATACACTTTATTTATATAGCACCTTTCATGCTTAACGCAGCCCAAAAGAAAATCGAAATCTCCCCAAAAAAGTAAATCTAAAACACAGTTTGGGGCCATAAATATTTAATAATAATAAAAGAGTACCGATGGTGTGATGAGCGTTCAGAAGGTCTTTCAGCTGAGCGTGCCGAGCCATCAGTCGCAAAACATCTGAGTTCTCAGAGTCTTCCTCCATTTCTTCCTCCTCTTCTTCATCGTCATCATGCCGTTTGTCCAGAGACGCCCTCAGAGTCTGGAGATCCTGAACATCAGCAGGAGAGGACTCTTTAAAGTAGAGACACTACATACTGATATACACCTGAACATCAGCAGGAGAGGACTCTTTAAAGTAGAGACACTACATACTGATATACACCTGAACATCAGCAGGAGAGGACTCTTTAAAGTAGAGACACTACATACTGATATACACCTGAACATCAGCAGGAGAGGACTCTTTAAAGTAGAGACACTACATACTGATATACACCTGAACATCAGCAGGAGAGGACTCTTTAAAGTAGAGACACTACATACTGATATACACCTGAACATCAGCAGGAGAGGACTCTTTAAAGTAGAGACACTACATACTGATATACACCTGAACATCAGCAGGAGAGGACTCTTTAAAGTAGAGACACTACATACTGATATACACCTGAACATCAGCAGGAGAGGACTCTTTAAAGTAGAGACACTACATACTGATATACACCTGAACATCAGCAGGAGAGGACTCTTTAAAGTAGAGACACTATATACTGATATACACCTGAACATCAGCAGGAGAGGACTCTTTAAAGTAGAGACACTACATACTGATATACACCTGAACATCAGCAGGAGAGGACTCTTTAAAGTAGAGACACTATATACTGATATACACCTGAACATCAGCAGGAGAGGACTCTTTAAAGTAGAGACACTACATACTGATATACATCTGAACATCAGCAGGAGAGGACTCTTTAAAGTAGATACACTACATACTGATATACACCTGAACATCAGCAGGAGAGGACTCTTTAAAGTAGAGACATTATATACTGATATACACCTGAACATCAGAATACCTGAGGGGGAACAAACAGAAACCCTACCATTAGATACAAGTAGAAGTACTCAGATCTTGTACTTGAGTAAAAGTAGAAGTACTCAGATCTTGTACTTGAGTAAAAGTAGAAGTACACAGATCTTGTACTTGAGTAAAAGTAGAAGTACCAGAGTGTAGGAATACTCTGTTACAGTAAAAGTCCTGCATTCAAAATGTTCACATCATTAAACAACATAGAAAGAACATGACAGGAAGGTTAACTCTCACAAAACCGACAGAAATAAATGATATTTAAGCTCAAAGACTTGTAGGGACTAGTTTAGCTTCAGTTAGCATTAAAGCTAACGAAGAATCACAACAAACTATGACAGTTAGCTTAGCAACCAGCTAACTACCCGTACTGACACACACACACACACACACACACACACACACACACACACACACACACACACACACACACACACTCTCCTTTTACCTTTAGTAGAAGCTCCCTCTAGTACTCTTATCTTATCTTATCCTATTTTCATCTTAAACCCCCCCCCATTAAGAAATATAACACTGTTCTCTCATAATGCTGCGTTCACACTGGACGCGATGCGATGTTTGGGGGCGGCGCGATTACATGTAAAGTCAATGCAGAGACGCGGACAGACAGCGAATTCGCTCCGACGGCGCGCATGAAGCGGTGGACGCGAATTCCGCGGCGCGATTGAGGCGATTGGAGGGGGCTGCGACAAATGCTCGAGTTCAATTTTTTCAACTCGAGCGTCATATTCGCGTGACGCGATCTCGTGGTAGCCAATCAGCGGTGAGGATCTCAGCCTGCCGTCACTGACGTTCAACCAGAAAACATCAGCCGTTAGCTGTTAGCAGTTAGCACACAGAGCTCATAGCTCCTCATATCTGTTCAGAAACTGGACAAAAGTTAAACAAGTACAAACCACAGACTGTCTGTGTCATGGCGAATACAGTCGCTGGTTTATTTCTGTCTGTAGGCCGTTGTTGTGAGTGTGGACGGAGCATATACAACGTTAGCTTAGCCTGGTCGATCCGATCTTCATTCAGAAAACATGCATTTTAAAAGGTTTTTCGCCTGCCGTCTGTCTGCAGACTTGTCAAAGCATTAATTCATGGTTTTTACTAACCGGTATCAGTATGTTGTTACTTCGGCATCATTTTGAAACGTGTATTACAATTAAATCACGGTAAAATAAGTTCATTTTGTTGTAGTTGTAGCCCCCGAGCCAGCGCGTCTTGTTTGAATGATGCTAGTAAACAGCTGACAGCCCAAAGTGGACTATGGCAAAGAAAAGCACAAAAGCTGCAAAACTGTACTGATAAAATAAATGAGAACAAATTGTAAATCAAGGCAAATATGATTTGAACCAGCTCATGGTTTGAAATGTCAAACATTGAAAGGCAAAAGTATTATTAAAACCATGTACATCGTCACCTTGGTCCCATCATATACTCTGGGAAGAGAATATCTACTGTGCTTGAAAACTGGATCACATCATCATGTGAGGTTGACTTTGTGACCTGGAGAACATTTCAGCTGCAACATCAGCTCGTTGATAAGCTTGGGATATGAGATATTTTTGTAGCCAGTCGTGGTGAAGGCATTGTGCTATTGTATGCATTATTTGACCCAACATTTCTACAGGCATGGCAGAATATGGCACTATATTCACATGAATATTCTAGCCATTGTCTATTTTATACCACGAGCTGCAAAATGACGCCTTCCCCCACTGTGCAGGCGGGTACTTGCTTAGATATACCTGGGCAGGCTCTGTTTTGCCGAGGTCCCCTGGCATCCGCGGGCCTCCGAGGGGTGGCGGTGTTTGGGGCGACGAAGACAGCTGCTCCGGGGGCGAGGGCGGCGAGGGCGGCGAGTCGGGCGGGAGTAAGCTAGTGTCCACGACGGAGGGTAACGTGATGTCCCCATCGGACCTGTTGCTATTGTCTGCAGTAGTTGCAGTGTTGCTGGCGTTTAGTGATGGTTGCTTTAACCATTTTCGTATATCCGTGATTATCCACAGATGTGTGTCACTGCTGTGGAAGCACTTTGGAAATGATGCTCGCACAGGGGCGCAGGTCACGCGCACCTGACACAATTTGTTTTATATTGTATAATATTTTTCGATCCCTTCTCTTTTTTGAATAGAGGGTGCATAACATTCAACTGAGGGTGCAATGCATGCCTATGCACCCCCGTAGAACCGGGCCTGGCTCAGTACTTTAATTTCCTGTGTTTTTGGGATCAATAAAGTATTTTTTATTGATGTTTACATTTCTTAATATGATTTGAACAGAACTGCGTTGCCAGGCAACAGCACGGTCAGCTTCTGTCAATCACTCCTTATCTAGAATGGAACTTTCAGACTGATGACCTCATCTCTGGCTTTGGTCTCTGAGATGGAACCTTCAGACTGATGACCTCATCTCTGGCTTTGGTCTCTGAGATGGAACCTTCAGACTGATGACCTCATCTCTGGCTTTGGTCTCTGAGATGGAACCTTCAGACTGATGACCTCATCTCTGGCTTTGGTCTCTGAGATGGAACCTTCAGAATGATGACCTCAAAGGCTTTGGTCTCAGAGTCTGTGAGAGTCTGCAGGTATCTCTAAGAGACAGGTTATCACAGCGTGAGCAGCAGAAACAGGGTTTGTGGTCAGCGAACATTAGGATACTTGCACGTATAGTTTAGTCAGGTGATCTTCACAGGTGAACAACACTTAGTCAATTCACTATAGACCTTAAAATCCAATAAGTACATTTAGCCCCTGTTAGCTAAACAGCAGATCATTCATAGAGATGGAGAACAACAGAGAGCAGCTGGCGGTCAGTTCTTCAGATGTTCCTTCAGATGTTCCTTCAGAGGTTCCTTCAGAGGGCTGCAAAGTGCATGAGTTTATGATCCAGCTTCTGAAGAAACAGGTTCAGGACGGGAAGCTGGAGCTGGAGAGGAGTTTAAGAAGAAAGAAGGAGGAGAAGATGCAGGAGCAGGCCTCTCAGACGGAGGAGGAAGACCTGAAGGAGGAGAAGGAGGAGAAGATGCAGGAGCAGGCCTCTCAGACGGAGGAGGAAGACCTGAAGGAGGAGAAGGAGGAGAAGATGCAGGACCAGGCCTCTCAGGCGGAGGAGGAAGACCTGAAGGAGGAGAATGAGGAGAAGGAGGAGAAGGAGGAGAAGATGCAGGAGCAGGCCTCTCAGACGGAGGAGGAAGACCTGAAGGAGGAGAAGGAGGAGAAGATGCAGGAGCAGGCCTCTCGGACGGAGGAGGAAGACCTGAAGGAGGAGAAGGAGGAGAAGGAGGAGAAGATGCAGGACCAGGCCTCTCAGACGGAGGTGGAAGACCTGCAGGAGAATCAGAGAGTCTTAATCAATGAGGAGCTGAACAGGAAATATTTAAAGCTCTTCAAGTGGTTCCATAAGACCAAAAGAGAGATGGACGCTTTGCTAGAGGAGAACCAGGAACTCACAGAACCTAAAGAACATTGTGAGGAAGTAAATGATGGAGAGATAGACGCTTTGCTAAAGGAGAACCAGGATCTCACAGAACCTAAAGAACCTTGTGAGGAAGTAAAGGATGGAGAGATAGACACTTTGCTAAAGGAGAACCGGGATCTCACAGAACCTAAAGAACGTTGTGAGGAAGTAAATGATGGAGAGATAGACGCTTTGCTAAAGGAGAACCGGGATCTCACAGAACCTAAAGAACCTTGTGAGGAAGTAAAGGATGGAGAGATAGACGCTTTGCTAGAGGAGAACCAGGATCTCACAGAACCTAAAGAACCTTGTGAGGAAGTAAAGGATGGAGAGATAGACGCTTTGCTAAAGGAGAACCAGGATCTCACAGAACCTAAAGAACCTTGTGAGAAAGTAAAGGATGGAGAGATAGACACTTTGCTAAAGGAGAACCGGGATCTCACAGAACCTAAAGAACGTTGTGAGGAAGTAAATGATGGAGAGATAGACGCTTTGCTAAAGGAGAACCGGGATCACACAGAACCTAAAGAACCTTGTGAGGAAGTAAAGGATGGAGAGATAGACACTTTGCTAGAGGAGAACCAGGATCTCACAGAACCTAAGAACCTTGTGAGGAAGTAAAGGATGGAGAGATAGACACTTTGCTAGAGGAGAACCAGGATCTCACAGAACCTAAAGAACCTTATGAGGAAGTGAAGGATGGAGAGATAGACGCTTTGCTAAAGGAGAACCGGGATCTCACAGAACCTAAAGAACCTTGTGAGGAATTAAAGGATGGAGAGATAGACGCTTTGCTAGAGGAGAACCAGGATCTCACAGAACCTAAAGAACCTTGTGAGGAAGTAAAGGATGTAGAGATAGACGCTTTGCTAAAGGAGAACCAGGAACTCACAGAACCTAAAGAACCTTGTGAGGAAGTAAAGGATGGAGAGATAGACGCTTTGCTAGAGGAGAACCAGGATCTCACAGAACCTAAAGAACCTTGTGAGGAAGTAAATGATGTAGAGATAGACGCTTTGCTAGAGGAGAACCGGGATCTCACAGAAGCTAAAGAAGGTTGTGAGGAAGTAAATGATGTAGAGATAGACACTTTGCTAAAGGAGAACCAGGATCTCAAAGAACCTAAAGAACCTTGTGAGGAAGTAAAGGATGTAGAGATAGACGCTTTGCTAGAGGAGAACCAGGAACTCAAAGAACCTAAAGAACCTTGTGAGGAAGTAAAGGATGTAGAGATAGACGCTTTGCTAGAGGAGAACCGGGATCTCACAGAACCTAAAGAACCTTGTGAGGAAGTGAAGGATGGAGAGATAGACGCTTTGCTAAAGGAGAACCAGGAACTCAAAGAACCTAAAGAACCTTGTGAGGAAGTAAAGGATGTAGAGATAGACGCTTTGCTAGAGGAGAACCGGGATCTCGCAGAACCTAAAGAACCTTGTGAGGAAGTGAAGGATGGAGAGATAGACGCTTTGCTAAAGGAGAACCAGGATCTCACAAAACCTAAAGAACCTTGTGAGGAAGTAAAGGATGGAGAGATAGATGCTTTGCTAGAGGAGAACCAGGATCTCACAGAACCTAAAGAACCTTGTGAGGAAGTAAAGGATGGAGAGATAGATGCTTTGCTAGAGGAGAACCGGGATCTCACAGAACCTAAAGAACCTTGTGAGGAAGTAAAGGATGGAGAGATAGATGCTTTTCTAAAGGAGAACCGGGATCTCACAGAACCTAAAGAACCTTGTGAGGAAGTAAAGGATGGAGAGATAGACACTTTGCTAAAGGAGAACCAGGAACTCACAGAACCTAAAGAACCTTGTGAGGAAGTAAAGGATGGAGAGATAGACGCTTTGCTAAAGGAGAACCATGATCTCACAGAACCTAAAGAACCTTGTGAGGAAGTAAAGGATGGAGAGATAGACGCTTTGCTAGAGGAGAACAAGGAACTCACAGAACCTAAAGAACCTTGTGAGGAAGTAAAGGATGGAGAGATAGATTCTTTGCTAGAGAGAACCATCTCACAGAACCTAAAGAACCTTGTGAGGAAGTAAAGGATGGAGAGATAGACACTTTGCTAAAGGAGAACCAGGATCTCACAGAACCTAAAGAACCTTGTGAGGAAGTAAAGGATGAGATAGACGCTTTGCTAGGAGAACCGGATCTCACAGAACCTAAAGAACCTTGTGAGGAAGTAAAGGATGGAGAGATAGATGCTTTGCTAAAGGAGAACCAGGAACTCACAGAACCTAAAGAACCTTGTGAGGAAGTAAAGGATGGAGAGATAGACGCTTTGCTAAAGGAGAACCAGGATCTCACAGAACCTAAAGAACCTTGTGAGGAAGTAAAGGATGGAGAGATAGATGCTTTGCTAGGGAGAACCAGGATCTCACAGAACCTAAAGAACCTTGTGAGGAAGTAAAGGATGTAGAAGACGCTTTGCTAAAGGAGAACCGGGATCTCACAAAACCTAAAGAACCTTGTGAGGAAGTAAAGGACGTAGAGATAGATGCTTTGCTAAAGGAGAACCAGGATCTCACAGAACCTAAAGAACCTTGTGAGGAAGTAAAGGATGGAGAGATAGAGCTTTGCTAAGGAGAACCAGGAACTCACAGAACCTAAAGAACCTTGTGAGGAAGTAAAGGATGGAGAGATAGACCTTTGCTAAAGGAGAACCAGGATCTCACAGAACCTAAAGAACCTTGTGAGGAAGTAAAGGATGGAGAGATAGACGCTTTGCTAAAGGAGAACCAGGATCTCACAGAACCTAAAAAACCTTGTGAGGAAGTAAAGGATGGAGAGATAGACGCTTTGCTAGAGGAGAACCGGGATCTCACAGAACCTAAAGAACCTTGTGAGGAAGTAAAGGATGGAGAGATAGACGCTTTGCTAGAGGAGAACCGGGATCTCACAGAACCTAAAGAACCTTGTGAGGAAGTAAAGGATGGAGAGATAGACGCTTTGCTAAAGGAGAACCAGGAACTCACAGAACCTAAACAACCTTGTGAGGAAGTAAAGGAAGTAGAGATAGACGCTTTGCTAGGAGAACCAGGAACTCACAGAACCTAAAAAACCTTGTGAGGAAGTAAAGGATGGAGAGATAGATGCTTTGCTAGAGGAGAACCAGGAACTCACAGAACCTAAAGAAGGTTGTGAGGAAGTAAAGGATGTAGAGATAGACGCTTTGCTAGAGGAGAACCAGGAACTCACAGAACCTAAAGAAGGTTGCAAGGAAGTAAAGGATGATATGGAGATTGAGCGGAACGTCTTGAGGGATGACTTGGAGAACCTGAACCTGAGATATGGAAATCTCCTCAAGACGCAGATGAAGATGAAGCAGAGATGGACATCTTGAGAAAGGATGCTGACGACAAGGATGTGGAGATCGTCACTTTGTTGAGGATCAACAAAAAACTCCGAGTGGAGAAAGAGGAGAAGGATCTGGAGATCGCCCGCCTGCGAGAGGAGAACCGGACGCTGAAGCTACGATGTGGGGTGGAGGAGGAGGAGGGGGCTGTGGAGGAAGAGGAGGGGGCTGTGGAGGAAGAGGTGGGGGAGGAGGAGGCTGTGGACCTCCACAGCCTCCTCCTCCCCCACCTCTTCCTCCACCTGGCTGTGGAGGAAGAGGAGGGGTCTGTGGAGGAAGAGGAGGGGGCTGTGGCGGAAGAGGAGGGGGCTGTGGAGGAGAGAGAGGGGGCTGTGGAGGAAGAGGTGGGGGAGGAGGAGGCTGTGGAGATGGAGGTGGCTGTGGAGGAAGAGGAGGGGGCTGTGGAGGAAGAGGAGGGGGCTGTGGCGAAAGGAGGGGGCTGTGGAGGAAGAGAAGGGGGCTGTGGAGGAAGAGGTGGGGGAGGAGGAGGCTGTGGAGATGGAGGTGGCTGTGGAGGAAGAGGAGGGGGCTGTGGAGGAAGAGGAGGGGCTGTGGGGGAGGAGAGGGGGCTGTGGAGGAAGAGGAGGGGGCTGTGGGGGAAGAGGAGCGGGCTGTGGAGGAAGAGGAGGGAGAGGAGGGGGCTGTGGAGGAAGAGGAGGGGGCTGTGGAGGAAGAGGAGGGGGCTGTGGAGGAGGAGTGGGAGGATGAGTGGGAACATAGCTCTGTTCTGATCCTAAGAACGACGAGCAGACCATCGCGGTTGAATAGGTTCCTCAACGACTTCGTCTACCACCGCCCGCACATCCCAGAGTACATGGTCTACTTCACTAAAAAGTGAAGAAGACTCAGCAGCTCTGACATCAGCTGATCACTGAGAACCAATAGAGTTAGACATCAAAACAAGTCAGAGTGAGCAACTTATACTCAGTCGGGATATTTATTAGATCAGTTATTGGAACAGTTATTAGAACAGTTATTAGAACAGTTATTAGAACAGTTATTAGAACAGTTATTAGATCAGTTATTAGAACAGTTATTGGAACAGTTATTGGAACAGTTATTAGAACAGTTATTGGAACAGTTATTAGATCAGTTATTAGAACAGTTATTAGAACAGTTATTAGAACAGTTATTAGATCAGTTATTAGAAGAGTTATTAGAGAAGATAAGAAGTCCACTTTAATGAAATGTAATGTCACTGTATCGGGTTCCCCTGTGTCTCAGGGTTCCCCCGCATTGTGACAGGATTCGGGATCATCGTTCCCAGATTCTGTCCTCATGAAAAAAAGACCACCCCTCCTTTCTGCTCTGTGGGTTCTGATAATGTCCCACTATGTCAACAAGTCAAAGTCAGCTTTATTGTCAAAATGTCTGCATGTGTTCTACATACAGAAATCTCCAGATACCGTTTCCCGCAGTCCCCAGTGTGACATAGAACAGGATACAAAAAGGGCCTAGATAAACGGGTATAAAACTAAGTAATAGTATTAATAAGTGCTGGTTAATAATATATATATTTTAAAACACAATCCACAGAGCATGAATTGACATTAATGCAAGTATTTTTTGTGCAAAATAGAAAAATGTTCAAAGTACAGTTTCAGCGCAGTAGCAGCGGAGATGGGTAGAAAAGTGACTGGTGCTGGATGAGGGAAGGTTGTGTGTGTGTGTGTGTGTTTCGGGGGGGAGGGGGTCATTAAAGTCCAGGACCATTTGGGGCAGGGGGCAGGGGCAGATCTAGGAAAATATTCATGGGGTGGCAAGAGGGTGGCAGGAGAATTTGAGGGGTGGCGTCCCCTGGCAGAAGTATATGCTGATTTAATCGCAGTCATATCAATCAATGTTAACTTGGAAATCCACAATATTAATATTTTAACTCAATAACATTCGGGGACATTATTGTGGCACATCAGTGAATCCTTAAATATAAATATATAAGGTGGCAGACATCATTGAATGAATTTTCACTGAACAATAACTGAATGAGTTTGTCTCACTCTTAGACCAGCAGGGGTACCAAATCTATGCAGACTGCTGCAATGAGTACATAAATTAACTGTCTCATCGATGTGTGTCTGAATTAATATGATAATATTAACAATCATATTATTCCTATCAGCTGTCAATCACTGTTATGATTCACATATTCAGTGCTATTATTGAATAAACTATATTTTTTGGAGGAGTTAATGATGAATGTTCCTCAAGATGCTTGCTCACCCTCCTTCAAATTTGAAAGACAAGTAATTACGATCATATCAAAAGAATCAAAGGAAAAGTTCAGCGCCCCACGACTTCATTGCAAACAGTTACAACCTTGACTTTACATCAGAAAGAACAAACATTAAAGAAGTGACTAACTGCATCAGTTGGGTCTAAAAAACGTGTATTCAGCTAAAACATATACATCGCTGCAGTTATTATCCAGTGGAAAGTCCTTACCTACTGGCCTAGTTCAATCAAAGTGGTTACTTTTTTTTGGCTGGGCAGTGTAGTTTTACACACCGTCTGATTTGACTTTCTCAGGACTTGAAACTGTTTTTTGGGGGCAGACCCCCACAAAGAAAAAAAAAATATACACACATACAAGGTCATCATCTTAACAGTTTGTTATGCTCATCGAGTCATCTGTGAGCAGAGCATCAAGTTGGCATGCCTATACAGCTGAATGCGGCGATTACCATGTTGTTCAGCAAAACGCCTCACAAACTGATTAAGATCCAAAGCTTTAGTGCGGTTTGATTCAATGCTGAGTGCAGCCAGACCTGACAGTCTCTTCTCTGTCATTGTAGACCGCAAATACCTCATTCCTTCCGTCTACAGTAGCTACTTGGGTCCGGATGCTTCTCGTTATGCGCCGTCCCGTTCAAATGAAATCGCCGCCAATCACATTTCCACGCTTGCGCCAGGGTTGGGGGAGGGGTTACAAGGCTCAAAACAAAGCTGCCAACTGGGGTGGCAGCTGGGGTGGCAAGGTATTTTTCTGAGGTGGCAGCTGCCACCCCGTGCCACCCCGTAGAACCGCCACTGTGCTCACTACCAATGTCTTGACCTCTCCTATAGTATGCATTGCCATGAAGGAATGATTGAATGATGAATGAATGAATGATGAATGAATGGATGAAGGAATGAATGAATGAATGAATGAATGATGAATGAATGAATGAATGGATGAATGAATGAATGAATGATTGAATGGATGAATGAATGGATGAATGAATGAATGAATGAATGGATGAAGGAATGAATGAATGAATGAATGAATGAATGGATGAATGAATGGATGAAGGAATGAATGAATGAATGAATGAATGGATGAATGAATGAATGAATGGATGAATGAATGAATGAATGATTGAATGGATGAATGAATGGATGAATGAATGAATGAATGAATGATTGAATGGATGAATGTTCTATATTATTTTAATGACTGATTGAACCACAGCAGTATTGTTTTAGAGATGTTATATGTTTAACTGCTATGCCTGTCATCTCTACTCTGTGTCATTGTGTTGTCTCCTGGGTTCTGTAGTGCCCGGAGTCTGTCTTTTTATTTTCTTCCTCCCAACCCCCATCCCCTCAGGAAGCCTTTTGCCTCCTGTCAGGTCATACTTGAAAATAAGAATTTGTTCTTAATTGATTTTCCTGGCTAAATAAAGGTTCTACTACTACTACTACATGTTGCTCAGCTAAATAACGCCGAGGGTTTCAACTGTTAAGGAAAACCGTTAGCTGTCTGTTACAAGTACAAACTAATAGGATATAAAGTTAATATTTACCTACACGTTTATTACCCTTAAACCTAAAATAAAAAGGAACACATTTACAACTATGAGTTAATAGCCATTTCATATTTAAATAAATAGCCGTTAGCTGTCTGTTACAAGTACAAACTAGTATATTTACTTTAACGTTTATTACACTAATTAGCCTAAGTTTTTTAGCTTGTACGGTTCTTTTTTATATTAATGTTGTAATTCGGTGTAGATGCTTGCATCTTGCTTGCTTGCAACGAAAAAGCTATGTTTCTAAGCTAAATTGAGCGAGCATCAAGAGGGTTTTAACCGTTAAGGAAAACCATTAGCTGTCTGTTACAAGTACAAACTACTATGCTTACTTTAACGTTTATTATCCGTAAAGCTCAAATACAACGTACACATTTACAAATAAGAGTTCATAAGTAGTATAATTTCCTTTTTAAATAAAGAGGAAACTGTTAGCTTTGCAGTTTGTAAATCCAGGAGTGACGTCATTAGAACCGTTAACTTTATGCTGCTTAAAGCTACACAGTTAGCTAACTTATTACATCAAAAACACAAACATATTCTGAAAATACTTACGTTACATATTATATTTTTGTTGTCATATATTTCATTAGCCTACATTTATTAGCTTTTATGGTTCTTTTTTGTGTTAAAATGTAAATTGGGTGTGGATGCTTGCTAACGAAAAAGCTATGTTACAAGCTAAATTGCGCGAGCATCAAGAGGGTTTTAACCGTTGAGGAAAACCGTTAGCTGTCTGTTACAAGTACAAACTAGTATCTTAACTTTAACATTTATTATCCGTAAACCTCAAATACAAGGTACACATTTACAAATATGAGTTAATAAGTAGTATCATTTCCTTTTTAAATAAAGAGGAAACTGTTAGCTTTGCAGTTTGTAAATCCAGGAGTGACGTCATTAGAACCGTTAACTTTATGCTATATGCTTACAGCCTAGAACCAGTTCTTCTGAATGGCCTCACTGATCTACTTAAGAAGAAAATTCCAGAAGTATTTGATGAACTACAAACTAATGGCATTCTTACCGAGAAGACCAGGCTCAAACTTGTCAAAGTTTGCATCTCTGACTTGGTAGAGAGGCATGGGTTGTAAGTATATGAATGTGAAATGTGTTTATAGGGGTAGGGACACGTTTTCCCTTAATTTCATTGCCCAACTATTTCTGTTTCGGGCCTGAAATTGTTCTTGTACATTTTTGACATTTAAGTTATTCATATTCATATTCTGTGAACAAAGTATTTTATTTTGTTAATAAAATCTCTATCTTTCAAATTGAAACTACTCTGCTTGCTAACTTTTATTTGTTGATACCATACTTACTATAGGGATGACTACATAATTATTAAAGCTAATTAACTATAGATATACTATAAGATCACCATAGCCAACTCTATAGTATTACTATAGTAATTTTATATAGTGTGTTCCAAAAAACCATAGAAATAATATAGAAAACACTATAGTGATTCTACATTTTAAAAGTACAATGGGAGCCAGAGCCTTTTCTTATCGAGCTCCACTTTTGTGGAATCAGCTTCCAGTTTGTGTTCGGGCGGCAGACACCTATCCGTTTTTAAGAGTGCGCTTAAGACCTTCCTTTTTGATAAAGCTTATAGTTAGGGCTGATTAGATTCAGCCCCTAGTTTAGCTGCTATAGGCTTAGACTGTCGGGGGACACCTTACTTCTTCCTTCTCTCTGTCTGTACCTGTGTACTCTCATGTTCCGAATAACCCAGCTTCCCCAAATTTCTTTTTGGTGTCTATCTACGCCGGGATCCTGAGTCCTGATCTGAGTCCTGGATTTCGAGTCGTGGCTGAACCTGTCTCTGTGGTCCTGCCTGACTTTCATCATACTACTTCCCTGATGGCTCCCACAGGATTGTTGACATCCTCGTGGATTCATCTTCTTATTATAGACACATGCATTTCCAAACATTTGGTCTACCTATGTTGTAAATGTATTATCTTTTCGATGTACACACGGCATCTATTGCACGTCTGTCCGTCCTAGGAGAGGGATCCCTCCTCTGTTGCTCTCCCTGAGGTTTCTCCCATTTTCCCCTTTAAACTGTGAGGTTGTAAAAGACCTGTATTCAGAGACTTATTTTGAAGGAATTTGGACATTGCAGAACCTTAATTATAATATATGTTGTCTTCCTAAACTGGAGAATCAGCACAACGTTAACTAAGCTAAGCTAACACTAGCCAGATGTTGACTCATATACTAATATGTATTGTAGTTGAGAACAACAAAGTCTGAGTTGTATAAAAACAGACTTTTCCTTTATATTGTCAGATGTTATCATGGTATGAAATATCATGGTACAAAGGTGTTATTTCCCAGCCTGCACCTGTATCAGAGCTTCTGTATCTGAAATGTAATAAAAAATAAAACTGAGACGGAAAAATAATGCATTTGTTTGTTTTGGCTTTCTTTCAAATTATATGAACTGTATCTCAAAACTCTAAACTGTTGACGGCCAGCTTTCAAAATAAAATAAAGTTGTCAAATGATGTGTGTGTGTGTGTGTGTGTGTGTTAGGGATGTTAAGATTCACCGATTCTCATCGGTGCACCGGCATAAACGTTCAAGATGCGAGTGCACCGGTTGAGAGAGTGCACATCGGCTACAGTTTGGGTTGAACTCGCGATGCATCGATTGTAGCGTCTTTGCATCGGTAAAAACCGATTCATTCATATAATATCCCCTCATCCTGTCAGCACTCAGCAGAGACGATCCTCTCATCCTGTCAGCACTCAGCAGAGACGATCCTCTCATCCTGTCAGCACTCAGCAGGGACGATCTTTGATCTTTGCTTCGCACTACGGAGGCCGAGAGTCTCAGTTATCAACACACATGGAAGTCGAGGAGAAAGAGAAACACAGCGCACCGAAAAATACCTACAAATCAAACGTTTGGCAACACTTTTGGTTGTTTGGTCAACTTGAAAAATCGCTCGTAAATTGTAAACGATGCCGCGCCGCTTTAAAGTACACAAGTAGTACGAGGAACTTAGCGACGCACATAAAGAGGCGACATGGGGTCTGCGGCTGAAACGAGAAACCTGAAAGGTTACATATGAGTTCACTCACTCAGTGAGGTGTTCTGTCAGAGAGAGTGGTGTTTAGTTTAACAGCCTGTGACTGCCAATAATAGTTTAAATGTCTTCCTCACTGTAAGCAGTTATGAAAGACCTGTTTGTGAAAGATTATTTGTATTCTGTATTGTTCATATAGAAACCACTGCTTTCTGCTCTCTGGTGAGTTAGCCTATGGATGAGTGTTAAGCACATCAGGCTGGCAGCTGTATGGGCATTGCTCTCTGGTAGTTGTTATTTGCACATTGTTAATCATGGGCAATGCATCCTTAAATTGTTTAACTGAGGTGTTATACAATTGTACTGTAGCCACTCTGGAGAGTTTGTTAAGGTAAAAAAGAAACAGCATGATGGGATGCGCAGTACTAGTAGAGAGAACCAAATCTGTAAAGCACTTTTTTGTTAATTTATGATTTGCTGCATATAAGGAATAAAACCAAAATCCTCTGTCGTTCCATATTGAAGTATCATTATTTTGCATCGTGTTGAATCACATCGCATCGACCCGAATCGCATAATGTTGAATCAAATCGTATCGAACTGTATCGCAACAGGGGTGAATCGTATCGTATCGCATCGCCCGGTGTTTCAAATGTATCGTTAATGTATCGTATCGTTGGCAACGTATCGACATGCGCATCGCATCGCCTCAGTGATGGAGATGCACATCCCTAGTATGTGTGTGTGTGTGTGTGTGTGTGTGTCTGTGTGTGTGTGTGTATGTGTATGTGTATGTGTATGTGAGTGTGTGTGTGTGTGTGTGTGTGTGTGTGTGTGTGTGTGTGTGTGTGTGTGTGTGTGTGGGTTGTGTTTCAGAGTGCAGGGTCGTCACACTGTGTCACCTGGACAATTTATCACGATTGGGGACTCGTTAGTGATGGACCTCTTACACCCAAAGCAAGAATAATAGCCCTCACCAAATTGCTAATTATCTTCGGGGACGAGTCACCATATTGGAATTTAATTGGCCAAACTGAAGGCTTAACATAACCATTGAAAACCTGTGAACATGTGGCCAAAGAATGGTCTGCAGGCCTCTTAAAATAAGGTGAGCCAGGTGACAAATTACATGAACTGTATCTCAAATCTCTAAACTGTTTATGGCCACCTTTCAAAATAAAATAAAGTGGTCCCATGCTGTGTGTGTGTGTGTGTGTGTGTGTGTGTGTGTGTGTGTGTGTGTGTGTGTGTGGTGGTCTAACAGGGGCCGTGGTGGTTGTATAGCCTGACCGCTGCAGGAAGGACCTGCGGTATCTTTCTCTCTCTCTCTGTGAGATAGCGGGGGCGCAGCAGCCTGTAGCTGAGGGAGCTGCAAGGTGAGGACAGGGTGTCCTGGAGGGGGGGGACACACATTGTTCAGCAGGGAGGACAGCTTGGCTGCCAGAGTACAGGTGTGTGTCTCCCGCCACCTCCACAGTGTCCAGGACTCCCCAGGACAGAGCTTATGGTTTGTTACTGTTTAATTATGAAATAATATTCACTTCAAATGACACTATAGGGTTTTGTTGTTATCTGAAAAACACGCGTAAGAGGTAAAAGTACTTTTTAGTCTTTTTCTCTTTGACTCGATTATATTTTACTGGTTCTTTTTGTGTTGTTTTTGTCATCGGGAAAAATCACGTATTAAAGGCTCTCATTATCTGATGAAGTGTGTGTGTGTGTGTGTGTGTTCCAGGTGACACAGGTGAGCCTCCCTCCTCCTGCCTGTAGTCTTTGTCTCCAGCAGGTGGCAGTAGAGTACAGGTGTGTGTTATAATCTATCAGAAGAGGAAAGTGTTGTTCAGCAGAATCAGGCATTTAAACCACTTCCCCCACCCCCCCCCCCCCCCCCCCCCCCCCCCCCGACACCATCTGCACTTTGTGTTTGAAGATTACTTTATGGTTTTTATATCTATGTAAGCAGCACATCTGACTGACTGACAGCTGATGGCTTTGGTTTTATGTTGCTTTTAACACAATAACCAGGGGAACAATAACGAATAAATACATAAATTATATTAAAAGAACATTTTAAAAAACAGACACCGTCTGCAGCTCGTTGAGTGTTTGAAGGATCTTTCTTTATGGTGGTATTTCTATATTTAAGCTCAATATAAAGTCAAGAAATTCATTTCCACTGACAGCTGATGGACTCGCTCTGTTATTATTCTGTATATTTTTTACACTTCAGCACTTTTTGTGTTGCTCTCCTGCTCCTTACACTCAAATGATTTTCAAAATAAAGTGTTTTCTTGCTCCTCTGTCAGACCTCCTGCTCTCTGCAAACTTCATCCTGACAAAACAACTCCTCTTCAAATGTGTCTTCCTCTCACTTTACAACTCGTCATGTCTTTTATCCACTTTTCTCTGTGTGTGTCTTGCCTTTTAAAGTTCAAGTCAACACTCTCCAGGAGTTTCTTTGTGATTTTGAGTGTGCATTTTAAATGTATTGGGCCGTCTGTTGAGCCATATTTAGCATCGAGAGAATCTGTCCATAACCTACATGTTTTCCAGGCTAAAACTATTACTTTTTGTAAGTTTTTGTCTAAAAAATTGTAGTAAATATGTAAATAATTGTTGTGTTTCTCCCGAGTTTTGTTCCTGGCAGCACAGGGCTCACATGAAAAGCTTTCATTCACAGAATATCTACGAGGTTATCTGCAAGGAAAACACGGGATAATACATAAAGTACATTACAGTTATTCATATTTACACTAAAATGTTTTTTTTTTTAGTCTCTTTTTGTCGTTTTCCTCAAGTCGTTTTCTTCATATGTTAGAAGAGAGATGTCATTGAGTCTTGAGGCAGAGAAATGTTGAGTTTAAACTGTGTTTTGTTGTCTTTCTCCATGCTTTTCCTCCAAGTGTTGACTCTAGAAACACAGAACCAGAACTCCAAAACACAAATGATAAGAGATTAAGATTGACAGGACAATTTGTCTCTATAACTGCTTTTAAAACATTGGATTAAATCCTCAGAAATGAGGATACTTCACTGAGGAACATCTGGATCTGCTGGTGATTTGTTTGCTCACAGCGCTGAACTAGCTCTGAAGATAAATTACTTTTAATTTCACACTGTTTTGGATCAAAATGTGGTTGAAATTGTTCAAGGAGCCCCGAAAAACTCGTCTTCATGAATGCAACAAGCTGGTAAAAGATGAGGAAGGTGAACTCTTGTTTGCACAAAGTGTCCGTACGTCTTATAAAGTCCTCTGTCTGAAAGGAGAAGTCTCCAGTACGTTAACATCTCGCTGATGAACGAGCATCAGAAGCTGTAAAAGGTTTAATGAAACAGGAAGTGTTAAACAGGTTGTTGCATCAGCAGCTCACACGTTTAATACAATGCTAATTTTACTTCCTGTTTATCCTCACAAACATCCAGGAGACACTAAACAAGATCAGAAGATATTAAGATCACCTGAGGTTTGTTCTCTTGTTTTACCCTACAGGGTTAATTTACGTCACATTTGAAGCATCACTTCCCAGTTGTCATTAACACACTGGGTGTAAAAAGAGTGTGTCATTTAGCAACTGTTAGCTCACTGACTATAGAGCAGTTACAGTAACAGTTACTTTATCACTCGATCCTGTTTTTCACCCTGTTGCTGCTAAACGCCTGAATTTCCCCAAGGGGATAAATAAAGTTCCATCTTATCTTATCTTATCTTTATATTTAATATTATCTACATCTATTTTAACCTTCTTAACGTATACATCTGTTGCTGGGAGACATCTGTCGTGCTGTCCAATCAAGAGCAAGAGAACAATTGCTGGAGAGATCTCGTTTGGACGGACTTAGATCTCGCAGATCACACTAGGACGAAGGAAACACAGTCCCCACCAGAGAGGGCAAAAGTAAACACATCCTTTACTCAAGTAGAAGTACAGATACTCGTGTTTAAAAATACCAGAAGTACTGACTAAACTTCTTTACTCAAGTAAAAGTAAAGAAGTATGGGCTTTGAAATGTACTAAAGTAAAAAGTACCCATAACTACCGGCTGTTTTAAAGAGTACCTGACCTCCCTTTATATTAATAGAACAATAATGTCATTGTTAGCTAATGAATGTTTCCATGCTGAACAACGGCAACATGACAACGTTTTCATTGGTCCCTCTTCTTTAGAGAAGACCAGGAAATGATGGATACACGGATCGTGTTCAAATCAATAGGCACGCAATGACTCTAAATAATAATGATCACGCCACCAAACACACATTCAGACTAAAGGAACCAGCCTGTTTGGAAAATGGAAGAGAAGTAGAAAGTACAGGTATTTGGGTTCAACATGGAAGAAGTCAAAGTAAAAAGTCGTCAGAAACGTGAAGTCATGCTGTAGTTCCTTTATAGCCTAACTAAATGTGTTAGCATCATAAACGTTGAGATTATTTTCTGCAATAATCCAAGGAGGGAGATGCTGCCTTCAGGAAAATACAACTTCCCTGCACCACTATATTTGCTGCAAGATGTAAAATATATGCAATAGATGTGGAATTGTTCTCAGAGCAGATGCTCCTGGTAGTATTGGCAGCTCTCTGTTGTTTTTACTGCACCGTCACACTAAACAGTTTTACATTCAGCTGTTGTTTTTCTGTCCTGGCTGAAGACAAACACTAAACCCTGAGAGAGGGAAGCATGAGAAGCACAGACACAAAGACACTCTGTGTCCTAGACAAACAGATTACATGACAGGACCTCTGTAGTCCTGCAGATTTAATTACAGCCACACATGGGAGGACGTCCCTGTCTGTAAAAAGATCTCCTATTATACTATTTTTAGTCGTATATTATAGGTCTCAGATATATAAAAAACGTGTCTATGAAGTGTTTTGCTCAAAATACTAAACAGATCACCCATTCTAGCCTCAAATCCCTCTATTTCAGCCCTGTCACTAAAGTGCTGATTCCGGGTCAGAAGCTTTAAAAAAAAGACGAGAATTCTCCCATCAGAAACCCAGCTAAACTGCCGTGATTAAACACCATACTATGTTCCAAACCACATCAAGGATTCTCTCTGAAACAGTATGGAGCTCAAACTCTTTCTCTCTCTCAGGTTTACCACAAGGTGAGTTCTTTTTATTTCCTGTTCTTGACACACACTCTCTCCAGAACAGGTTAGCTCTGATTGTTAGCGATGCTTGCTAAAAACACAGACCATACTACTTCCAGAACACGTCTCATTGTTTCTGACAGCAACGTTTCTGATTGGCCCTGGGTGTAAAGCCCGTCCACATTTCAGATATTTCGTCATATCGGACGCAAATCTGGATCAGCTCCGTTGTTCCCCGCGTTTTTAGAGATTTGGGTACGAGGAAAAGAGAGAGGGTTTTATTTCTGACACATTTATGTATGAAAGACATACAAAAGTGCATTTTGCATGATAGGGGACCTTTAAAAAGAGGCAGCACAGTTTGGCAGACGGTGGACTGTAAACATCCTCAGAGTGTTTCAGAGCTGCAGGATTATGTGTGTTTCATATGTGAGTTTGATGAAACCTCAGAGAAGCATCTGATGATCTCACAGAGACACAGAGAGAAAGATGGAAAACTCTAGAGGACTTCTAGTGGCAATTTATCATATATTATACACTGACTGTTGATGAATGACGAATGATAAACAGCTCTTATGTTATACTATAACTTTGATGACATACCACTATGACTGTTTAAGAATTTTACGTTTTCAAGACATTTTATCACATACTAAGACATTTTATTGACATATCTTTACTATAATAAGACTTTTTATGACATGATAGTTTGACTTTTTTATGACTTTTTTATAACTTTGTTTTAATCATATAAAAAAAAGAACGAAAGACGGACCTTTATTGATCCCCTGAGGACGACATTCTCAGTGTTTTATACACACACATGCCTTTTTTGTTATAGAGTTACATACTGATCATGACGTGAACCGGCGACCCCTCGGTCCAAAGTCTAAATCCCTACAGACTGAACCACTCTATGATATGAAGTATTATTCCTGTATGGTTTGTATCACTATTTATGACTTTAAATGATATACAATGACTTTCCTAGACTTTTTAGTATAGCTCTATCTCCCCTGTGAGTTACATTTATTCCCACACAGTTTGGGCTTGATGTCCACAATTTCACTCATATTTCCCCTGAAGGTCTCCTCTTTTATCTTTAGGTTTCTGTTCCTCATCTCCTCCTCCATCCAGCTACCTCTACCCTCCTTTAAAATCCTCCCAACATCTACCATTACTCCGCCACCTGCTTCACCTCCTCCTCCATCTTTCTGTTTTAAATAAATCTAAATCGACATCTGAGAGCCAGCAGGATGGATCCCTGCCTCCCATCAACTGAACCCAACACCCCTCTCTCATTTCCCAGCATCCCTTTCTCTGTTTGTTGTGTTTACTTCCCTCTCCTGCAGTGTATGTGCACGCTCTTTTCAGCCTTGATGCATTCAGAAAATATTTTCCGTCTTACCTGAGTGTCGAGGAAGAGATGTAACAAAGATGGAGTTACGTACTTTTCCTTTTCTCTTTGTTTTCTCCGTCTCTTTATGGCTTTCCTCCCCTCTTCTGTTTCAGAGTATCTGTGATCTTTCCTCAACTTTACTCTCTATATTCTCTGTTTTATTATCTCTTACAGTGTTATCAAACCTATTCAGATAAATATCTTTCCAAACTGCAGCTGGCCTATATTATTTCCCACATGCAGAGGTTTAATTTAAGTTCTCATCCCAGTCTTGGGTCAAAACGCACTATTTTCAAACATCCAGAAGTGTCCAGAGACTCTGACACACAAGAGAGTAAAACCATTAAAAGTCAGAGAAAATTACATATACATATTTAAGAAGTTACAGAGAATATTCTGGCAAATCCCTTTGGAAGTGTGTTGTTATTGCACCCCAAACTGCTTGATGTTTGCCCTGTACTGTACTGTTAATACTTAACTTAATAATTGTAAGATAGGATACTATCCTAAACTTTTTTTATCTGCACACAATGTTCTCTGTTTTATCTCCTACACTCTTTCATGTCTGACACTTCTTCAGATGAATATCTACGAACTGCAGATAGACGAAATGTTTTCCTAAGTGCAGAGGTTTGAATTTTATCTTCCTGATTCTCGTCCAAGAAACAAGTAAACATAAGGGTCTCTACACACCAACCTGAGACCAAAGAACGCGTATCGAAGGCGTCCCGACTTTTACGTCAGCTACGTCGGGCTTCGTTGGCTTTGTCGGATAAAGCCGCCCGCCTACGAACACACCGCAAATACTTCAGCCGACGAGTGGCAATAACTCTCCTTACCAGCAGGCGGCGGTAGTGTGTATTCGTCATTCAAAAGAGGCAACAACCGGAAGACAGACTGCGTTTTATACACCGAGAGAAGAAGAACAGACTTAGTAGTATAAACAGTTGATCAGTTGGTCTTCACTTTCTTCAATCCATGCTGTCATGATAAAAAAGAAACTCTTGCGTCCGGGTGAGATGAAAATGAGGAAGATTAGCCGTCTGTGTGTGCCTTCTTATCGTTTGTTTTGGTCCCTCACTTCCGCTTCACTTCTGATGCACTGATTCGCTAAGCTGAACAGCCAGGGAGGAGGCGGGAGGGTTGAAAATGTGCCGTAAAGAGATGACACACCAACCTGAGTAGTGCTACGCGAATGCCCGACTGCCTCTGACGGCTTCGGACGGCCTCTGACTCCCAAAGTCGGGCCGGTGTGTAGAGGCCTTAAAGGGTAGTGAGTAGTGCGATGCATTCGCGTCGCACTACTCAGGTTGGTGTGTCGTCTCTTTATGGCACATTTTCAACCCTCCCGCCTCCTCCCGCGGGAGGCCAAAGAACGTCGGGACAAATCAATCACTCTGATTGGCTGTTCAGCTTAGCGAATCAGTGCATCAGAAGTGAAGCGGAAGTGAGGGACCAAAACAAACGATAAGAAGGCACACACAGACGGCTAATCTTCCTCATTTTCATCTCACCCGGACGCAAGAGTTTCTTTTTTATCATGACAGCATGGATTGAAGAAAGTGAAGACCAACTGATCAACTGTTTATACTACTAAGTCTGTTCTTCTTCTCTCGGTGTATAAAACGCAGTCTGTCTTCCGGTTGTTGCCTCTTTTGAATGACGAATACACACTACCGCCGCCTGCTGGTAAGGAGAGTTATTGCCACTCGTCGGCTGAAGTATTTGCGGTGTGTTCGTAGGCGGGCAGCTTTATCCGACGAAGCCAACGAAGCCCGACGTAGCTGACGTAAAAGTCGGGACGCCCTCGGTACGCGTTCTTTGGTCTCAGGTTGGTGTGTAGAGACCTTTAGACGTATTTCAATATAAACATCCGGAAGGAAATGTCCTACTTTAGAAACCTTAATAATTTTAAAGAAAAACGACTACATTTTTCCTGCACAAACATGACAAATCTAGAGTAGAGGTTAGTATGACTTAACATTCTTTTCCTGGTTAATGCTAACAGAACTAAGTAAGGTTTAACAAGCATGAAAAGCAAAAAGAAAATGTAATGTTAGATGACAGTGTGTGATCCGCTGTAACTGAACTGAATTACAGGGGGACGTACAAATACAACCTACTTAACTATGTTAATGTATATTTAACTATATGCATCATATTTAAACTGACCATGCATTTACTTTATTGGATCCATTGCCCCCCCCTTCTTATTTGCAAAGTCTAAAAGCATTGCAGCGTCACTAACACCGGTTAAAGGAATGGTTTAGTGTGTGTGTGTGTGTGTGTGTGTGTGTTTGTGTGTGTGTGTGTGCACTCTAAAAACAAATGCTTTGGCTCAACAAAGGAAAATCAACGCAACAGTTTGCATCAATGTTTATTGAGCTAAATAAATTGTGTTAAACCAACAAACGTATTTGAGTTAGGGGAGAAGGCGTTTCCTCTACAGTCAGAGGTGTTTTTAATGCCCACTTACTTAATAAATCTTTGCATAAACACACGTTTTTAAGTGGATTACTCCAAAGATCAAGTTGTTCCAACTAGTTTTACCACATTATTTAAAAAGAAATGTAAGTTGTATGTACTTAATTACCCTCATTCGGGATACAAGTTTTTAAGTTGACAACCATTTATAAATTAAGATGCTCCAAATATATTGTATTCAATAGTTGTTTTTTTTTAGCTTTTTCATGTTTTTGCCTTTAAAGAAATAAATAAATAAATTCCACAACAAACATTTTAGGCAATTCACTTTTTTATTTTGAACTGCAGTCGTTTATTTCAACACATGATATTTCAATCAGGAGAGACTTCATTTAGTTTGAACATTGATTGACACATGTCATCGATAAATGTGAAGTCTTTGGCGATTAGACCCCGATCCTGAAATGGTATCTAAAGGGGGAAATGCAGCCGTGAGCATATAGGGACCCCCCCGGGGTCTAGACACTGGTGATGATGATGAAGATCTGGATTTAATGAGGAGAAGGGATGAAGAGGAGGTGGATGAGGTCTTTGGATTAACTCTCCTGGCACTGGATGTGATGAGAGGAGGTGGATGGGGAGGAGGTGGATGGGGAGGAGGTGGATGGGGAGGAGGTGGATGGAGAGGAGGTGGATGGGGAGGAGGTGGATGGGGACGAGGTGGAAGGGGAGGAAGTGGATGGGCAGGAGGTGGATGGGGAGGAGGTGGATGGGGAGGAGGTGGAAGGGGAGGAGGTGGATGGGCAGGAGGTGGATGGGGAGGAGCCGGATGGGGAGGAGGCGGATTGGGAGGAGGTGGATGGGCAGGAGGCGGATGGAGAGGAGGTGGATGGGGAGGAGGTGGATGGAGAGGAGGTGGATGGAGAGGAGGTGGATGGGAGGAGGCGGATGGGGAGGAGGCGGATGGGGAGGAGGCGGATGGGGAGGAGGTGATGGAGAGGAGGGGAGGAGGTGGATGGAGAGGAGGCGGATTGGGAGGAGGTGGATGGCAGGAGTGGATGGAGAGGAGGCGGATGGGGAGGAGGCGGATGGGGAGGAGGCGGATGGGGAGGAGGCGGATGGGGAGGAGGTGGATGGAGAGGAGGGGAGGAGGTGGATGGAGAGGAGGCGGATTGGGAGGAGGTGGATGGGCAGGAGGTGGATGGAGAGGAGGTGGATGGGGAGGAGGTGGATGGAGAGGAGGTGGATGGAGAGGAGGTGGATGGGGAGGAGGCGGATGGGGAGGAGGCGGATGGGGAGGAGGCGGATGGAGAGGAGGGGAGGAGGCGGATGGGGAGGAGTGGATGGGGAGGAGGTGGAAGGGGAGGCGCCGGATGGGGAGGAGGCGGATGGGGAGGAGGTGGATGGGCACGAGGTGGATGGAGAGGAGGTGGATGGGGAGGAGGTGGATGGGGAGGAGGCGGATGGGGAGGAGGCGGATGGAGAGGAGGTGGATGGGGAGGAGGTGGATGGGGAGGAGGCGGATGGAGAGGAGGCGGATGGAGAGGAGGTGGATGGGGAGGAGGCGGATGGGGAGGAGGCGGATGGGGAGGAGGCGGATGGAGAGGAGGTGGATGGGGAGGAGGTGGATGGGGAGGAGGCGGATGGGGAGGAGGCGGATGGGGAGGAGGCGGGCGGCAGCATGAACACCTGAAATAATGCTGACTGCAGGAGAGAGGAGAACCATTTTAAAGTTTGGCTGCAGCGTGGTGATTGGCTGCTGGAGATTGAGGTGAGATGTAATAGGTTAAAGAGAACGCCTGATGAGCTGATTATAAGCAGCTGCGGGCTGAATGTATACACACCCAGTCTTCCTGAAAGAACTTGCGCTGAGCTTCATTTAAATCTTGAGAAAAAAAGATAAATAACACAAATTGAAATTGCCCCTCAAATAATAAATAAACACATTAGCCATATTACCATGGGAAACGGGGGCACAGCAAATAAATGCTGCCATCTCATCGAAGTTAGAGGCCTTTGCATATTTAAAACCAGTGACAAATATTTAAAATCTGTAAAGTTTTTGTAAAACTACAGTAACAAACGTTCAATGGCCACCAATCTGCAGATCACACACATCCATTTTACAAAAGATGTAACAAAGATGTTTAAACTGCCGACAGTCATTATTTTAAACAGTATGAACACATTTAACGCAGAATGCTCGCTCATTCATTTGTTTCCCTCGACCACGATGGTTGCCATCGTATGGTCAGATCCTGGGGTGGACCGGTCACTGATGATGGCGATATTCATGTCCTTTTGAAGCACATTAAATAATAGGTTAGCGCATAAGAGACAATGAATGAGGTAATTGCATGCTTTTTAAACTGTCACTCTTAGCGAAGTCAGAGCCATTATTACCAGCGGCTAAAGCAACGCTGGTATTGTTTTCACCTATTGAGTCTGCATGTGTGTGTCATCATGGCAATGCGGTCCTGAAGACACAGAGGTGGTTTTGAGTACTTTGCCTAGTGTTTAAATGCATGAGGACAGATTTTGTCAATCCCAACCGTGCAAGTTGTTGAGTACCTTCTCATCTTTTTTGCAGGTTCCATACGATATTTGAACTGGAGCAGAAGAGCAGAAGCCACTTTTCAAATGTTTCACAATCCTTTTCCCATGCCATTGCTGTCAACACCTATCCATGCTGAACGTTGCTATGATATTATTGATTGGGGAGTGGCCAAAAGTGCAATATGCTTCAAAATGTAACTGACAATGTTTTTACACTGTGCTCATGGATTTTATTTTATCTCAAGATTTTTAATGAATTCGCTAAACTCCTTGAAAAGGTCCTCTTCCTTTTCTCCAAGGTACACGGCAACGCAGCGGATGGCTATAGTTCTCTGCATACTTCAATTGTATTGTGCTATTTTTGAAAAAGGAAAAAAAGAGAAATTACATAAATTCATATATTCTGAATGGGTGACTGCCAACAACTTGCATTTCGATGACAACTCTAAATAACGATCCTACCTCAAGAAGCATCCTTGAACTGCTTCACCAAGAATTCGTTTTAATAAAAAGTTATATCACCATAGTAACCAAAGTATTTTTACACTCACAGTAGCCTCTACTACTTTGTACCCTCTCACAGAACTATTCACAGTTCAAAGGCTGCTCATTTTGGTCAAACAGCAATTGGCCTATACACTGCAACTACAAGGCTATCTACTGTATTGGAATGACAAGAGATGAAACTCACCTTAAACATGTCCTTTGTATAGTATTTCTATTCGTCTTAACTGTCGGAACTTGTCCAGGCATGTTAAGTGGGAGTGGACTTGACATCCTTAACTCAAGGTGTAGAACAATTAAGTTATCAAGCCAATTGCTTTACTTACTACAACTTGAATTTAGTTTTAAATCAATTAACGCAGAAATCCGAGTTTAAATTACACACAATATTAAGTTGATGTAATTACCAACATTGTTAAGTCAACACAACTTATAAATTAATGTTTGCAACTTAAAATGTTTATCTAATTAATTAATTAAAATGTGTATCTTGCAACCATGCATTTAATTAAGTGGTGGTAAAAGGTCCCCTGAATGACTTTTCAGAGTGTGTTTAGTATGCACACAGGTGTCTCCCTCTGCAGCGCTGTGTGAGCGGAATACACACATTTATTAATTAAAGGATCATTTCCCGCTCCATCGATTCCTGCTCCCATAGCTGCACCCCTCAGGGATCACACACACACACACACAACACACACACACACACACACACACACACACACACACCACACACACACACACACCACACAAAAACACACACACACACAAACACACACACACACACACCTACACACTGTTGGGTTTAAGCACCCTTCAGTTGTTGAAGGTTCGAGCCCGCTCCGCGCTGTTCGTTTGATGAGTGGTCTGCTGTAAAAAGGAACGGCTCAGACAGAGATATGAGATTAAACAATAAGCTGATTTAATGGTAGAAACAACAGTACAATATAACGAAGTACTTATATAACGAAGTACTCCGGGCCTCAGCTCTTCCACCGTGCGATGTACGTATCAGACAGTCAGACAGAACAGAGGCCGCGAGTGTACAGAATTCACAATATTTATCCCACAAACGGAGAGGAGTTGTGTGGGAGGAGTTGTGTCGGTTGCTCCTCCCTAGGTGTTCATCCATTGGTGGACTCACTCCTGGGCGAGCCCTAGGCAGTGAATCAGAGTGAGTCAGCCATTGACGAGGTCTAAACAGCGAATCAGAGTGAGTCAGCCATAAGTGTGGGAACTTTGGATCTCCTGCGCCGCCGATCAGTCCCAGGTCATCTTTTATGGCAGCCATAAAATAAACAATTCTGGGTCGCACGGGGGTGAGGTACCAATCCTTATCTTCGTTTATCCTCAGCACCTGGCCGTACCACTCCGCATCCCAATCTTTCTCTCAGAACAATCTCTGCATAGACTCAATGGTGTCAGTTTTATTACCTTTCTCCTACAACCCCCCCATGCTCCTATCCGGGCCATTAAAACCCCGGGGGGGCCGACTGGATCCTCTACATTCCTAAGTCAACGCACACACAATTGACCACAGCAAACAAAGGAAAATAAGAACACTTGGTCTAGTTTCATAAGTATACATTTTACACAGACAAAGTTATAATTATTAAAACAGGTTATAATTATTGAAACAGGTTACTTTAATCCCCCTTTTGATCTCACCTCCAGAGATCAATTCACACAAAGCATTCAAAACATAACCACTGTCATTCTTTTCTACTGCGTCTGTCCCACAATGAGCGGATACAAGGCACAACAAACAACCACATGTTACTAAAATGGCAATACAAGTAGCTATTGAAATCAAAAGAGACATTATTAAACCTTTCCATTGACCAAACATGTTTGTAAACCATTCCTCCAAGGGGTTGTGTATCCCTGATTGTTCATGCATAGTTATGGATAGTGTGCGAAAGCCTTCTAAAGCCTTTGTGACGGAACCGTCCGGAGCCGTATTGTTTGGAATGAAAGTACAACACATATCACCAAACATTGAACACACACCTCCTTTCTCAGCTAACAGCATGTCAAGGGCCATTCTATTCTGTTTCAGCCATAAGGGAAGTCGGCCCCAGCTGTTCAGCGAGTCCTTCTACAGGTCCCTAGTGAGATTAGCTAAACGGAGCACATTGTAATGTACATAGTTGATCCTGTCTGCATTATTCCATCACTACCTGCTTGGAAAGTGAAGGTTTGTTTAGGAGACATTTTGGTAACAACTACCTCATGTTTGGCCCGTTTGACCCTAGTTACGGACTCCTCTGGCGGGGGAATGGAGTCTGGGTGGTCAATGGAATCATTAAAACAAAAATAAAGGCAAGGGTGAACACACATTATTTCTGTTATTAATAATAGGAGATTTACTAGGACACAAGGAATTAACACCCAATCAAATAATAAGGCAATTCGCTAATGGGCCATATAACTAAGAATGGTGTTCAAGATACAAACAGTGTCCCAAGTAAACCACGATTCCCACTAGCAGAGTACACCAACAAACAATAAGGAAGTGTAATCCACAGTCTGTCATTGTTGAGTACCTTTAATCAGTGGTCCGTGTTATTGTAATTAGGTTGAACACAATGCTAAAATCTCCTAAGGAGATTTTTTAAAACTAGGGTGTAAAATAGTACCCTGTAATGGTAAATACTGTGCTCCCAGAACCTGTTAAATATAAGGTCTGGTGAGTGGGGAGACTTCACTGCCCTTTAACTATAGGGCTAACCTCTCGTTATATATAACCTACTACTCTTATTAGAAAGAGGCCCTATAGGTGGGCATAAAAATGCTGCTACTTATTGGAAAGTGCCCCTAAAGGTGGGAGTAAAAAAGTCGGGTCCTATATGGAGTCGTGTGTTTCAGAGTAGACTCGTGTCCGCCTCCTCGCCGGCCGTAATCTCCTTTCCAAGATCGCCTGTTGTTACCTCTGTGTCTTTGTCCTTGTCATCTGTTGTATGGGTCGTTGCTTCTGCTGGGCTGTCGTCGTCAGATGTGTCGTTCTCGTCCTGCTGCAGCGATGTCAGTTCTGATGTCGTCTAACGTCCTTGCTGGAGGTTTTCCAACGGCGCACTGGCTCCAATGATACCACGTTTCCCCCTTTCCTTCGAGGCGAACTGCATGTGATGTCCTCTGAGTCACTCTGTGCGGGCCGGTGAACCTTGGGTTGAGCCACTTCGGACGGATGACCTTCAGCCAGATGAATTCTGCGGTGTTAGCCTCGTGCTTCTCCGGTCCCCCTTTGGCGTCAGCCACCTGGGTGGAGAAATCTCATACCAAGCCCTTAAGTTGCTGGTAATATGGTTTGAGCATTTCCTCTACTTCTTTCCCTACTGCTAATGCTCCAGGACCCGGAAACTGATGGCCGTGGGTCAGCTCAAATGGGGAGAAACCTGTCCCTCAGTTAATGTGTTCATAAACAAAGTCCGACACCGGCTATATCAACCTGTTTCAGAGGAAGGTGGAGTCCCCTGTGCCGTCTTGACTTGCCGTGTCTTCTCTGTCAGAGGCAGAGGTTTCATCCTTTTTTTTTTTTTAGTCCTAAAAAATTTGACGCGTTTTGCAACAAAGTCAAGTATTTCTTCATCTGTAGGTGTATGTGTTGATACAGGTGTTCCTTTAATGTCATGAGGGGAACTGGGTGAGGGGGGGTTAGAGGTGGAGGGAAGCGTATAGGGAGGGGGTCGGGTCTTAAAGGGGTTGTATAAATCTGGATAGAGGAGGGGACCGCCCTCTGGGATGTCTGGGAGGGGCCCACCATATGGCTTCTCCTTCCTGACTGGCTCTATCACTTCTGTGGGAGGGGCTGGTGCAGGACTGGGTGGGGCTGCTATGGCGGGCAGATTTTTGGCGGGAGTTTTTTGCTCAGAGAGCAGGTTACTGCCACTCCATTCATAACTAAGGCTGCGTTATGGCCTATTCTCCTTAGCTTGTCAACTAGCTCCCTTTCTTTGTTAAGTTTAGAAGCCCTGATAAAACCTGCCTTCTGCTTGTTGAGAGTTTCTAATTTCTGAACCAACTGTCGCTCGTATGTATTGAGTGCTGTGGCTAGGAGACTTATTGCCTCGTCACCCTCTACTCTATTCTCTGCGATCATCTGATCGTGTAAGAAACGGAGATCGCTGCTCGCCTTTTTATGATCTCCGGGCTTAAGTCCGCTAAGTATCAATCTCTCTGCTTGTCCCCACTGTTCCCTTAAACTCCCCGGAACAGGGACTCCTAATTCTCTCTCTTCACGTTCAAATTCTCCTTCCATTTTGACTTCGTTCGTATCTGCTTCTCCTAAAGGTTTTAGTTTTTATAAAAAATACCAGATATCTCTGCGTACTATAATTTACTAATTATTGTAGTTTTATTCCCACAGGTATACAGTCTGATAGTTTTCGGTGCGAGGTGTATTTCAACCCGTTGCGGAGACTCACAAGAGCGCTTCTCCTAAAGGTTTTAGTTTCTTATAAAAAAACACCAGATATCCTGCGTACTATAATTTACTAATTATTGTAGTTTTATTCCCACAGGTATACAGTCTGATAGTTTTCGGTGCGAGGTGTATTATTGGCGGCGCGTAAGGCTCAGGTTTGGGAAGGCTAAATAACTGGTTTTACCTGACGCTGCCTGCCTCCGGCGTCTATAGAAAAGAGATCAACTCAGTGAAAGCTGCGCCTGATCAGAGCTCAGCGTGCGGAGTTTAAATCTATCAAGTCATATTACAGGATAAAGGAAATACAGTTTAAACTGCCGTATGAAGAGAAGACGCCGACGTGTCGCACTTATCATTCATATCACATCATCGATCATATAATATCATAATATATCATATATTTCCTTGTCTAAGTCAGCTTCTCGAGCCGTATCTGACCGTGCAACACTTACATTGTCACATACTGTATGCAGAAGTATTATTTTAAGCAACACATTAGGTTGACGAAACACTCAACTCAAATGTAATTAAAGTCAGATCCACTCGTGTCTTAGATGGGCAACAGTGATAACATAAAACTGTTGTACGCTTTCAAACACTCGGTAGTTTATTTATTTTTTAACCAGTTGCTCTATATTCACCTTGCAGGTGCAACTATGTGGCTTGTATCCTTTATTATATGTTTAAGTCATGGATGTTTAAAGTTCATATTTGTCTAATATTATTTACTTTTCATTAATGAAGTATGACGCTGCGCTGTTAGTACACTTGTCCCTTTCACGTGAACGCGCTCTCAGCTGGAGAGAGAAACCCTGGCTCGATTTACCGAGTTGATAACCAGCGTCGTAGGACCGCTTAGCCGTTACGTTAAGCCCGCGCTGATTGGTCCAAATTGACCAATCCACGGACTTCCTCACACACACACACACTCAGTGCAGGCAGCTCTGCTGATTTCTCCTCCCTGGCTGCAGGCTGATAACAGCCAGTTGGCATCAAGGCGAAATTCTCTCTGCAGACCCATTCTCACAGCGCCTATCAACCTTTTTCTTACTCAATCTCGTTACACAGTTAATCACACTCAAAATAAATATACTAACGTAACCCCAGATCCGTCTAAGGATTGCCTGTGTACATTAGTCGATGAGCCCCAACCCCAGAATTCGTCTAAGAATTACTGTGTGTGTCACCTTATTTCTCAGAGTATTTCAGCTGGACTTCTTTAAATTTTAAAACCACTGAAATCTCGAACGACCATTGCAGCTGGACTTCCTTTAAATTTTAACCACTGCAATCTCGTTACACAGTTAATCACACTCAAAATAAATAACCTAATGTAACCCCAGATCCGTCTAAGGATTGCCTGTGTACATTAGTCGATGAGCCCCAACCCCAGAATTCGTCTAAGAATTACTGTGTGTGTCACCTTATTTCTCAGAGTATTTCAGCTGGACTTCTTTAAATTTTAAAACCACTGAAATCTCGAACGACCATTGCAGCTGGACTTCTTTAAATTTTTAACCACTGCAATCTCGTTACACAGTTAATCACACTCAAAATAAATAACCTAATGTAACCCCAGATCCGTCTAAGGATTGCCTGTGTACATTAGTCGATGAGCCCCAACCCCAGAATTCGTCTAAGAATTACTGTGTGTGTCACCTTATTTCTCAGAGTATTTCAGCTGGACTTCTTTAAATTTTAAAACCACTGAAATCTCGACGACCATTGCAGCTGGACTTCTTTAAATTTTATAACCACTGCAATCTCGTTACACAGTTAATATATTCCCCGTACAGTCTAGTTGACTTTTATAGTGCGATGTATATTTCAACAGATGGAGAGACTTCCAGAAGCGCTTCTACACCCCCTTTCGGCGATGTGGCTTTTGGCAAGGAGTCGAAACCCAGTCTACAGAATCTCTTTATCGTCACGTTTAGTCTTCTAGATTAACCCCACAGCAAGAGTTTGCGAGATCCGGTCATTTCAAATTGATTTTGAAAGTTGCGTTTCTCCTCTTGAAATACCCCACATATAACACAACTGCAGCTCCTCTTTGAGACTGGAAAGTGTTATTCTGTAGTACTGTTCTTTCTACCGTAAGACTAAAACACTGAAAATGCCGCTGACAACTCTAAAATTTTGTAGTATAGCCAATCACAGATTTTGATAATAACAGGTATCTGCTCACCTTTCTGTTGTGGGGCGCCCTGGTTTAGTTGTCAGAGGTATTCGAGGTGTCATCCCTGGACCGTTCGTCCGCTGGCTGCCGGTGTGCCTTCTATGAGACCCTACTCATCACGTCGGGTCACCAAATTGTTGGGTTTAAGCACCCTTCAGTTGTTGAAGGTTCGAGCCCGCTCCGCGCTGTTCGTTTGATGAGTGGTCTGCTGTAAAAAGGAACGGCTCAGACAGAGATATGAGATTAAACAATAAGCTGATTTAATGGTAGAAACAACAGTACAATATAACGAAGTACTTATATAACGAAGTACTCGGGCCTCAGCTCTTCCACCGTGCGATGTACGTATCAGACAGTCAGACAGAACAGAGGCCGCGAGTGTACAGAATTCACAATATTTATCCCACAAACGGAGAGGAGTTGTGTGGGAGGAGTTGTGTCGGTTGCTCCTCCCTAGGTGTTCATCCATTGGTGGACTCACTCCTGGGCGAGCCCTAGGCAGTGAATCAGAGTGAGTTAGCCATCGACGAGGTCTAAACAGCGAATCAGAGTGAGTCAGCCATAAGTGTGGGAACTTTGGATCTCCTGCGCCGCCGATCAGTCCCAGGTCATCTTTTATGGCAGCCATAAAATAAACAATTCTGGGTCGCACGGGGGTGAGGTACCAATCCTTATCTTCGTTTATCCTCAGCACCTGGCCGTACCACTCTGCATCCCAATCTTTCTCTCAGAACAATCTCTGCCTAGACTCAATGGTGTCAGTTTTATTACCTTTCTCCTACAACCCCCCCATGCTCCTATCCGGGCCATTAAAACCCCGGGGGGGCCGACTGGATCCTCTACATTCCTAAGTCAACGCACACACAATTGACCACAGCAAACAAAGGAAAATAAGAACACTTGGTCTAGTTTCATAAGTATACATTTTACATAGACAAAGTTATAATTATTAAAACAGGTTATAATTATTGAAACAGGTTACTTTAACACACACACACACACACACACACACATACACACACACACATACACAAACACACACACACACACACACACACACACACACACACACACACACACTCTCAAAGTGTGAAGATGTTTTATGACTCAGGTAAAGCTGTACCTGTGTTCAGACTGAAGTGAAAGTCATACTGAAGAAAAACAATTGAAACCTGTGTCACTGTTGATTTAACTTTAAACCTATTTCATTTTAGATGACTTTAGTCAATAAAAAGGAAAACTTGTCAGGTAAAAAGGTGCCACCGCTAAGCTAATGGCGGCTAATGTTGGGCTATAACGGAACTACAGCACGGTCACATGACTTCACGTCACCACCGCTAAGCTAAAGGCAGCTAATGTTGGGCTATAAAGGAACTACAGCACGGTCACATGACTTCACGTCACCACCGCTAAGCTAAAGGCGGCTAATGTTGGGCTATAAAGGAACTACAACACGGTCACATGACTTCACGTCACCACCGCTAAGCTAAAGGAGGCTAATGTTGGGCTATAAAGGAACTACAACACGGTCACATGACTTCACGTCACCACCGCTAAGCTAAAGGCGGCTAATGTTGGGCTATAAAGGAACTACAACACGGTCACATGACTTCACGTCACCACCGCTAAGCTAATGGCGGCTAATGTTGGGCTATAAAGGAACTACAACACGGTCACATGACTTCACGTCACCACCGCTAAGCTAAAGGCGGCTAATGTTGGGCTATAAAGGAACTACAACACGGTCACATGACTTCACGTCACCACCGCTAAGCTAAAGGCGGCTAATGTTGGCTATAAAGGAACTACAACACGGTCACATGACTTCACGTCACCACCGCTAAGCTAATGGCGGCTAATGTTGGGCTATAAAGGAACTACAGCACGGTCACATGACTTCACGTCACCACCGCTAAGCTAAAGGTGGCTAATGTTGGGCTATAAAGGAACTACAGCACGGTCACATGACTTCACGTCACCACCGGGATGACGTTTAGTCGTCTCATTTAGACACTTGTTAGTAACTGCCATTTTTAAATTCACCAGTGGGGTATTTACTGACGTATTTTATGTCGTAGTTAAACTCTCTTCAGCTTGTGTTAACCACAGACCTTATTTTCAACCCACAACACTTTCAGAAAACCATTGACCTCCAGACCAGGGGACAGGAAGTGATGAAATGCTGAGTCATTTCCAGGTTCAGGACTCATTCCTGCACCACTCTTTCTGTTTACTGTTAGACTCAGTCATTACTCAAGTATGTGTGTGTGTGTGTGTGTGTGTGTGTGTGTGTGTGTTGTGGTGTGTGTCCTGACAGATGCCTCTTTAACAGCCTGGAGGTTGAAAGTGGAAAGTTGGAAGTTTAAATTCGATCCCTCCTCTCTCGATAAGAGCCTTTGAGGCGCCATCGACCGTCGCCTCGCGAGGTTCCTCTGCTCCTCCCGACACAAAAAAGCTAAACCAGCCGATAATTACATCCTCCGGAGCCACAAAGAGCTTCTAAACAAAGAGACGATAAAGTGCTGCAGCTTTTAAACAACAATAAAGATCAAAGGTAGAGCCGAGCGTCCGAGTATCGCCGGGCGCTAGAGAGCCAGAGATCTGGGTTTTAGAGAGCCAGAGATCTGGGTTTTATTTGTCCGTTAATGGCCGAGGTGAGCGCTCGATGGAGAGGAATAATGAGGCGGATCAATATCCATCGACCTTCTGCCCACCACGCCACAACGGCCATTACACTGATGCCTCGGGGCAGATAATCTGCTCCCTAAGTAAGAAGCTAACTGGAAACAACATCCAGCCGAGGAGGAGCTGCTCAGGCTATTGATTTATGCCATAAAGGATACAAATATTGATTGTTTTCAGGATTCAGGTTAGCTTTGACCGGCTGCTGTTTCCCTCATGAGCTGTTTTACTTCTGGGAGAGAAGTTCTGCTCTGTTCCAGTTGTGTTCACTCTTATATTCATAGTTTACAGAGGGGCTCATTTGAAGCTAATGTACCTGCAGGATTTCTGCTGTTGTGTGGTTGATTGCAGATATTGTTGTTAGTCTTTGATGCAATGTTGTATACAAACAAGTGGATTTACATGAACGCCATGTTGCTAACGTTATGATGCTAACAGTTTCTTGCAATTCACAATTCAATATGAAGTGAAAACTAAAATAGTCCGGAGGTAGCAGTTCCAGCAGAGAGCCCCAAACGTTCCTCTCCCCTCATCAACCAGCTCTGACTGGGGGATCCCAAGGCGCTCCCAGGCCAGCCAAGAGACGTAACCCCTCCACCTGGTCCTAGGTCTACTACCTACTAAAATAGTCATCCTATCATAAATAATACAAACAGTTGTACATACCCACAGACACAGTTAATTATACTTTATTTACTACTACTACATTTAGATTATTTAAATCCCAATTCAAAACCTGGTGAGGAATCAGCTCTGAAACACTGACACAATCTTCTGCTCCTCACGACCCACTGTCTGTGTTTTAACATGTTCTTTTTTTTGTTCTGTCTTGTTTTTTTATTATGATTTCCAGTTCTGTATGACGCATGTTTTTATTTGATTGTATTTACTTTGAAATGAAATTTGTCTTTAGGTTGACTTACAACATCTGTCCAGGGACTCTCGGCACATTTACAGAAATGTTGATTAATGTGCACTGTCCCTGTCAAATAAATACATACATACATACATACATACATACATACATACATACATACATACATACATACATACATACATACATACATACATACATACATAAATAAAATGTGTAATGCAGCAACCACAAACATCTCTAATTGACTATACAGATCACGTTTTCATCGCCAACGCTGCTGTGGCTGTTGTGCATTTGACAATAAAGCCTTTAATTGGATTTGAAATACATTCTGACAGGAAGTTTGTTATAATTGTCTTTTACCAGCGCAGGACACAATGCTGTGTATTGATCTGTGTGGTTTCCCCTCTCTCTGCAGACATTTTTCTGTAAATGACTCCTATTGTCGTTTCACATCATGAAACGACCAACAGGTCACAGACGAGCTGCTGGATTATATATCGGGCAGAAATCCCGTCCAGCTGTCAGCCTGTTGTTCTGTTTCTGTTTCTGTCTGCAGGAGATCAACACTTTAATTCACTTTTTCTACCAGCAGTTCTGCAGCAAAAACAACACAATAGGAAATGTACATGAAAGAAACAAGAACCAGACTTAAAACACGGCAAGAATTCAATCAACCGAGGAAATAAAACTGATTTCCAGTAACAGGACGTTCAGAGGTCACACAGTTTGCATACAAATTATATTTTATAATGACTCTGTTGCTCACACAAAACAACAAGACTCCCAAAAAGGAAATACCATGTATAAAATGTGTTGTAACCTACCTGCACCATTCACCTGATTTGGATCAAATTAAAGCTGAAAGTCTGCACTTAAAGCACATTTTGAGTGTTTATTTCATGTCTGTGGTGTTGTACAGAGACAAAAGGGTGACAATGGAGTCAATGTACAAATATTTGTGGACCTGACTGTATGTGTCGTCACTCACTATTAAACAAGTTGTATTTTCAAATATAACAAGAAATGCTTCCAGGATGTTCCTCCATTTTACACTTTATTGAAGAACAAGATATGAGTTTAGAGGTCAATTAGGTTTTATGATATAAAGCAAAGTGACGTCAAGCTAGTCATCATTTCCCAGTATTATGTGTCATCGCTCAAAAATAAAAACAAATATCTAACATGAAACCTTGTTATAAAAAGACAGATTCTCACGAACAATTAAGACTCTTTTGAAACATGAATTTCCCGTGGATCGCAGTCTCTCAGGGTTTTTTTGGCCCACGGCTCATTCGCTTGTAAATTGGTGTAAATAACAGAAGCAGATGTTGTCATTATTTCTACTCGGCTCAGGAGAGTCAGAACCAGTCGGTGTTTGGAGGATTTTCAACAAACAAACTCACTGCTTCTGACAACATGTGATATGCAGAGGTGGGAAGTACAAATACTTTGTTACTGTACTTAAGTACATGTTTCTGGTATCAGTACTTTACTCCACTACTTATTTTTCTGACGACTTTTTACTTTTACTTCTTACATTTTGAACCCAAATACCTGAACTTTCTACTTCTTCCATTTTCCAAACAGGCTGGTTCCTTTAGTTTGAATGTGTGTTTGGTGGCGTGATCATTATTATTTAGAGTCATTGCGTGCCTATTGATTTGAACACGATCCGTGTATCCATCATTTCCTGGTCTTCTCTAAAGAAGAGGGACCAATGAAAACGTTGTCATGTTGCCGTTGTTCAGCATGGAAACATTCATTAGCTAACAATGACATTATTGTTCTATTAATATAAAGGGAGGTCAGGTACTCTTTAAAACAGCTGCTAGTTATGGGTACTTTTTACTGAAGTACATTTCAAAGCCCATACTTCTTTACTTTTACTTGAGTAAAGAAGTTTAGTCAGTTCTTCTACTTTTACCAGAGTATTTTTAAACACGAGTATCTGTACTTCTACTTGAGTAAAGGATGTGTACTTTTGCCATCTCAGGTTTTCTGCCACAGAGAGTTTGTCGTTGATGCCAAAGAAACTGATATTTTGCAGCAGTCTTTTCCCCCAGAGCTGTGTTAGTAATCAACATGAATGAAAGCTTTATGTTGGGCGCCGTGTGAGCTCCTCTGAAGAGAAAATAAGGGACCCCCCCCCCCCTCAGAACATCACTCTCCAAAGGTTGTTTGCAGATTTAGCGGCGGGTTTCTCTTTAATTTAACGAGCAGCTCTGATTGGCTTTAATTCTCTGGCAAACAATATCAGCGACGCCAACGACCAGCCTGGATTAGTGCTGACACAGCTGTAATTGGATTTCCTGGACAGTTAATTGAATTTGGCTAAATGGGTTTTGGCTTCGTTTGTTTTTGATGTTCCTGCAAATAATCCTCATATCTCATATCAGAACAACAACGGGAGGTGTTTCCACTTCCCATGGGTAAAAGCCAGAGTGGAGGAATGTAACTAAATATAAGTACTGTACTTAAGGGAAGGCAAGTTTATTTGTACTGAACAATTTGGTGTTTATACTTCAACACTCACACAAGTGTTAGGGTTACAACAACTGCAAAAGAAACACATATAAAACAGCCAAGACACATTGAAAATGAAGAAGATGATGAACATTCGAAAAATCAGTTTCCACTCTGTTTTTTATACAAAGACATATATATATATATATATATATTTGATTTCATAAAAGGCAGCAGGAAACCGATGGACTGTCCACTCCAAGTAGGGAATGAGTCCTTACCCCAAGTGAAGGACTTCAAGTATCTCGGGGGTCTTGTTCTCGAGTGAGGGAAAAATGGAGCGTGAGATGGGTCGGAGAATCGGAGCAGCGGGAGCGGTACTGCAGTCGCTTTACTGCAGTCGCTTTACCGCACCGTAGTGACTAAAAGAGAGCTGAGCCAGAAGGCAAAGCTCTCTGTCTACCGGGCCATTCTCGTTCCTACCCTCACCTATGGTCATGAAGGATGGGTCATGACCGGAAGAACGAGATCGCGGATACAAGCGGCCGAGATGGGTTTTCTCCGCAGGGTGGCTGGCGTCTCCCTTAGGGATAAGGTGAGAAGTTCAGTCATCCGGGAGGGACTCGGAGTTGAACCGCTCCTCCTTCGCGTCGAAAGGAGCCAGTTGAGGTGGTTCGGGCACCTAGTAAGGATGCCACCTGGGCGCCTCCCTAGGGAGGTGTTCCAGGCACGTCCAGCTGGGACCGAGGGTTAGACCTAGGACCAGGTGGAGGGATTATATCTCTTCGCTGGCCTGGGAGCGCCTTGGGATCCCCCAGTCAGAGCTGGTTGATGAGGGGAAAGGAACGTTTGGGCGGGAGAAGATGGATGGATGGAAAAGGCAGCAGTAATCCTATTTACCTTCAGTATTTCAGTTTTATGCTACTTTACACTTTTTCTCTACTTCATGGGAGGCTAACATTCTGCTTTTAACTTGATTACATAACACTCACTTTTTCACATCTAATATTTGATCATTTAAAACATTTGCATTAATTTAAACAACATTACAATATGTTGTTAAAAGTAACAAGGATGCACTGAATAAACTCAAACGTTGACAGCACTTTGGTCTGGAGGTTTTAAAGTGCTTTATAAATAAAGCTGTATTGTATTGTATTATTATATCAACAAATGTCAAATAAGTGTATTAGGTTATTTGAAAGAAATAATAGATCGACAGGCAGATACTTTATTTATCCAGAGTTGGGAAATGATTTTGTCACAGCAGCATTTTGACAGTAGATCTTCTGGAATTAGAAAAATTACTTAATAAAGGTCCATCTTATCTTATGTTATATTCAGTAGACTGGAGAGTATTCTAATGTATTCTGTATATTTTATAATGTTTAGATACTCCTTTGAATATAGGTATTTATTACTGAGAATATGTATATATTGCTTTTTACATGTTGTATGTTTACCTTTATTTTAGTGGTATTTTATTCTATTTTTAATCCCTGTGTGGAAATTCAGTAGTTTAAACAGCAACAGGGTGAAAAACGGGACAGCACAGATTCTCACAGATTAATACAATTAAAGATCAAATCAAAGATACAAATTAAAAATGATAAAATAACTATAAAATAAGAAGTGAATTAAAATGAACATATATACATATTGGGTCATATATACATATTAGATATATTTACAATAACATATACACATATTGTACTACTTGTATATATAAAACAATTGTGTACAACACGTGTATTTCCCTGCATTGCACAGCAGTTTTCAGACTGTGAACATTTTGTCTTTCTTATCCTAACAGTGCTATACACTGGGGAAATGTCCGCCCTCCTGCAGTAAATACACACCTTGTAAAGGGGTTACTTTGCCCTCAGTATGACAGATAAGGTGCAGGTTCCTTTCCTTCAGAGTGTTCCTCCCTCAGGAGATTTTTAACAGTAAAATCCCCCGTGGAGACTGGCGAGGCTCGACAGAATCTCTGCAAAAGCACAGCGGGAGATTAAAAGCCTTCAGAGTCTCAGTCGATCATCACGGTGCCGAGGACGCTGGGAAAAAATCACAGCTGGGAGAGAAAAACCTACACCTGGAGGAAGGACTGATATATAGACTCTTATGGCACTACTTCTATTCTATTTGATTGTATTTACTTGCACTGCTTGATCTGTTTTATTGTGTTGCTCTGTTTGCGGAGCCTAAGATTTTCATTGTCATATATACACTGTATCTATGTACGAATGACAATAAAAGCCTTGAACCTTGAAACCTTGAAGCAAAGGATGACAGAGGAGGGAAGACGATTTGTTGCTGCCTTATTCTTAGGATCCTAAAACAACTTTTTTAGCCTTTGTAGTCTCAGCCTTTTCTACGTTCCGGTGTCTTTTTCTGTTTCATTGTGACATCTTTCAACGAAAGAAACTCAAAACTGTCGCTGTGATTTTCCTTTTATGTCAGTTTCGTAAAAAGACTGTTTATTGTCTTTTTTAAGCCTTGTTCTCACCTTCTTTACCTTTTCACTTTGCACACCGCTACCAGCCAGAAAACCAATAGACGTGGCATTATAATTCACATCTGTGATTGTCAAATCTGGTGTGCGTTTTTTAGTCTGGTATCAGCAGTGTGAACATGAATAAAAGTTACAGTGCAGTGTGAGATGTGATTAGTTCAATTAAAAGCAGCGGCAAAAAGAAAAGTCTTCAGCCTGGATTTAAGAGTAGTCAGAGTTGCAGCGGACCTGCAGGTTTCTGGGAGTTTGTTCCAGATGTTTGGATGATAGTTGTCAGTATATATCAAAAAAAGTAGAAATACTTCCAAGCATTTTCTTCCCAATTAAGGGTTTAATTATGGAGATTGTTGTGTGCCGTACAGGTTGAGGAAACGTTGTGATGTTAGTCTATTCATAAAACAGCCTTGAGGATCTTAATAATTGTGCCGTCTCCCCTCCTCTGTGGTTAAATGTCACGCCGCTCTCACCCCTGACTCATCTTCACTGTGACAGGATGACATTCACCCTGCAGCCTCTTATCTCTTAATGTTCTTCTGTTATCGGGCGGCGGACAGAACGTGGACAGAGACAGAAACACAGCACAGATTCAGAGAGAGTACAGGAGGAGATAGCAGCCACTGTCTGTCTCTTATTAAATAACTCACAGCATATCTCCCTTAACAGATTATAGTTTCATTTGTGCTGCGTTTATCTTCACCTCTCCTCACTATACGCCACCAACGCTGCAGATATAAAGGGTTAAAATAGACATACATATGCATGAGTCAACGGAGCTCCTTCTCCAACAGACTGCTGCAGCTCCGCTGTCACAAGCACCGATACAGGAAAACTTTCCTGCCCACTGCAATAACTACATATCACCTCTGGCTGGAAGAGAACTCTCTGCTCCATAGTTTCTCTTGGAATAAAACCACATTGTACATTTATATAATCTGTTCAATATTTAATATTCCATCTGTCATATGTTAAATTCAACATGTATATTTTCTACTTTCTTGTTTATTTCTTGTCTTGAATTTTTATTGTACAATGCCGTGTCTTTTTATGCCGCTGCAACGCAAAAAGTTCCCAAATTGGGATCAATAAAGTACTTCTTATCTTATCTTATGAGAGGTAATACTAATTAACAATGAAGTGTAAATATGGTAAACCATGGTAAACCATATTTACACTTAAGTGTATCATAATGTGATTATAGTAGTTATTTGATAAACAAGTTAGAAAGGTTAAAAACGGTCCCCCCCCCCCCATATTTTTGTATTTGTATGTGTCTTAAGAAGTCATTCAAATGCATTTCATTGTAACTCTGTTTCGGACCGGCAGAAACTACAGCAACATTTGGTATCGATCTGACAGTAAGTACTGTACAGGGCCAGTATTGCCGATTACGATGCCGATAGTGATACTTTTAACTTAAAGAGACAAATTCCTAAAACCCTAATTTTCAACCGTAGAGAGAGTTTGTAGGTCCTTTAAAATCATTTCAGCAAGGCTCCTGGTGATATCCATAGCTCTTGGGGAATCACGAAGGTGAAATAATAAATAATTAACCTATCTATATGTAGTCTAAATATAGGAATTCTAACGTTCTTTGACAGTTAACACAAAAGTGTTATTATATACAGCCATATTTATATTTCAGGTTTGAGGGATATATGTTTATAAAGGTATTGTTGTTGAAATCGTGTAACTATTTTGGCCAAAAGATGGAAAAATGGGATACAAAACATGACGTGACTAGTGATCATCTATAAGGACATACATAATTAATATAAAAACACCTTTATACTTCCACCTTGAACACTATCACCTGGTTGCTATCTCACATTGTATACAGGCTACACTTATTTGTTTTAAATACTGGTACTGGATGTGTATTTTGTAAATTGTAATGTGTGTAATTTCTATTCTTCAATATGTGATGCTTGCTTCTTCATTAATACTAAGCTCTGTACTCGCTGTACCAATGTCAATCTGTGGGAAGGATAAAGGACTTTTATTCTGTTAAATGATCTCTCAGAGGAGGAAGGTTGGAGACCCTCGCCTGCAGCAGAAGTCAGGCAGATCTCTTCTTAATAACTCCACGCCTCCATAACTTCTGTTTTTAACTTTTTTAACTGAACTTTACTTTGTACTACCGCACTTTTATACTTAATAATGTGCAAAACAAACCCCACGCGTCCCAGACGATACACACACACCATGTAAATCTACCCTTTCACTGCTTGTCGTATTAAAGACGCACTGGCAAAACAAACTAAAGTTTTAATTTGTTTTCCATAAAACAATCTAGCAATCAAAATGAGTTTAACATTGAAAGAAAAAAAGCCTTTAACACATTTCTCATAAAGAGTTTCAGTCTTGTAATCCACGGTTTGCAGAATGTTGCATGCATGTCTACACCGTGTGAGGATTAGAGTACTAGAGAGCTGCTAGCTTATAAAGGTCAGGTTATTTAAAGCGGTACATGTTGTGGGTTTCTGCGATTGTGCAGAAGTTGTCAGTTTGTGTGAGAATGAGATGCAAAATCAGCTAAATCTGTTGAAGTAGTTCACACATTTCCCAATGAATGTCCCTAATTCTTAAGGAAAGTACAGAAGAGAGGACTGACCTCAGACTTCTGATTGATGTTGAGTGTTGGATTTTGCACTGAAACTCTCCATTAGACAGAATAAATCCTCTGAAGCGTCACCGTGTGTGTGTTTCCTAAACAATCTCACTCACGACTGATTCCCTTTAAAAACCTCCTGACAGCAGCGTAACACATGAACTGCCTCTCTTTTAACACGGAGATGTTCAGGGCATCAAACTTCTCTTTCTCACGCCGCGAGGGTTTTGTAGCTCCCTGTTCTCGAGGCCAAACGCCTGACAGGAGCTGACATGACAACACTTTAACTCCACATATCTGCCGTCTTCCTCTCAACCTCCAAAACAGGAGATGACTGACAGAGCAAAAATAAACCTGAAGGCAAAATGTGCAGATTGTAGTATACTTTTTTGCAGAAGTTAATAAGAAAACCCAAAGTTTTAATGGTCTGATATGACAGGAAATACATAAAGTAGAGATAGTTTCTAAGTGAAATTGGTTTTCTATAATTAAAACACAGCCGCTGTGGTCCTGGACAAACTGAATTAAACATACAACGTAAATCCTGCAGCAGATCGACCAGATTACGACTAATTTCTGGGGATTTGTGTGGCAGTACGTCTGGAGATAAGTCTGATTTAAATAAGCAGGCAGTGTGAGTGTTTAACATGATGATAGGCTTACGCATGGTGTGTGTGTCAGTAATGCACACACACACACACACACCTTCAAATGTCTTCATTCCTACTGAGAATCTGACAGCTGTTATCAAACGGAGAGCATGAGAGTTTCAAGGTTTTTTTCCCCAAAATGTAATGAGTAGATGGTGCTTGAACTTCTGTAAGAGTGGGTGGGTTGTCAGTAGTGTCCAAACCAAACTGTATTCTCTCTAAGATCAGCAGGGGGCGACTCCCGGTGTCAAACAGATTGAATAGAAGTCTACGAGAAAATGTTCCTACTTCTCTCTTGATTTATTACGTCAGTAAACATTTTCCTGATGAGTTAATGGTCTCAATCTCACATTTGCATGATGGACAAAATGCTCATGCTTAGATAAATAAAAACAAAGATGAGAGATAGAAAACAATCTGGCTGCTAGCTGCATTAGCTTACCTGCCAGCAAGCGTTGCTATTCCGTTCCTGTCTTATTGCGTCCTACAGTATGGAGTGTATGAAGTTTCCCTCATCCATTTATTTTAGAGAAATAGGATTCTCAGCGAGGGTTTGATATCAAAGCCCTAAAAAAAAGAAAAAGGAAAAGCATCATCCATCATTCAGGTGGGATCTCCACAGAACGATCCAGCAGAGCTACATGGGAACGGTAAACCTCACTTTGGACTGAGTATACCCCACGTTCTCCTCTGTTTTGAAGCGTCCCCGGGGTCTTTGAGGCTTTGTAGGACTCCATCTCTGAAGTGATTGACGGTCCTGATGATGGCGAGCTGTCCGAAGCTCGTCCTGAATATCAAGAAGCTCTCGACCTTCCAAACTTCATCATCTATGTTAGACTGACATGCAACGCAGAGATGCTTCCCCACAAATTCAAACTAATTCCAGGTACAGCGTGCTTGTCGTGTAAAGGCTGACTTCTTCTGTGTATCTGGAGTTTGTTTCTTCCTCTAAGGACTGTCTGGGTGAATAACATCTCTCTTCAGGTGTCGGACCCTCGGGAACTCGTCGATTCAACTCCTCTTTCTCTGTTATGTTTGAAGTGTTTCCTGCCCCTCAGGACACTGTACCGATACACCTGCTGTGGGAATGACTTTATTGATTTTCAAAGACAGATTGATTCAATACTCCGGTGCTGATAATCTGCTGTCCCTGCAACTCCTGGGAAAGATACCCTTGAGCTACTTCTTCTCAAATACTTTTAATGAAATACAAAAACTTTGTGCTTAGGTTTTCTCGCTGGAAAAAAACAGGACAGATTAAGTTTTGATGGTGTGAAGAAACTTTTACAATCACAAAGTTTTGGGTTCTGTTGACCTACTTGTTTGAGAGGGGATGATGGGAAAGTCAACGCAGTAATGAATAAATATGGAATATTCTGGTGTTATTTCAGTCCTTTTTTCAGGGTCAATGTCTAAAAGTGGGAACTGTCAAAACTGCAAAGAGTTCTTGCAACATAAGCAGTGGGAAAGGAGGTTATCAGACGTTTCATTGTTCCTTCATGCTATTATCCCTCTATCTTCTGTTGGTGTCATGCATTGGTTGCGACGGTCCATTGATCTGAAATCCCATTGGTCTGAAAAACAATTGTACAGAAATCACATATCCCGAAAGCACATGTCCATTGTTCTTCTTGCAACAGAACAACAGACAGTGTATGTCCCGCCCTACTCTTCCTCTGATTGGCTTGGCTTGATATCTTTACCTTCATCCGAACCAATGTCATGTCAAGTCTTCATGCCAAAACTTAACCAACGAGCAACAATAACTAACCAATCAGAGGCAGAGTAGGGTGGTTCATGCCTCTGAAATGGTAGGAAATAACATCATTTTGCATTTGGTTTCTGTTTGTTGCCTTTTGTTGCCTTCTTTTCAGATGTATGGGTCTTGGAAACAGATGACTTTAATTTGAACCGAGGGTATTAAACAGTAGTCGGGGTTAAACAGAATAAGTTTGAGAACCATTGCTTCACCAGCTTCCCAACACTAACAAGTGTGAAGGTACAACAGTCTCTGTGATGACTGATGAGGGTACATCCTCTTTTTACTTTTATCCGCTCTGTACCTTTGCTGTAAATGTCCCCGCCGTGGATTTCTGATTTCTGAAAACGAACAACATTCAGTCCTGAATAGACTTAACTAAGATGAGGTTCAGCCATGCAGAGGGACAATGAGTACACACACACACACACACACACACACACACACACACACACACACACACACACACACACACACACACACACACACACACACACACACACACACACACACACACACACACACACACACACACACACACACACACACACACACACACACACTGTTTCTGCTCTACTTCCTCTGTCTCCTGCTCACAGTCTGGAGTCACAGGAAGGACACAGTGATTCACTTTTTATTTGGAGCATCATCAGCTGCACGTCCTCCTCCGGTGAGACTCACACACACACACACACACACACACACACACACACACACACACACACACACACACACACACACACACACACACACACACACACACACACACACACACACACACACACACACACACACACACACACACACACACACACACACACACACACACACACACACTGATGTATTTTTTCTTCGCCCAAACCTGTTTAATTTACTTTGGGCTTCTTGACAAGTTCTTATCTGTTAAACACCTGGGAGATTATTCGGGGGAATATTGGGCATCTTCACGAGCTTAACGTGTGAATCACATTCTTCTTCTCTAAATCATTGCACAGTGATTTAGCATATTAAGCTGCAGGTAACCATAGAAACAGTGATTCACACCGTCGCCTGTTAACTCAGAAGTGAAATTAAAGTTGTCAAAGTGACAAACTTTTAAAATATATATATATATATAAACGGACAAATGAAGCGAGGTTTTCCTGCTTAATGTTCAACGGGGACCAGGCAGATAGTGATAGTTAGAGAAGGATAAACATTGCTACAGGTGTTTGTATATGTATATTTATATATATATATATTATGTACACATATTTACATATATTAGTTATTTACCGTTGATATTATTAAGCAGACCTCAAGCTGTTAGAAATACATGTTTCCAAAGCTCCTGCTCTTTTTATAAATGAACTGCAAGCAGACAATGTACAAGCCCATTGCTAAATATGTCCTTCCTGTCATGGACGCACTTCCTGTAGATTATATACATTTTCATTGTATAGTGTCATAGTCAAAGTCTAAAAACATATAATGTCAGAAAGATAATCTGTCCCTTTTAAATGAATATATTTTAGTTTATAAGAAAATTATTTTTGATAATATTGAATTTCCCTTTAAAATATGACTTTGTTTTCAATATAAATATATCTATCAACAAATCTATCTGGTCAAATCCATATTATATGGTTCTTTCACAGACTTTTCTAACTTATGGAAATCGTTTTATATTTTAATAAACTTTGAGAACGCAGGGTGGACAAAGACTTTCATGTTTGAACTACAAAAGAACACAAACCATTGAACAGTTAATAAACAATTAATAACACACATTGAGCATTGATTGGTCGATTAAGAATGAGCATCACTGTTTCAGACACAAATCCTCTGTGAAGACTCTTCAATGTGTCTGGTCCGAAGAAAGAAAGAAAGACCTAATTTGCATCCTGATCTCAGAGTTGGTAAAGCTTTCTTCTTCACGATGGTGCAAAGATCCACGCTGAAAGATATGCTTCTCTTTTTTGAGTAGCCAAATGTTGCTTGTGTGTACTTCTGCAGTTTGTACTTTCTTTTTTAAATACTTGCAGAAGTCATCGAGGAAATCAGTCGTCTTTCTCTTTCTGTTTCTGCGTTTCTGTACTTTTCCCTGATGTTCTCAACCAGCATGGTGTCCAATAGTATGGCTCTTTGAAAGGGTGTTTTTTTGGCTTCCTACCATTTTCCTGACCCTGAACCTGTTAAGCCCCCAGGGGCGGGGGCTCCCGCAACATTTTGCAAGAAACAGCGTCTGAGGGCTTCTTAACATTTAACAAACTATGAATGTGTCATACCCACTTAACGGGAAGAAACTCAGCCACCTGACGATATGAACCATTTTTACCGAAACACTAACGCACTTAGCACATAACTCACGGTAGAAATATTGTATATTTCCTCGGATCTGCACAAACTATCATATGAAAGCTGAGATTCCAGAGATTCCAATGGTATAAGTATCATCACTGTACGAGGCCAGCAAAGACAACACACAACTTCACTTTACAGGGCCAAAACGGCAAATACGTCTTACCTTTGCTGTGTTCTGATCAAAAGTTGTGTTCAAGGGCATTAAAACGCATATAAACGCTGCTGAAGGTTAATCCAATGTCTATGTGTCACTTTGAAATTATTACTGATAATCCATCATCATATTTATGTCAATAACCGGAGTTTTCATCTATAGCTGCTATGAAAGCTTCGAGAGTGTATGAGAGCTTCCGGTTTTGGGCATGCTGGCTGCGCATCACTCTCATTTACCAATGGAAATGTTTCGATGGATTTTAGGAACTTCCCCTCGATTCTATTGGCTCTAACGGTTAAAAAGAGATGTCAATCATCAACATCGACCGATGGGTTCCAGAGATATGGAAAATCCACCCAAATGACCCCAGAAGTGGGTTTCTTTTTCTAAATCTCTCTAAAAAGGTCAAATGTCACTTGTTTTGCATCAATCTTGATACAGGGTACTTATTATATGTTACAGTTTGGATTCCTAAAGCTTTTAGTCTCCGATCCCATCATTCAAGGGTGGTTTTCACTATAAGTTATGTTTATTTGTTTTACTATGTTTAATCTAAATTTACTTTAAAATAAAAACATCTTTATTGATTCTGACTCTTCTACATCCAACTCACAGGTTTATCATTGCTTTGAGAAAAAAGATGATTAATTTTCCCCTTTTAGAAGTGAAGATATAGTCATTTCTTCTGGGAATGTCATTTTCGGGCCTGAGGCCTGAACAACAGGCTCGGGGCTTAACAGGTTAAATCAGGAGACACTGATCTTCTTATTTACTCTTTTTGTACTTTTCTACTTTCTTTTTTCCTTTGCCAGCTTTTCAGCCAAATTATCCAATTATTTTAGAGTGTTCCTGTTCCTTCTGTTTCGAATCCTTTCTCCTTGAATGCCTAGAATAAAGAAATGTAAAGATTTTTTGGAAAATCATTGTCTTGATAAGGCCGACTTCACAGGAGGGGATTGTCTTTTCTTAAAGGGGACAGATTCCCGAATATGACAGGGTGGACATTTATAAAAGGGACACACACAAACTCTCCTATTTTTATAAATAAAGCATGATTTTGAAAAACCATATGTTTAATGCACTTCAGCTGAGCAGAATCATATCAAGCAAAATCATAATATCAAAAAATATATCTATTTTTGTGATGACTTGACTTATTTTACTCACTTTGAAATGTAACGGATGATGCAAGGGACAACATATCATACATCCTCTTCTACAAAACTGAAACTAGACCATGTATCCGAAGAGCCAAGTAATGCATTTGATCTATATAAGAAACACTAGACTAATAAGAAAAACGACTTTTATGGCTAAGTTAACACAGTAAATTGATGATGTATGTTCAGGACTCCAAAAGCTGAGCTGCTGAAAGTGAAATGGAGACGGGAATAAAAAGCGTCTCTCTGGTTTATTGACAAGGTGTCTCAGCGTGACACTCGGCTTTAAAGAATCACACACTTCATTTGAGAAAGCATTGCTTTAAACTCCTAACAATAATACGTGCAGTAAAAAGCATTTATATGTAAATGCTCAGCAGCAGAGAGAGTCCGTACGAATACTGAGGATGTGTACTTTCATTATTGCAATTTTATACGGCAGAGGTGAGAAGCAGCGGGGGCATAAATATGCATCAGCCATGTATCTGTTCACGCTCTATGTGAGTGTGTGTGTGTGTGTGTGTGTGTGTGTGTGACCTGAACAGCAGGTGTTGGGGTGGATGTGACAATCATTACAGGTGATAAATATTTAAATTCCAGCCTCCGCCCGCACGGCAGTGGGGAAGCATTTACTGCGGATGGGAAACAAAGCTATTTGCTTTACAAGCCTGAGTGCATGTTTGTATGTGTGTGTGTGTGTGTGTATGTGTATGTGTGTGTGTGTGTGTGTGTGTGTTGGCATGCATGTGTGTTACACAGATTTAATTATTCCCAGATTCAAACAAAATCCTGCACTTTGCGTGTTAACCAATCTCAAATTGATCTCTGAATTAGATTTCCAGGCAGGGACGCCTCGGTGGAAATTGACCTTGAAAACATCTGCTTGTGTCTGAGAGGCTCAAAGTCAAAAAGGAAGCAGAGAGACGTGGAGAAACTCTGAAAACCTGAAGTCTTTAGCATCAAGTTCCCACACAGAATACATTTTAGTCAGCAGAAGTTATTGTGTACTCTTGGAGCAATGTTTAAACCCACTGTAGCAGAAACCACCAAGAGGAAGCTTCTCCAAAAATGATCCCACTGAAGTGTCGCGGTCTTAGTTTTTCTGTTTAGTTTCCTGTTTTATTTTGACATTTATTTGCTCCTGGTTTCCCGGTTTGTTCTAGTTTTGTTTGTTACTTTTCCTTTTGTTCCACCTGGTCTAGCCCAGCTTTTAATTGAATAAAAGCTCACCTTTTGTTCACCTGCCTCCCCTGTTTTACTGCTTTTGGGTCCGATCTCTTGCCAAACCCTGACAGGAAGGCCTTCTTTCTAACTTCCCCCAAAAACGTGTATTATCAACGCAAACAAAATAAGTTATTGTTAGTATTCTCAACAGGTAAGGAGGTATGCCTTTCTGTCTTTTTATCAATCAGATCATTTTACCTATAGACTGCCTTTGGGTGGTAGAGAACATTTCAACAAATAAAACAAAATTGGTTCTACAATTCATCACCAACCCTTCCTTTACATTTCCAGAGAAGCCTAATTTGGACACGTTTTGATCTTTTGAACTTCATCTCTAGCCTTGCAGCATTGCTAAATATGGAGAGGTATCAGGATAAGAGTGAACCAGCTTTTTAACACCAGATAAAACCCCAAAATAACCCACACTTCATGGTACTGGCTCTACGTCTGCTTAAGGAAAATGAGAGATGTGGGCGGTGGGTTCACAGTTCAGACTCACAGTGTAAGAAAAGCGTTGCAGAAAGAAGAAAATAAACTAGTTTTTCTGGCACTGATTTATGTCTACTGTGTGTGTGTGTGTGTGTGTGTGTGTGTGTGTGTGTGTGTGTGTGTGTGTGTGCGTAATCCTAGACTTTATTGCTTTTTAATTTCTTCTTCCCACACACAGCAGCAGCAGCAGGAGGAGAAGAGAAGCCATATACATGTAAATAAATACAGCATCCTCTCCGCTGAGGACAAAACGAACCTCATTGTCATGCAGGGAGTTTTTTAGCATTCTGAATATTGTCTACACTCTCGCGCGACATAACAGATGTTGAAGCTCGACAATAACTCGCTTCTTAAACTAATGATCCGTGCTGAGATAAATAGATGAGGGGTTTCAAAACAAGAGCGCAAGATGAAGGAATAAAACGTTACTCTGTATACAGGCGCTCATATGTTCCTTCTCGCTTTAAATGCGATATTGACTCGGTTGGAGCTTTCGGAACACGCTGTGATTTGAGGCTGACTGGATAATGTTTCATAATGAAAACTCAAATTTAAGTGGCGACACGATGCATGATTGATTCGACTCACCTCTGCTTTCCATTTCGCTCGATGTAATCATGGATATGAATGTTTGCTGCTGTTCACTTCATCCTGTCGGCTCAGGATGATACGATCAGTGTTTGCTGCAGAAATCACAGATCAATGCAGAATCCCTGCAGGGAACAACCAGAACAGAGTTTAGCTCACATGGAGAAGGTAAATGGAGTTACGGTATCGTGCCAGCAGATCCTAATCCAATGTGAGGAAGGCAACAGTGTTATACGTAGTGTGCAGAAACACTTTCACCCTGGTGTGGTGTTCATATTTTTGTTATTCAGCCAGTGTTCGTGGGTCTGGTGAAACCTTTTTGGGCTTCAATTCAACACAATCAAACTATGTTATGTTAAAATACTCAACAGATGTTTACTTCATCAATGCTGCAACCTTGAATGGCAGGGGCAGAAACACAAAAGTGTCACACAGACACACACACACGCACACACACACACACACACACAACCACACACACACACAAACACACACACACACACAGACACACACACACACACACACACACTAACACACACACTAACACACACACACACACGCACACAAACACACACACACTAACAAACACACACACACACACACACACACACAGACACACACACACACACTAACACACACACACATGCACACTAACACACACACCCACACACACACACACACACACACCACACACACACCACACACACACACACACACACACACACACACACACACACACACACACACCCGAACATCCTGTATGTAATGTCAATGTGTTCTGATTTATGTTCTTCACAGAAAATGAGCCAAGGCCATTGAGTGTGAGTTTAAAAAAATAATTTATAGCTTTAGCTAAATAATGAAAACGGGTCCCACAGACCCGACCACCATAGAAGGGTTAAACACAAATACATTCACTTTCTCTTTGCAACAAGAAGGGTTGGTTAAAACAGATGAGAAGATATTGATTCATAAAATATATATTCCAATAGATAGTTTGGTTATAAAGGGACAATAGAGCGCAGCAGGAATGTTGTATTTCTGTGTTGGACCCTGAAGGCAGCATCTCCCAGGTCCAATGGGATTTCCCCATACAACTACAGCACGGTCACATGACTTCACGTCACCACCGCTAAACTAAAGGCGGCTTCTCTTTGCGGATTGCACAGCTTTAAACCTGTAACAGTAATCGGTTGGTTTGATGCCTTAAAGTATGTAATCAGTTTGTATAATACTGACATTTCGCTCATGGTACACTGACTAACTAAAAGCTGCTGTATATGACGTGGGTCTCAGTGGGACTCTGCTGGAGAATAAAAGGATATATAAATAGTCCAACGTTACGTAAAGTTTACATACGAGGACATGCTTCATATCTGTCAGCTGTAATCAGTGCAAGCCTCTGTTTCCTTTGTGGTTTTCAGGATAATCTTTTTTCCATTTGAGAGACTGCGAGCTGCAGCCGGAGGTCTGCAGGAGGTTGTTTCTTTCATAAAAGGGTTTCTGTCAGCAGCCAGAACATTACGCTCTCATTGTGTTTGAGGATTCAATAGAAAAACGTAGTAACTTCCAGCTGCGGAGAGTCAAAGGCATTTTTAGGATTGTTTAAGCTGAATGACAGCTGATGATTGCAGTAAAATAAATCATGTGCATTTGTAGAATCAGGAGGTCTTTATTGACAGTATACTCATGGAAATGCAATTTCCCAGGTTTCCGTCTATGCAGTTTAAATGGAAACATATAAATAAAAGCATCGGTAAAAAAGTAAAAAAAATAGTATTCGCGACAAAGAGGACACACAACTAGAAGGCATAAGAAGAAAAAAGGATACATTCTTCTTAATATTACATTTTGGGCCTTTTTAAGGCTAACGACCAAAAACACATTCAGAAAACCATTGACCTCCAGACCAGAGGACAGTAAGTGAGCAAATGCTGACTCATTTCCAGGTTTAGGACTCATTCCTGCACCACGCCTTTAGTTAAGTTCTCCTTTCCAGTCTGTGCTTTTACATTAGGGTTTTTATTTTGTTTTTACATCGTGTATGAGAGTTTTCAGTCTCTGGCTGTAAGTATGGTTTCATTGTCTCTTGTTTTACATTTGTTTTATGTCCTATCTGTTTCGTCTAAATGTATTTATGCTGCTTTTACATATTTATTGATGTACAGCACTTTGGTGAACTCTTTTGTTTTTAAACGTGCTATATAATTAAAGTTGGATTGGATTGGATTAATGTTCTTCCATCACATGTCTGCTGTCCTCCATGTGTTTGTCTCAATATGATAGTGTCTCTGTTTTATTTATGATATCTGCAGTCGAGCATTACGTCAGGTATTATTGATATTATATAACTGTCCATAACATAGTGTGCTCTGTGTGTAAGTGCCCTCTGACAGGTCATTATGGGGGGGTAGATGGACCATGATTAGCTTTTAGCTCCAAGCATAATGGGGGAACATTTCAGCTTTGCTAACAGCCCCTCAGTCTGGAATAATTGAGGGGGGGTTTGGGGGTAATGGATGTAACACAAGCAGGGAGAATCAAACAACAGCTGTCCAAAAGTCTAGGAGGTGATTGCAGAATTTAGATGTTTTTTACTCATGCGTTTCGTGTTTTTGGAACAACTCCTACCTTACAAAAGCTTAGAGAATATTTCTATATTAGTGTCTTTACATTTCTCTTACTTTGTTTGTGTTTGCACCATTATATACCAAAGTAAATTCCTTATATATGAAAACATTTGCTAATCAAACAGATTTTAGTTCGGTGAAGTATGTCTGATAACCGTGAAAAAATTCAAGGTTTTTGTCATGATTTCAACACCAGCCAATTATTGCTCCATAACAATTTCAGTCACAGTTTGACATCTTGTGCAGTTTCCCAAAATGTAGATCTCACCTTTCATTTAGTCCCAAAATATTTCCCTGATATTTTGACAAGCTCTCCTCTTAACGGGCGTCTGGCAGAGGGCGGTGTCACTCAGTCAACAGCAGCTCGTATTGTCAAAGGAACATTAATATCTTTAGAGATCGGGAAACTGCAGAATGTTGAGAACCAGCAGCTGAATCATGCTATGCTAAAGCTAATGCTAGCATGACCATATGCCTACAATAGCACGTACAATAGCAGTTGCAGTTATGACGTTATTGTTCGCTGAGCCAGAAGTTAGCATCGAACTCCCTCGACAAAAAGCCAATGGGATTTTTCCATTGGATTATTGTGTTTCACCATAGACCTTATTTCAGGCTAACAACCAAAAACACACACACAAAACCATTGACCCCCAGACCAGAGGAGAGGAAGTGTGGTGTGTGGCGCAGTGGACTAGTACGTTGGTGTTCGGATCAGAGGAGCACAGGTTCAAACCCCACTGCAGTCAGCATGTCGTTGTGTCCCTGAGACACTTTACCCCAAATTGCTCCTGTGGGTCTGGGCACGGTATTGAGTATGTAAGTCGCTTTGGATAAAAGCGTCTAACATGTAACATGTAAGTGATAAAATGCTGAGCAATAGTCAGTCAAGAATGATATGAATGTTGTGCAGCTATTTACGTTATTTCATTTGACAGCATTCTTTTTTTAACATCTGTTTTTCATAGTAGCGTATCACACTTAACTTGCCGAGTGAAAAACAGTCCGATACAAAGTTTCCAGTCAAACACAGCCCCTTAATTGTCCGGTTACTGGTGGTCATTTCACTTGCTTTGTATTTCCATTCACCATACACATTTTACACAAGTTTGTGAGTGTGCTCCGTTGTGTGCGTGTAGCTTTGTGTGTGTGTGTGTGTGTGTGTGTGTGTGTGTGTATAGCTGTGTGTGTGGTCAAAAACAGTTAGTTGAACCTGAATGAACAAACATTGGTTCCTACAGTGTGTATTACTTAGATGAATGCATATTTTAACTGATTCACTGCATTTCTTTTTGTTATTGTGTAAAAAGCAGCACTGAAATAAACTACTTTTAAAGTAGTATTTCAGTCTTGAAGTGGAGGGGTTTGACTAACCAGCTTTTCCCCAAAATGTCTTTGTGTGCCAAAGAGTAACTGTACAGAACAGTGTTTGTGATATATTAAACACAAAATCACTCTAGGACAAACTACACCATTATGTGATTTAATCTTTATATAAATATAAGCTTCACCTGCAGGGTGCATTATGTGGAAAATCTACGCGACCTTCTCTCACTTCCTACCCTCAGGAGCAAATTCACAAACTATTTTTCGCCGCTTTTCCCACCGCTAAATATGCGAAAATGAACCAAAAAGAGAGCGTGTAATTCAGTGTGAAACGCACCCCGAGCTGCGCTGCTGAGCAAACAGCGTCTGATGCTCCTGAGCTTCATGCACACATTTAAACGTGGTCATTTGCATAAATCGGGCATATGCAATTCAGCATCAACAGCCACTACCAGTTGGTGGGATTAATTGGAATTAAATATAATAATAACTGGCCGTTAGAAGCTTGATATCTCAGAACTGTTACAGGATGTGTATTTTGTAAATTGTGTAATTTCTCTTTTACATTTTGTATCTTTAATATTTTTTTAATGCGTGCTTCTTGGGTAATATTAAGCTGCCTTTGCCTGTTTTCTTGCTGTAACAAATGCAAATTTTCCATCTGTGGGACGAATAAAGTTAAAGTATTAAAGATTAAAACAATTATAATAATAAAAGTTACACAATTTACAAAATACACAAGATAAAAAGCACAATAAGTAGAGACATATAAAAACACATACAAATGTCAAAATGTTATGTTCAATTAAAAGCCAGTGCAAAGAGGTGAGTTTTTTGCTGAGATTTAAAAAGTTCAATCAACTGAGCATTTCGGATATCAATCAATCTTTATTTAATTATTTATATAGCACATTTGAGCATATGTACTGGGAGGCTGTTTCACAGATCGAGAGATATTTCTGAATCCTCTTCACTTACTTCTCTTCGCTCTCCCTCACATGTGGAGAAAACGTTTTGACATTTCGGAGGCTGTGAGGGTGGCGCTGCGTCCGTGGCGCTGCGTCCGTATTGTTTGGAAAGAGTTCATCGGAGAGAGTCCTCACACTGAGGCATGGTGGGAGATCCAGCCTGACCTTTCTGCTCCGGCACAGCGACAACACGCTGACGTGAAGGACGGCTTTCAGAAAATCCATGTGTGAGGAAAAAAGGACAAAAAAAATCAAAGGACCCCCTGACAAGGTCCAATAAAAGAAAAAGGCTTTCTTTCAGCCTGCAGAGCTTGACCATTAACATCCAGCGCTTTCACAATGCACTAAGAAAGGTTAGCAGGAGATGTTAACAGGTGGTTGGATAGCAGCAGTTAGCCACACAGCATGCTAACCTATGATTTATTTTATAATAAATATTCGGGGGGAGGGTGGTCCGTGCTGTAGTTCCTTTATAGCCCAACATTAGCCACCTTTAGCTTAGCGGTGGTGACGTGAAGTCATGTGACCGTGCTGTAGTTCCTTTATAGCCCAACATTAGCCGCTTTTAGCTTAGCGGTGGTGACCTGAACTCACAACCCAGTCTCACGGCATTTCGTGTTATAGTCATGAAATGAATCTATTGATTCGTGTTCACCAACACAATTTCCGCATTTTTTTCGTGTCACAGATCGATTTTAAAAGCAATGTAAATAATAACAAATTAGAAGGAAAAAAAGATTTTAAAAAATACAGATTTCAGTATTCTGACACAGAACAATTTTAGAAGCAATGTATTTCTATTGGTAGTATGTTTCGTGCCTGCACAAAATAATAACAATTTAGAAGGAAAAAAAGATTTAAAAAATACAGATTTCAGTATTCTGAGGCTCTGAGCCATTTCTTTTCCTCACGGACGGCAAAAAAAGTCCGACATTATACAATTTAAAATAAAAACAATAATCATGGCTTGATATTGAGTAAGAAAATGTGTTTATGAACCACACAGCTTCCGGTCTTCCAAGACCCGACAGGACAAAAATACGTGGTTCAGGCACGAAACACACTAGCAATAGAAATATATTGTTTTTAAAATCGTTCTGTGTGACACGAAAAAAAGGGGAAAATCGTGTTGGTGAACACGAATCAATAGATTAAATTAATTTCGTGACTATAACACGAAATGCCGTGAGACTGGGTTGGAACTCATGTGACCGTGCTGTAGTTCCTTTATAGCCCAACATTAGCCGCCTTTAGCTTAGCGGTGGTGACGTGAAGTCATGTGACCGTGCTGTAGTTCCTTTATAGCCTAACATTAGCCGCCTTTAGCTTAGCGGTGGTGACGTGAAGTCATGTGACCGTGCTGTAGTTCCTATATAGCCCAACATTAGCCGCCTTTAGCTTAGCGGTGGTGACGTGAAGTCATGTGACCGTGCTGTAGTTCCTTCATAGCCCAACACTAGCCGCCTTTAGCTTAGCGGTGGTGACGTGAAGTCATGTGACCGTGCTGTAGTTCCTTTATAGCCCAACATTAGCCGCCTTTAGCTTAGCGGTGGTGACGTGAAGTCATGTGACCGTGCTGTAGTTCCTTTATAGCCCAACATTAGCCTCCTTTAGCTTAGCGGTGGTGACGTGAAGTCATGTGACCGTGCTGTAGTTCCTTTATAGCCCAACATTAGCTGCCTTTAGCTTAGCGGTGGTGACGTGAAGTCATGTGACCCTGCTGTAGTTCCTTTATAGCCCAAAATTAGCCACCTTTAGCTTAGCGGTGGTGACGTGAAGTCATGTGACCGTGCTGTAGTTCCTTTATAGCCTAACGTTAGCTTTTTACTTCTAAAATCATAAAGTAGTGTTCGAGAGAGTAGAGATTATCCTGCTGAACTAAACGTGTTAGTATCATAAACATTTGTTTGAGCCAGAGATTATTTTCTGCAATAATCCAATGGAAAAATACCATTGGATATTTATGGAGGGAGCAAGCAAATGCTGTCTTCAGGGTCAAACATAGAAATACCACATCCCCTTAAACCTCTGGTGGTGTTTACTTTGCAGTTTTATCAAATAAATCTTTATAATTATTTCCACCTGAGTCCAAATATCCATACCAGAGTTCAAATACGGATCCCTGATCAAGAAAAGCTCATTAGGGATATTCAGATGAAGGTACAATCAGTTATTTAATGAATCAACTCTACCAACACTCACATCTTTTTAAGCCTTCATCATCAGCATCTTCCACTCTGCTTTAATCTGTCTGTGGATGGGTTTTAAACCCTCAGCCTGTTCACCGTCCAAACATGTGACCCTTCACTCAAAGTTATATGTTTTGGGAATGTGCTCCAGGAGGGGGTGCATGTTCTGCCTCCAGCCATCCTCCCTCGCTCCAGATGGCAAGTTTTCTGCAGTCTGAAAGGAGAGCGACTATAACCGCCACCCAAAGCATTGAAATACAGAGAAAACTGTTGTATGAAAAGACTGTTACATTCTCTCTAACCTTGCTTTTGATCCGAGGGGTTTGCATGGGTTTGAAGCTATTTCATAACCTGTTTTACATTTATTTAATACATATGATACAGCAGGGGTTCTGCTCGTAGACCAAATGAATGCATAATGCATATAGCCTTTTATCAGTAAAGGTGTTAGCTTTTTTGCTGGTGACTCGGCTTTCTCACTTAACAAGGAAAGGATAAAACTACATTGACACTGCAGGGCAAGAAAAAAAAGACCTGGGGAGAATCTAAGCACCTAATGAGCTGCTAACTTTGTCTCCTTTTCTGGAGCTTCACTCTGTTTTTAATATACATGGATGTGACTAGCATGAACGCAATCATGTCAAAAAGCTAAACATTTTTTGTTAATACTCAATTCTGATTGGTTTATTTGGACATTTCAGAGGTTGTTAAGGAGAATCAAGGGATTATGTGAAGCCGTATCAATCCGCAGAAAGTAATCCGGTCAATTTAACATGAACTGTTTTTAGTTTGTAGGAATAGCAAAACACATTTGTTATTCGTGGAAGATTTGTGCATCATGCATTCTGAAGCATTAAAGGCTAATTATGATATTTTTTTAGACTTGTTTTCATGCTGGAAGACATCACTCCCAGTTCATATTTTATATATATATTATATATGACCTGACGTCTGTATTAACCTGTGATCTAATCATCCCTGCAAATACACAAGCTGGATTATGGGTCTATACTTTAGAAAGAACATGTTTACATGTAACGGACGTAATAACTGGATTCCTTTCTTGACATTTGGAGCAATTATGGAGCTAAATATAGAAACAGCAGACGAGAATATGCCAGAGAAGACGAGGGGAGAGAGAAATTAGCAGCAGAGACGAAGACATGATTTTACTTATTTTGTATTCTCTGCAGCAGAGGCTAAGAGTGATTGTGCAATGATTATAATTAAATAGCTCCCATGATTTCATCTCAATACTGAAAGATACAAACCAAAAATATCATGTCGCTGCAGACCTGGTTTTCTTGGTAGCAGAAAATGACAATAAGGAAGGGTCTATGAAGACTTTCAATATAGAAAAATAGCTCTTAAATAGTGCATTTGTTTCTCTAGCTGTACTTGCTCGTGCTTCTCATTGGATCTTCTTCTTCCTACACGTACACAGAGGTGGGAAGTAGCTGAGTCCAAATACTTCGTTACTGTCATTATTGTTCTATTAATATAAAGGGAGGTCAGGTACTCTTTAAAACAGCTGGTAGTTATGGGTACTTTTTACTTAAGTACATTTCAAAGCCCATACTTCTTTACTTTTACTTGAGTAAAGAAGTTTAGTCAGTACTACTACTCTTACCAGAGTATTTTTAAACACGAGTATCTGTACTTCTACTTGAGTAAAGGATGTGTGTACTCTCTCCATGTCCTCAGGTAACTCCTCACATAAACCCCGAAAAGCTGCGTTTGAATCACAACCACAGCAAGAACAATAAAGGTGGTGGTGGAGCTTCAAACAGCAATACATCTTCCCCGTGTCGGAAGCTTGTCCTGATTTAAAATGTCGTTGTGGGAGAAACCGTAAAGGAAGTCATAACTGCAAAGTCACTGGAGAGGAGGAGAGCCGAGGGTAATGTGGAGGAGAAAGAGAGAGAGAGAGAGAGAGAGAGAGAGAGAGAGAGAGAGAGAGACAGAGAGAGAAAGAGAGAGAGAGAGAGAGAGAGAGAGAGAGAAAGAGAGAGAGAAAGAGAGAGAGAGAGAGAAAGAGAGAGAAAGAGAGAGCGAGAGAGAGAGACAGAGAGAGAAAGAGAGAGAGAGAGACAGAGAGAGAAAGAGAGAGAGAGAGAGAGAGAGAGAGAGAGAGAGAGAGAAAGAGAGAGAGAGAGAGGATAACGCCACACTTTGCTTTGAGATGTCAAACTAAAATCAGCAGAGCGTGCTTTCAGTCCTTCTGCAGACAGAGTTATAATAACCTGATCTAAGAACTGCTTCCTCACTTTCTGATAGAGATGGAAGTTCACAAAGAGGCTTATGGAAGATGGAAGTGATCCCATAATCCCCTCTGTTTCAGCCCTGTTCCTAAGGTGCTGATTCTCTGTCTGTTACTTTAGATGAAAATAAGGAGCCCCTCCCCACGCCCCTCTGAGAGAGATTTGGTTAAAAATAACTCAATGGTGCTCTAGGAGGAGATTCAGGTGATAAGGTGGGGGGGGGGGGGTACCTTGGTTGGTGATTGGCTAATGGTTACACAAGACAAAAAAACATCACAAAATGACCTAAATCTGATCGGCTGTTCATACTGTGATCACCCTCTGCAAAAATGTGTACTACATATACTCGTATGGTAGTATTCATACTGTGATCACCCTCTGTATAATGTGTACTACATATACTCGTATAGTAGTATTCATACTGTGATCGCCCTCTGTATAATGTGTACTACATATACTCGTATGGTAGTATTCATACTGTGATCGCCCTCTGTATAATGTGTACTACATATACTCGTATAGTAGTATTCATACTGTGATCACCCTCTGTATAATGTGTACTACATATACTCGTATAGTAGTATTCATACTGTGATCACCCTCTGTATAATGTGTAGTACATATACTCGTATGGTAGTATTCATACTGTGATCGCCCTCTGTATAATGTGTACTACATATACTCGTATAGTAGTATTCATACTGTGATCACCCTCTGTATAATGTGTACAACATATACTCGTATAGTAGTATTAATGCGAGTACTATCTGTCCTTACAATCCTACCACTTTCTCCCACATTAGAGATAGAATTTTGCATAAAAAAAAAACCTAACAATGAAGATTTTCTGGCTTTTCTCACTTTCCTCCTGTAATCTCTGAAAGCTGCTTTGTTTCACGATGCATGTTTTATTTCCATAAACCCCTCCGCCTCAGGCTGTCTCACTTTCTCCCCGTCGGTCTGCAGAGTTGATGTTTTAATTTGCGGTGAATGAGACACATCCACGCTTCTCCTTAGGGCAGTCAAACCCTGAGAGTGTTCCTCTCTCTCGTGTTATTGGGAAGTTTCTTCTGCAGAAACAGCGTGAAACAAAGGAGCGTCTCCTCCTCTGACTCAAGATTCAAAGGTTGTATTGCCCGTAAGCTTCAGGGTAGAAATGGCAATGAAATTATTCTGACCTGAGCTCCTCCGACAATGCAACATATATAATGAAATGCAAAAATAAAAATACAAAAAAAGTGTCTATTTCCTTAACGATTAATCAAGTACTCAGATAATCGTCTGTATTTTTATGTCTATCGATCCCAGTTTCTCAAATTCTCTCAAAATGTGGATTTCTCGGACTAAAATCCAAAGATATTCACTGTGATGTGATTTAACACCCAGTGAACAGCAGCATTTCTTCGATTTTAGAGACTTCAAATAGCAGTTTCCTTAATGATTCATCAATTATCAAGATATTTGTCGGTATTTTTTTTGCCTAACCTCGATCCCAGTTTCTCAATTTCTCTCGAAATGTGGATTTCTCAAACAAAAATCAATGAAATTCTTCTGACCTGAGCTCCTCCAACAATAAGACACACATAAATAAGAGCGGTAAAAGCAGAGGTAGTAGCGATGACAGTGCAACGAGATAAAGTCCAATGTCAATGTGCATATTTACACTTCCAGTCTAAATATATATCAGTAAAATAGCCATGAATATTTCTAAATAGTAGTGGTTGAGGTATAAGAAGTCTATATACATGTTACTAGAATATGATTGTATAATTGAAATTAAATAATGTACATTAAGACAGAATTAAATACGGTTTATTGCGTTGAAAACTGTTTATTTATCTGCTGCAGGATAACAGGCAAACACAATGTGGAGGAAGTAAGGAGGCGAGCTGTGAGCTGCAGATGTTTCTAATGCACATTTACTGACGAACAATCCCTCCTCCCTCTGTTTGCAGTCGTTGTTTCACTCCATTACAGAAGCCTCTCTTTGTTTGCAAAGCTGAATACACCATCAGACGAACAGGATCTGCTCTCTGTTTTTACACCGGGAGCCACTTTCACTCAAATGGCTGAATCACAATGAGTCTCAGAGGTTTGAATGTTTCTGCAGGCTGTGCTGCGTTCAGGGACGCGTTGTTATTGTTTGTTTTTTACATTTTAAGAAGAGCGGAGGTCCGTCGTCCAAGATCGTTACTTTTATTATCTGATTTTATGCAGTGTGTTGTTATACCCTGACTATACAAATAACTATAAATATATATCTTCTTTATTAATTTGCTTTTTCACATACAACACCATTAAAAGAGAAGATACAGTGCTAATGCAGAAAACAAACAACAACAACAACAACAACAACAACAAGATGACAAAACAGTAATGATAAAGTAAAAAGACCATTACAGTAATAATAATACAATTAAATAAGTAACAAAATGCACAACATGATAAGACAGAAACAGTAAACCCTAAGACCAAAAGTACAATATTGAACATTCTTTTATTTATTCTAGAATATTTTGACAATAGGTTTCAAATATAATGAATAGATTTTTAGGGTGAAATTCAGTCATTGATACAACGTACAAAGCTCTTTAATATGCAGGATACGGATATGAATCATCTCTTTAATCCACATGATAGTCTGCTATCACTGATGCCAAATCCCTGCAACAGTCAAGATCTGTGTGTGTGTGTGTGTGTGTGTGTGTGTGCGTGTGTGTGTGTGTGTGTGTGTGTGCACGTGTGTGTGTGTGTGTGTGTGTGTGTGTGTGTGTCAGGTTTACGCAGCTCAGATAAACGCTGGTTTAAACCTCTTGGATGTGGATATGTTAGTAAATGTTCCTCCAGGGATCAGAGCTGTGTTGTTTGGGGGGATCTCCATAATCTGAAGGCTAATTACGATGTTTCCCAGAATGCATCAGTGTCTGGCTGCTGAATATTGATCCGAGATGGTGAAGGTTAGCTTCGTCACTCTGGAGGAGCGCTGCTTCCTGAGAGGACTGGACCATTTATCCCAACATGGACTCAGAGTCTTTCTCTAGACAGTGATTTCAGCCTTTAACCTGTTGAGCCTGTTTCTCAGGCCTCAGGCTCGAAAAGGTCATTCCCAGAACAAATGACTATATCTTCACTTCTAAAACGGGTAAATTAATAATCTTTTTTCTCAAAGCAATGATAAACCTGTGAGTTGGATGTAGAAAAGTCAGAATCAATATAGACATTTGACCTTTTTAGAGAGATTTAGCACAAAAAAAAAACCTCTGGGGTCATTTGGGTGTATTTGCCGTTTCTCTGGAACCCATTGGTCGATTTTGGTGATTGACACCTCTTTTTAACCGTTAGAGCCAATAGAATCGAGGGGAAGTCCCTAAAATCCATCTAATCCCCTAACCCTAACCCTAACCCTTTCCATTGAGCAGTGAGAGTGATGCGCACGCAGCTTGCCCAAACCGAAAGCTACGTTACGCTCTGAAAACTGAAAACTAGGCTTATTGATTATAAATATGATGATGGATTATCAGTAATCATTTCAAAGGGACACAGAGACATTGGATTAACCTTCAGCAGCGTTTTTATCGTTTTAATGCCATTGAACACAACTTTTGATCAGAAAACAGCAAAGGTAAGAGTTATTTGCCGTTTCGGCCACGTAAAGTGGAGTTGTGTGTTGTCTTTGGCTTTCGCTGCCGCGGGTTTTGGTCGTTCAGTGATGCTACGCTGTTTCTTGCAAGATGTTGCGGGAGCCCCTGCCCCCGGGGGGCTCCCGGGGTTAACAGGTTAATTGATCCAAATTAATATGATTTAGTAGCTGCAAATAATGTGTTACATCCCTCCCTCTTTACATCCCTTGACCCCTTCCTCACTACCTCCCTACATCCTTTCCTCCCTACATCCTTTCATCCCTTTCTCCCTCCCTCCATCATTTATTCATCCCTCCTTCCCTCCCTACATCCTTTTGACTCTTCATCCCTCCCTCCTAACATCCCTCCCTCCCTACATCCTTTCATCCCTCCCTCCCTACATCCTTTCATCCCTCCCTCCCTACATCCTTTCATCCCTCCTTCCCTACATCCTTTCACCCCTTCCTCCCTACATCCTTTCATCCCTTCCTCCTGAGATCCCTTCCTCCCTACATCCTTTCATCCCTTCCCCCCTACATCCTTTCATCCCCTTCCCCCCTACATCCTTTCATCCCTTCCTTCCTAAATCCTTTCACCCTTCCTTCCTACATCTATTCGTCCATTTACAACTTTTCATCATTCATCCCTTCCCCCCTACATCCTTTTATCCCTCCCTCCCTACATAATTTCATCCCTCCATCCTTTCATCCTTACATCCCTTTCTTCCTTCATCCTTTCCTCCCTACATCATAACATCCATTCCTCCTTTCATCCTTTCATCCCTTCCTTCCTACATCCTTTCATCCCTTCCTTCCTACATCCTTTCATCCCTCCCTCTGTACATCCTTTCATCCCTCCCTCTTTACATCCTTTCATCCCTCCCTCTTTTCTTACCTTCCTTCCTACATCCTTTCATCCCTCCCTCTTTTCTTCCCTTCCTTCCTACATCCTTTCATCCCTCCCTCTTTACATCCTTTCATCCCTCCCTCTTTTCATCCCTTCCTTCCTACATCCTTTCATCCCTCCCTCTTTACATCCTTTCATCCCTCCCTCTTTTCTTCCCTTCCTTCCTACATCCTTTCATCCCTCCCTCTTTAAATCCTTTCACCCCCCCTCTTTACATCCTTTCATCCCTCCCTCTTTTCATCCCTTCCTTCCTACATCCTTTCATCCCTCCCTCTTTACATCCTTTCATCCCTCCCTCTTTTCTTCCCTTCCTTCCTACATCCTTTCATCCCTCCCTCTTTACATCCTTTCATCCCTCCCTCCTTTCATCCTTTCATCCCTTCATCCCTTCATTCCTTCATCCCTTCATCCTTCAAGATTCAAGATTCAAGATATTTATTGTCATATGCACAGTAAACAGACAGTTACACCGTACAATGACAATCTTACTTTGCTAGTCCACCCTACGCAAGTAAAATACAGGAATATAAAAATAAATAAATACTTAGAGAAATCAGATACGTTTGGCACACGGCAACAGCAGCATAAAAGGGCGCATCATCCTTTCATCCCTCCCTCTTTGCTTTCCTTCCTTCCTACATCCTTTCATCCCTCCCTCTTTCCTTCCCTTCCTTCTTACATCCTTTCATCCCTCCCTCCTTCCTTCCCTTCATCCCTTTGATTCTTCATCCCTCCATTCATCCCTTCTTCCTGTCTCTCATCTCATTTTAGGAACAGTGTGGTTCATACGTTAGTTTTTTTCTTGGTACCGTCTTGGGGCTTGTTTTTAGATTTGGCAGAAAAACACATGAGAAAATGTCAGTAAACATTCGAAGAGGATCAGAAACTGAATCTGTGTTTTTAATCTCTCCAGATGAATTCAAAGAGGAGGGTAAACAACAGGCTGGTTCAGTATTTCATTCAGTTGTGTATAATGATGCACGAAGTCCCAGGTATACAGTCTGCTCTCTCTCCAGTTGATTAAACACGGAGACCAGAGGGATTTCCCATAATGCATCGCTGTTCACACCTCACTACATCTACTTGTGGAACTGCTTTACTTTACATCCTGGAGCATGGAGAGAAACACGTCTTCTCACCTGGAAGACTGACGGAGCCCAATATGTTGTTCAAAGGTGGAATTTTACTTAATTTATGTATTTTTCACTTCATTGTACTTCCTACTTTTCCTCTACATTACATTTTCACATTGGCAAACATCGCACTTATGCAGCTTTAGATTAATAACACAAAATATAAATCAAATCATATATTGGAATATATTTGTTCAGGTTAGGCTACTGAGCTGTGTGGGAAGTCAGTAAAATAAAGACCATCTCTAACAAGTGCAACATGGATTTAATAACTACAATAATAATGATTCATTTTATTTATAGAGTGCTTTTCATGTTACTCAAACACTGGAAATCATAAAAACTAAACAAACTTTTGTAATGTTCACATTAAAAGCAGCAACCTTTGAACTGATGATTAACACACCACTACATATTATTTAATAAATTCATATATGCATGGGCGTCCCAGCCATTATATGAGGGTGGGACAAGTCCCCCCCACCTTTTAAAATGATTAGTTTAGACCCCCCCACGTTTACTATGCGGAAAGTCCGTGAATCGGTCTATCCACTCGCCGCTCTTTGTAGAGCGCGGTGTCAGTGCTCATTATCAAATCCATTCCACTTGCTTATTGAGAGAATGCCCAAATCAATGAAAATCTGTACCATGTTTTCACTGCTACTTTGTACCAAGGCAGATTCTCAGAGCCGTACACATGAGCCGTACATATGAGCCGTACACATGCTGCGTGTTTTGTGTAGCTGTGTCTTTAGTTGTAAAATTATGCGCCCCACAGTTTCCCCGCTGCGAGGCTCCGGTGCTAACAGTTCACGAGCGTGCTCCACTAGCACCCGGATATAAGGCGCTGTTATTAAAGAGGTTAAGGGAGAGTCCTCTCCTGTCAGACTGAGAGGCTGATAACTACAGCTCAGTGAGGTAAAGGACTCTCTGAGAGGTGGAGGGAGAGTCCTCTCCTGTCAGACTGAGAGGCTGATAACTACAGCTCAGTGAGGTAAAGGACTCTCTGAGAGGTGGAGGAGAGCCCTCTTCTGTCAGACTGAGAGGCTGATAACTACAGCGCAGTGAGGTAAAGGACTCTCTGAGAGGTGGAGGAGAGTCCTCTCCTGTTAGACTGAGAGGCTGATAACTACAGCTCAGTGAGGTAAAGGACTCTCTGAGAGGTGGAGGGAGAGTCCTCTCCTGTCAGACTGAGAGGCTGATAACTACAGCTCAGTGAGGTAAAGCACTCTCTGAGAGGTGGAGGGAGAGTCCTCTCCTGTCAGACTGAGAGGCTGATAACTACAGCTCAGTGAGGTAAAGGACTCTCTGAGTGTTTAGATTGTTCACTTTAGTCTAAGTAGTGGGTCTCAAACGGTTTGGTAATCATTTATGTAAACAAGTATTTCCAAGGCACTCCTTTATATGATGATTATAGTTATAAAAAACAAGAGAATAACAGGTATGAAATAATTCCAACTCATACTATAGGACAGTAACACAAGAATACAGGTTAAGAGGGGAGTGATTTGTAAAATATGCATAAAGAAAAAGTAAATCTGTTTTAAACAGTTCTGTTTCACATGGGTGTTGAGAGATGTATCCATAGATTTAGTCCCTAAATCTCAAAGTGCACCAGATTGATGCTTTTAACTTCAACATTTAAAAAATCATCTTCCTGGGGGAGCATGCCGCGGACCCCCCTAGAGGAGGTGAGGTCCACCACCTGCCCACACCCCCTGTCAAATTGTCCCACCCACATTGAGGATGCTTCCTACGCCCATGCATATATATGATTCTAAAGTGGGTAATTCTGCATAATGAGAATTTGAATGCAGAACTTGTACTATATCTGAGCACTTTCCATCACGGGTCTTTACACGTAATTAGTTGACTCATCATATAATTCACATGTGACAGATTAGCGCTGAATGCAAACTCAACTATAAGTGGATGAAGTGTGTGTTTCCCAAGGTAAAACGCTGTAGAGATGCTGATGCAACATGTGTGTGAATGACATGCTGTGTGTGTGTGTGTGTGTGTATTGCATGCTTGTGTGTGTATGTGTGGTGTGTGTGTGTGTGTGTGTGTGTGTGTTTGATTATTGAGTGACAGGAAGCTCTGCAGGCTTCAAGGTGGAAAGGATTAGATTTGAAAGCGAGCGAGGCGGAGGAGAGGCAGATTCAGGATTCGATCTTCTTCAGACTTTCACACCTCGTCATGTCTTTGAAACGCAGAAGCTAACCTGTCTCATTACACCGTATCAGGAAGCTGTATCAATGCTACACCTCCTCGCTGGATTTGATCCACAGATATTTATTTGAGTTTGTTCTGAAACATCAGCACATTCCTGCATACACATGAATTTAGGGAGACACTACAGGTGAATAGGAAATAAGGAATTTAACCAACAGATAGCACCGTGACACTTCCCCACATTACAGACAATTTATTCTGACATGTAATGTTTAAATATGAGCTAACTTGCTATATCAATGCTACACCTCCTCGCTGGATTTGATGCACAGATATTTAGAGTTTATTCTGAAACGTCAGCACATTCCTGCAGAATCAAGTCCGGTTAAAGTGAATTTAATGTAACATCAGGTGAAAGGGGTAAAACAAGGTTATCCTTGAGCCAAATAAGTAATAACACATTGTAAACATACCATAGACGTTTCCTCTTGGTGCTAACAGATCCAAATTGGGGATATTCAAACTGTTAATTGATAAAAGTATGAAGCGATATTATCCAAAAGGAAACAAGACCTGTAAAAAGAAAACCATGTGGTCCCTTTTGGGGTTAAATTAACCTTTTTTTGTCAAATCAAGTCTGAAATAGGACAAAGTGTTTTATTAAGAAACCCTCAGGGGGCTCACACATTTCTATTAACATCATGTTGTTTCTCAAGTCATTTAAACCACATTATGGGTGTTTATTTATTTATTTTATATTCAATAAAAGCGCTTTAGGGGATTCAAAACATTACAGTAAATACAGGGAGGTAATTAAAGTCTGCCTGTGGACTATTGATTATGAGATATGTTGCTGAGGCTGCAGAAAGAGTGGAAGTTAATGATTATGAATGAGAATATAACACGATATACGCTGCATAGAAATACATAATTCTGTTAATTAATCTTAAAGCTCGTATATTTTGTTAGGAACGGGGAAACATGAATCTTAATGAAGAGATCAGAAGCAGGGTAAGATTATTTGGAGGGCAAATATTTAAATTCATGTCGTTATATAATATAAATTCAAAATATGATTAAGAAAATACAGCACAGATGTTTTATTTCACGAAAAAGTTATTATATGTACATTGCTTTTTTAAATGAGTCAGAACTTAAGCACTTCCTTTATAGCCCAACATTCAACCCAGTCTCTCTCAGTTTAGCGTTGGTGACGTGAAGTCATGTGACCGTGCTGTAGTTCCTTTATAGCCCAACGTTAGCCTCCTTTAGCTTAGCGGTGGTGACGTGAAGTCATGTGACCGTGCTGTAGTTCCTTTATAGCCCAACGTTAGCCTCCTTTAGCTTAGCGTTGGTGACGTGAAGTCATGTGACCGTGCTGTAGTTCCTTTATAGCCCTACGTTAGCCTCCTTTAGCTTAGCGGTGGTGACGTGAAGTCATGTGACCGTGCTGTAGTTCCTTTATAGCCCAACGTTAGCCTCCTCTAGCTTAGCGGTGGTGACGTGAAGTCATGTGACCGTGCTGTAGTTCCTTTATAGCTCAACATTAGCCACCTTTAGCTTAGCGGTGGTGACGTGAAGTCATGTGACCGTGCTGTAGTTCCTTTATAGCTCAACATTAGCCACCTTTAGTTTAGCGGTGGTGATAATGATAACAGTGTAATTCTGACAAATTAATTTTGTCAAAAAAACACATTTTGCCTTTACATATCACATCCAAAATGCTATTTCCCTGTAAAGAAACAGAATGAACTTTGCTTCACCCTCTGCCGCTGGACATGTTTCACCTTTTTATTTCTCATGCTGAGCTCCTCTTACTTCTTGTCTCCTCCTTTTAATCCTAACTAAACACCTTCCTCTCTTTTTGTGTTCTCAATTGCATTTTAACACCGCGCCAATTTCACCACATTTCATCACACCAGCTTCCTTTTATCAGTTCACACACACCTCTGCAGACAGGTGTGTGTGTCTGTGTGTGTGTTTATGTGTGTGTGTGTGTTCTCTCCTTCCTTCTGAGGCTCATCTTTCATACATGTATTTTCACACATTAGCGTGCTCATTACCATAACTAATGACACAATTAATGCTCCTCAGATCTGTGGAGCGGGCCATTAGCAGCGCAGCCTGCGGCTTCCTGTCATTATGTTCCTGCAGAGAGAAGGAAGTGAGGATAAAAGCAAAGCGACATCAGAACAGAGACGTAAGAGAGGAACAATTAAGATGTCAGGATGAGGGGTTTACTCTGCAGCTGCTGCTCAGGACGACCCATCCATTTACAGTGAGTGGTGAGGGAAAATGAGGTAAAAACAGGGTTTAAATGACTAATTAAAGGGGTATTAATGCAGTTATTTAATGGCACGAGTGTCAACATTAGAGGTTTGTACACAGACGTAATTATCTTTATCTGTTCAACCAACAAACTGTCTGTATTCAGATTCAGATAGAAGTTATGTTCAATCACGCTGGAGTTTTCTGAGCTTACTGGAGTTTTTACTATTGTGGAGTTGGCGGACTTGAGTTAATTACTTTTTTATCAGACCTACTAATTGACCTATCAGAAGCTGTTGAGTCCATGCAAGTTACACTCAGATCCACCTGGATCAGCAAGGTCTTACTTCTTCTAACCCCCAGTCGGACCAGGTTCAATGAACTGCTGTGTTTAATACAGATGATGTGCAGGAGCTCGGCTCAGGGTCGTTTAGGTTCCCCCATTCTCACCAAGAGGTGTGTTTGTATTTAATCAATGATTCTGAGTTTATAAAGGTGTGACAGTCATTTATTCGCGATTACATGTAAAGTCAATCTAAAGACGTGGATAGACGCAAATTTACTCTGGTGGCACGATTGAGAGTTACATTTTTTAAACTCAAGCGTCAATTTCAGGTGACGCATTAGCCAATCAGCGGTGAGGATCTCAGCCTGCCGTCACTGACGTTGAATCACAAAACCAAAAAAACATCCGTTAGCAGTTAGCAGTTAGCTGTTAGCTGTTAGCTGTTAGCACTCTGAGCTCACAGCTCCTCATATCTGTTCAGAAACTGGAGAAAAGTTATACATATTAGCTTAGCCTGATCGATCCGATCTCCAGCCAGAAAACACGCATTTCAACATTAGCACATTTAATGTTTCAGCTTGTTTAACTCTATTTTTCAAAGCATTGTAAAATATAATGCATTTTGAATTTTTTCATGAAAAACCTTCACAATTATTTAGAGAATCTCAACACAAAACATCTTTAAAGGATGCTTTCTTAAAAAGAAAGGGTTCTCATACGCAGTGATTTCTGATTTATGGAGTGATGCAAAGAGATATCCAAAATAAATATCTTATTATCTTCTATAATCACTTTTTCTTTCTTCATTTTATTATCCTATTCACTTCTGATGTCTCCCTGAACATCTGATAACACAGAAATCTCAGTAAAAAGAGAGCGTTATGGTTTGAATATTCTTCTGAACACAAACTGTCTCAGCGCTGACCGCTCCTCACAAACGCTGCTGTGTAATTTGCATCTTAAACACTTTTATTCCTATATTTGATCTGCCAACGCCTGACAAAATGTCCCCGTCCCCACTTTTATTTCAATTTCCGATGTGTGCCTTCCCTGACAGCTTTGATTTGAGACAATAAAAGGAGCGCCGTTCAACAGATATTTATCTCCGCCGGGTCGCTTCCCTTTCAGTGTCAGAAAAGTGACATTTCTTTTCGTCGCAGCTGGACGGCAGCTCTGAAATTATCCCATCATGCACTGGGAGACGATCCACTGAACAAATGAAAATCTGCTGGTGTATCTGTGAGATCTAAAGCTGCTCCTCGCACCACCTGTTGACCGACGACTGAGCGATTTAAAGGTCCCTATTATGCAAAATCCACTTTTCCATGTCTCCTCTACATCACCATGTGTCCCCTCTTCTTCATGTCTCTTCTACATCAACATGTGTCCCCTCTTCTTCATGTCTCTTCTTCATCAACATGTGTCCCCTCTTCTTCATGTCTCTTCTACATCAACATGTGTCCCCTCTTCTTCATGTCTCTTCTACGTCAGCATGTGTCCCCTCTTCTTCATGTCTCTTCTACATCAACATGTGTCCCCTCTTCTTCATGTCTCTTCTACATCAACATGTGTCCCCTCTTCTTCATGTCTCTTCTACATCAACATGTGTCCCCTCTTCTTCATGTCTCTTCTACATCAACATGTGTCCCCTCTTCTTCATGTCTCTTCTACATCAACATGTGTCCCCTCTTCTTCATGTCTCTTCTACACAACATGTGTCCCCTCTTCTTCATGTCTCTTCTACATCAACATGTGTCCCCTCTTCTTCATGTCTCTTCTACATCAACATGTGTCCCCTCTTCTTCATGTCTCTTCTACATCAACATGTGTCCCCTCTTCTTCATGTCTCTTCTACATCAACATGTGTCCCCTCTTCTTCATGTCTCTTCTACATCAACATGTGTCCCCTCTTCTTCATGTCTCTTCTACATCAACATGTGTCCCCTCTTCTTCATGTCTCTTCTACATCAACATGTGTCCCCTCTTCTTCATGTCTCTTCTACATCAACATGTGTCCCCTCTTCTTCATGTCTCTTCTACATCAACATGTGTCCCCTCTTCTTCATGTCTCTTCTACATCAACATGTGTCCCCTCTTCTTCATGTCTCTTCTACATCAACATGTGTCCCCTCTTCTTCATGTCTCTTCTACATCAACATGTGTCCCCTCTTCTTCATGTCTCTTCTACATCAACATGTGTCCCCTCTTCTTCATGTCTCTTCTACATCAACATGTGTCCCCTCTTCTTCATGTCTCTTCTACATCAACATGTGTCCCCTCCTTCATGTCTCTTCTACATCAACATGTGTCCCCTCTTCTTCATGTCTCTTCTACATCAACATGTGTCCCCTCTTCTTCATGTCTCTTCTACATCAACATGTGTCCCCTCTTCTTCATGTCTCTTCTACATCAACATGTGTCCCCTCTTCTTCATGTCTCTTCTACATCAACATGTGTCCCCTCTTCTTCATGTCTCTTCTACATCAACATGTGTCCCCTCTTCTTCATGTCTCTTCTACATCAACATGTGTCCCCTCTGTGTAAAGAGACTCTGAAAGTTTCAGGAACAAAGATTCTCTCTCTTTTTCTCCTGATCCATTTCTATAAAAACCTGTCTGAAAATGAGCTGATCAGATTGAGGCCACTTTATGATGTCATAATGATGTTTTGGCTTGTGTAACCATTAGCCAATCAGCAACCAAGGTAACCCCCCCCCCACCTTATCACCTGAATCTCCTCCTAGAGCACCATTGAGTTCTTTGTAACCAAATCTCTCTCAGAGGGGCGTGGGGAGGGGCTCCTTATTTTCATCTAAAGTAACAGACAGAGAATCAGCACTTTGGAAACAGGGCTGAAACAGAGGGGATTATGGGTAATGCTGCAATGATCTGTTTGGTGTTTCAGCCAATCAGAGACAGGCTCTGTATATATCTGAGACCTATAATATATGGATGAAAAACAGTATAATAGGAGACCTTTAAGTTACTAAACGCTAGACATCATTTGGTTTGTGTAAAACTATATAATCTGGTGGTCAACCAAATTCCACCATGCTAAAAGTTATTGTCAAAGCTGGTGAAGATCGCTTATTATAACTTTTTTAGAATATGAATATGAATACTTACTTCTAAGATCAGAGAACATCTTTTCGCTGGTGCCAGCCAATTAACCTTTAAATGGCGATTAAATGTTTACAATTGACCTTTTTAGTGTGTTCCATGCAGCGCTAAGAATGTTTTTGTTTATATGAAGTTCACATTTGAAACACACACAAAAAAAGATCCTCTCCCGTTGGTTCTTGATGAAGAAGAACATCTTTAAGACACCTCAAACACTTTTTGAATCAAACGTTTGGCAGCTTGTGGCACCTTATATGGATCTGTGTGAACAGGTAAACTTAGAAGCATATTAGATATTTACTTTTATACTAATTAACGTGCTTTCACAGTTTCTGGGGGACTATTTTCAGCAGCGGATTAATCCACATTTGGTGCATTAATTAGTATTTCTCACAGCCACTTCATGTGGGATGGAGTCAAAATAAACTACAGTGTGTGTGTTTTTGTTGATGAAGGGATGTGTGTGTGTGTGTGTGTGTGTGTGTGTGTGTGTGTGTGTGTGTTCGGGACTGGACAGAGGTGTGAGGAAGATGATGTGTGATCTTCATCCTGTGTGAAGAAGAACTGAAATAGTTTTCTCTGAATCACATTGTATCACCTTTTCTCCACTGGAAGTTCTCCAAGAGGCCATTTCCCATCATGTTTTCCTCTATATAGAGTCACTTATGTAGCTTATTTATCAAACATTGGGTTAACAAGTATAACATGCATATTTTAAAGAGTGACCTAAACATTTTCGATAAGGGTCCATGGTATATTCATTTGTCGTAAGTGTCTGTAACGTACTGTATGTTATTCTACCTGATCTTTAGTGTGTTGCATTTCTATACTGCTGTTCATAATGTTTAAACCTCCTGTTCATAGTGTAAATACATCAGTTTGTCTATATCCGTCACATGTGTATATGTATATATATATATATTTGTACTTGAATAACTTGGCACTTGCTTGTTTTTCACTTCTGTTTAGATGCAAAACTACATTTCGGTGCAATGCCAGTAAAGATGAATCTAATTTAATCTTAAAACAGTGGCTCCTTGAAGATGTTCCTACTTCTTTGTTCACACTAACAGGAAACAGAAGTCTTTGCTTGATGAGTTTCTGGGGGAAGTTGAAACCCCGTCTCTCCTCACGCCTCCACACATCTGAAGAATATTTCAGGCGCTGTCAGATGAGCACTTTTTGTGAAACACAAAGAGACAGTAATTCACAGCAAGGAAAAAAAACATTCCTCCCACATCGACTGCAGGCGTGGGCTGAAGTGTCTTAAGATAATATTTCAGAATCACATTGACCTCTCAAACTTAACTAAACTATAACAAGACTTAAAGACTTTAATAGGTTTAATAACTTTATGACGGTAACAAATGGATTGCTGTGAGGAACTTTCTGCACACGCCAAATAGTAATCAGAAGGGATTTGCCAAAACACCCCATGTTAAAAATGTCTATGCAGCATTAACCTCTCAAACTAACGTGAAGACTCACAGCTGATCCTTCAGTGTTTTACAGGTGGCTCTGTAACGACATCTCAATCAGGAGAGAGATGTCACAAGGAGAGAGGGAAATATGTGAATGACCGGATATAGAGTGGTGCAGTGATGAGTCCTAAAACCCGGAAGTGAGTTAGCATTTTACCACAACCGGTTCCCTCGTCTCAGAGTCAACGGGTTTTCTCCATAGGATTTTGGAAAATAGCTGGAAGTAAGGTCTGTGTTTGAGACACATTTAAGAGACGGATCACGTTTAGTTCTACGACATTAAATACATCAGCTGTGACCCCACAGGTGATTTCTGAAGAGTTGACGTGTCTGAAAAACGATGGTTGTTAACAAGTGGCTGAATAGGACTACAGAAGTTGTGGAGGACATTGTACGCAGGGGCGCTCCTTGCGAACAGGCAAGGCAGGTAACTGCTTGGGGCCCCAGACCAGAAGGGGGCCCCCAAAGAAGGTAGATTAACCTGTTAAGCCCTGAGCCTGTTTTTCAGGTCTCAGGCTCGAAAATGACATTCCCAGAACAAATGACCATATCTTCACTTCTAAAAGGGGAAAATGAATCATCTTTTTTCTCAAAGCAATGATAAACCTGTGAGTTGGATGTAGAAAAGTCACAATCAATATAGATTTTTTTTATTTTAAAGTAAATTCAGATTGAACATAGTAAAACATGTAAATTATAGTGTCAGACCAAAATAAAAACATTACTTATAGTGAAAACCACCCTTGAATGATGGGATGGTAGACTAAAAGCTTTAGGAATCCAAACTATAACATATAATAAGTACCCTGTATCAAGATTGATGCAAAACAAGTGAAATTTGACCTTTTTAGAGGTATTTAGAAAAAAAAAACACTTCTGGGGTCATTTGGGTGGATTTTCCATATCTCTGGCCCCCCTCGTTCGATTTTGATGATTGAAACCTCTTTTTAACCGTTAGAGCCAATAGAATCGAGGGGAAGTTCCTAAACGTTAGCACTTTGCTTCTTGCGATTAGATTTATGATTAGAAAATTATAAAAGTAGGGTAGACATGTAGATATTATCCGGCTGAACAAAACGTGCATTTATCAAACAGGTTCGTTTTCCACAGACCTTATTTCGAGCTCTTTTCCAAAATCCTATGGAGAAATCCCGTTGACTCTGAGACGAGGGAACAGAAAGTGGTGAAATGCTAACTCACTTCCGGGTTTTTCCACTCTATTTCAGGACTGTTTACGCTGCTATGGACAGTCTTGCACTAATGACCATTCCCAAAGATATTGAAGTGACTGTTATGTTGTATATATTGATTGTTGTGCTTTTATCTTACAGTAATGTGTGCATGTGTATAAATGTGTCTTATGATTGTGTTTATATAGGATATACATATTTTATACATTTTTGTATATATATTTGTATTTTTGTATTCGGGATCGTGGGAAACGGTATTTCGATCTCTCTGTCTGTGCACACAAACTGAAAGATTGACAATAAAGTTGACTTTGACTTTTGATATAAAGACAGTCTTCCTTGTTGAAGTTGTGCTGAGCTTCATGTGAGATATAAGAAACATATTAAATCATCTGTAGGTCGCCAAGATTAGATTTGAATTATAAACCAACCTTTTGAGGTGTGATATTGCCAAGCTGCAAAAACAGCTAATGAATGAAATGTAGAACTAACTTCATCTGCTCGTCTTCATCAGCCTCCCTCTTTAATTATCTCTGCTGTGCTTCAACAACAATCTGCCTCCATGCAAAGCTTCAGTCGGAGTAATTTACTCCTCTAGAGTCTCCAATCTACTGCATTCATCTTTAAAGCTTCAATGTGACGGCGTAAATACATTATGTGGTGTTTGTGTACAGCGTGAACACCTTTAATTAGGAGTCAACGGCTCGTTTCTTACTGGATCAAAGACAAAGCTGGTAAAATAGATAAATTAGAGTCTTTAGTTGACTGGATCTTCTTAATCATCTGTTGTTTTCTTGACAATAAGGGTAACATTCAGGGAGTTATTCAGATGAACAGTAAATATGATAAATATTTATGAGATGGATGTTTGCTTCGGGACTCTGTAAACTTCAAACACTTTTGGACTGATTTTCCAGCGATTGACAGCTCGTTTTTTTTGAAAATGTCCTTTCTTTGACATATTTGAATATTTAAAACAAACTAAATATGACTCGTGGAAATTAGGCATTTCTGTGCAGTCTGAGATAATAGAGGAGAATATATACGGTGTTAAGTTTCACATTAAAGCTAATGTGGGTATCTAGATTTTAGAAGCATTTAGCAAATCTTAAAATTCAACCACATTCAATGTGAATCCTCCTCCTCCTTCACAGAGATATAAAAACTTGCCCCTCGGCTTTTTCTCGTATCAAATGGATCTGTCGCACTTTTGTTGGAGATTAGATTGAATTTGGTGGTAATGTGAAGAGAGATAAAAACCATCTGCTCTGCTTCTCTTTTCTCTCACTTCACCTCCCTGTGTTTTCATAACTGTACATTACAACTCATAATTAAATGTGTCCTTCTCTTTCAGCCGTGCACTTCAGGCCTGCTCAGAGTTTGCATAACTTTCTGTTGGGAAAATACTGAATGTACTCTTCCAATACGATGCAAGGTATTTGGATTTTTTAAGTTAACGCGAGTCAATACTGGAATTTGCCTAAGTATCCTTTGAACATTTTATTATGCATAGTTGGCCACTACAGATCACTTGATCCAACGTTCTTACATTTGGGTCGAAAAACACACAATTGAGCCCATAAATCATTACTTATAATATTGTTGTCGGGTTATAAGTTGTTGTTTCAAATGTTTGTAGTGGACCCTGAAGGCAGCATCTCCCTGGTTTCCTTCCAATGGGATTTTAGATTTCCTAACTGTATATTATAACTCATAATTAAATGTGTCCTTTCTATTTCGTCCGTGCACTTCAGGCCTCCTCAGAGTTTGCATAACTTTCTGTTGGCAAAATACTGAATGTACTCTTCCAATATCAGGTTTTCAAACACAAAGCTGCCACCTGATTGGCCGAACATCCCGACCAAAATGTTATTTCATCATTGTGGTTTTAACTTTTAGATAGACGGATATAGTCAGCTGCAAATATGGTTAGACCCCAAACAAATTGCAACAAATGGTTTCTCAAGGCCTACTTTTCAAGATGGCGTCCAAGATGGTCGAAAATCCCCATATCCAATATTTTTGGTTCGCCAGTTCCTTATAATGACCTTACTCCCTTACATTATTAATATGACAAGCATGATCATTTCTGACGTGGAGCTAATCTGAACTAAACATTGAATACTGCTTTCTATTCCTCCATCTTGTGACTGTGTAACTCCCTCTCTTGGATATCAGCATGTGAAGGACACTGCTCAGGAACTAGTTGATGCTCTGTATGTGATGACTACTTCCATTCTTGAGAGGATCATAGATACATGGATCCTGAGATTGAAGCTCAAGCCGGGGACCAGTGAGATTTTTCTAACACTTTCCGTTTCTTTTTTTGAGTTGTTCCATGTTTGAGTCAGAGCAGTGGGCTGAATATAACTTCCCCCCTCTCAACTCCTCGCTGTTTGTTTTTCCTGTATAGATTCATTTCTAACCATAGAAGAAGAGCTGCTCGCTGAGAGGAAGTCAACAGGTTAAACTATTCAGAGCCGTCTCTGTGTCTTAATTATTCCTCCAGCACTGAAAGCAGTAAATCTCCGTCCCACTGAATCTGTTTCTATTGACGTCACCGGCATCTTTATCCAATTCAAATTCAATTCAAGGTGTTATTGTCATATGCACATAAGCTACAGTTTAGAAATGACATTTTTCTGACCTGAGCTCCTCGAACAATGCAACATATATAATACAATAGTGGCTATTTCCTTAACGATTAATCAAGTATTCAGATAATTGTCTGTATTTTTATTTCTACTATCGATCCCAGTTTCTCAAATTCTCTCAAAATGTGGATTTCTCAGACTAAAATCCAGAGATATTCACTGTAATGTGATATAAAACCCAGTGAACAGCACATTTTTTCGATTTTAGAGACTTAAAATAGCAGTTTCCTTAATGATTAATCAATTATCAAGATGTTTGTCGGTATTCTTTTGCCTTGTGTCGATCCCAGTTTCTCAATTTCTCTCGAAATGTGGATTTCTCAAACAAAAATCAACAAAATTCTTCTGACCTGAGCTCCTCCAACAATGCAACATATATAATAAGTAAAATACAAAATAGAGCAAAAAGTCTATATACGTGTAAATAGAATATGATATGTACAAGAACAGAATATGAAATTAAATAATGTACATTAAGACAAGATTGTATGTGTTTATTACGGTGAGGACAAACAGATGAATGTTTATCGATGTTCTTTACAGAGCTCAGGTGTTTGATAGTGTTATTGCCTGTGGGATAAAACTGTCCCTGAGTCTCTTTCCTCACAAAGCTGTCTTTTTCTAAGTGGTCTATTGCAGCACTTTCAGCAGGATTCCTAGAGTGAACTACATCAATTGTTTTCTTCCACAAAACGTCTCTTTCAATGACATTTCGATGGAAGCCTTAACTGTTCACCGTGTGTTTACAACTGCGACTGTAATATGGAAGATTTGCTTTCCTGGAAACTTTTTGAGTACGCCGTTGAGTTGTAAGGTAACAAAAGTTTGTAGGAGACGGGGTGGCATTGTCCTCCAACAGTTTGTTCTGTTGAAAGGCCACAGATCTCAACACCTGGCAGGGTCACCACGAGTCACTGAGGAGGCTTTTTAAAAAACCTGCTGCCCCTGAAAGACATAGAAAAACTCATTGATTATTCACGTAAAGTATCTTTGCTGCTGAGTCACTTTCCCCAACATCCTTCACTAAAACATAAGAAAGCTGCAGCTAATTCAGAACGCCGCTGCTGGAGTCCTCACTAACACTGAAAAACAGAGATGGCAAAAGTACACACATCCTTTACTCAAGTAGAAGTACAGATACTCGTGTTTAAAAATACTCTGGTAAAAGTAGAAGTACTGACTAAACTTCTTTACTCAAGTAAAAGTAAAGAAGTATGGGCTTTGAAATGTACTTCAGTAAAAAGTACCCATAACTAGCAGCTGTTTTAAAGAGTACCTGACCTCCCTTTATATTAATAGAACAATAATGTCATTGTTAGCTAATGAATGTTTCCATGCTGAACAACGGCAACATGACAACGTTTTCATTGGTCCCTCTTCTTTAGAGAAGACCAGGAAATGATGGATACACGGATCGTGTTCAAATCAATAGGCACGCAATGACTCTAAATAATAATGATCACGCCACCAAACACACATTCAAACTAAAGGAACCAGCCTGTTTGGAAAATGGAAGAAGTAGAAAGTTCAGGTATTTGGGTTCAACATGTAAGAAGTAGAAAGTACAGGTATTTGGGTTCAACATGTGAGAAGTAGAAAGTACAGGTATTTGGGTTCAAAATGTAAGAAGTAGAAAGTACAGGTATTTGGGTTCAACATGTAAGAAGTCAAAGTAAAAAGTCGTCAGAAAAATAAGTAGTGGAGTAAAGTACTGATACCACAAACATGTACTTAAGTACAATAACAAAGTATTTGTACTCCACTACTTCCCACCTCTGATAAGAAAGTGGATCACTCCAGTTCTGAAGTCTTTACACTGGCGTCCTGTCTGTCAAAGAATAGATTTCAAAATACTGCTGCTGGTTTAGAAAGTACAAAATACATTTCTGACCTCCTGCTAAACTCTGAACCATCCAGATCTCTCAGGTCTTCTGGTCTGCTCTCTGTCCCCAGAGTCAGAGCTAAACCTGGAGAAGTTCATTTATTATGCTCCAAACATCTGGAACAAACTCCCAGAAACCTGCAGGTCCGCTTTAACTCTCACTACTTTTAAATCCAGGCTGAAGACTTTTCTTTTTGCCGCTGCTTTTAATTGAACGATTCACATCTTAAACTGCACCGATTCTTGTATTCAATGTTTATTGTATTATCTTTGCTTTTTAATGACTGTTTTTAAATGTCTTTCATTTTTGTAAAGCACTTTGAATTGCCTTGTGTTGAAAGGTGCTATAAATAAACTTGCCTTGCCTTTAGGAGTCCCACGTCCTCTCCTGTCCACCTGAGCATCACCTCAGCAGCGTCCAGATGGGCCTCTGACCTCCGACCCTCTCTACAGGAAGTCAGATATCACATGTGCACGGTGACATTCACTCACAGCGACGCTCTTCAGAGGAGATGCTACAGCAGTGTGTGAAACAGGGTTATATAATAAAGCTTTATTTATAAAGCCCTTTTCATACAACACGTGCAGCTCAAAGTGCTTTTACAAAATGACACAAGTTAAAAACAAACAACAAGAAATTCCCCTCAGATTATTCGTTAAGAACTTTTAAAGGTACATGCAGCGAAATATAACATTTGATCAGGTTAATAGACACAAGGAGGTAAAAGGTATGATAACACAAATAAAATTAAAATAAATAATGGTTTAGATAAGACACAAGACAACTGAGTCGATGCAACATAACATTTAAAATCCCATGAAACAAAGTGAACATATCGGTACAACAGAAAGAAAAAGAAAAAGATTAAGACCTGTACAATAAATACAACAATATAAAGGTAGGTGAATAATAAAGACTAAAAGACCATTTGAAGTGGGGGGTTGCTAATAAAAAGCTAATCTAAAGAGACGTGTCTTTAGCTGGCGTTTTAAAATGTCCACTGAGCCTCTCTGATATTCCTGGTAGGGTGTGATGAAGAAGAGGGAGGCCCAATTCCAAACCAAACCCTACCCACTCCCCCTCTGTGAAGGAGTGACACTCGCAGCTAAATGAGGCTCCTTCTTCCAGGTGGAGGGTGTGAATAAACAAACGCCCCTCTCTCTCAGAAACATGACATTATGTAACAAAGGTTTCAAATCAGCAACAAAATGTAAAACTCAAATAAAACTCCAACAATCTTTAATTGTGTTTCTTCTTTGTAAAGCTCTTTTGGATTTAAACCTGATGTTTATAAGCTTCTTAGTTTTTGCAACAGTCTGCACAACTTTATAATAAAATGCACACTTTTACCTTTTTCTAGACTAAACACAGGTACGATCCTAAGTTAAAAACATATGAGGTTGTTGACATACTGACGATTTAAAATGTCTATATTTGTTTGCGAATATTGAGGCGATGCTACAGCAGAGTGTAAAGCAGGGTTAAGATAAGATAAGATAAGATAAGAGGTACTTTATTGATCCCAAGCAGCATAAAAAGACAAGGCATTGGAGAAATTAAAAGACTAGAAATAAACAATCCACAATGGAAACATCTCAAATAGAAATAAAATAGCATAAGAAAGTAGAACATATACGTTAACATATATATGTTGAAATACAGATTTCTATGAATAAGAGAGAGCCTGCACACTGAAGGAGTGAGAACATCGCTGACCTCAGCAGAAAAACATCCAGTCAGGACACATAAACGTTAAACATTCATGGCGTCTGAATATCTGAGGCTCTGGAGCTTTATTTTCTACATTTATGGGCTAATAAAACCTGCAGATTCTGGTCAATTTTGAATTATTCAAATTGCACGAATCTGGTTCATTCCCCGTGTTTTAGGCTGCATCATTTATAGCATCTCAGAGTTTGTTCCAGGAGGAAACTCTGACAAGGTCGCGGATTAAAGAGAGAACATGCTGTTCAAATGAACCTGAGCTCACCTCTTCTCTTCAGAAGAAAACTCACATCATCAAAGTGGAAAGTGTTGGTAATGCTGAAGGCTCCGGACTTTAAGGAGATGATTTATCCTAACATGTCCAATAATAAATGAATAATCTTAAAGATGTCGGTAATGTTATCTCTGAAGAATATTCAGTACTGGGACGAGGCTGCTGTTTACATCCCTCTTTATGCACATGTTGAAAATGCAGGACAGGAAATCAATGATCTTGCTATGTTGCTATGAAAAACACAGAAGAACTTTGGGATGTTAGCCTCTGCAGACCATTGACATGCACAGAAACCTATAGAACACACTGCAGGAGAGGGAAAATGCAAAAAATGACAATAGGGCCTCTTTAATAATATATTCAATGTCAAATACGGGTTTGTTTTGAGCCAAATGACATTACATTTCATTTAGCTGACGCTTTTGTCTAAAGCGATTTACAATGAGTGAAATAAACCTTGACGATATAAACTCAGAAGAGCAAGAAACCTGCAATAACATTTGCTTAAAATAAGCCATACCTCTGTAAGTGCACGTGCATTAGTCTCAATTGACCTACATCTTTTCAGCACTACAACCTTTTTACTATGTTTTTTGTTGTTGTTAGCAAACCCAGAAAAATCTCAGCTTTTAGCACCGCAGCGCACAGTGTTTAGAGATAGATGACGTAAAGAGGAAATACAAATATACAGAATCTATTTCAATACATAAGACAAAAGAAACGTGCCTTTGAAATGACGTCATGCCTTTTGAAATTGATTCTAATTGACTGTAAGTCGGTCAGCCTTTGACACACACACACAACTTGTTTTCCTTCAGAGAAAAACAAGAATATTACATATTTTATGTTCAGGACAAAAGACCCTGCATTTAGCGCATTGAGTCTAGTTTATTAAATAATGCATAACATATGTTAACATTCTAGAGACTGTAATTAATAAATTAATACTTTTTCTGTTGTTGTGGCGCGCTTACACTGTAGGTGCGCCGCGTTTGGGGGTGCGGGTTCTAGTGGAGCCTTGCAGATGGGGGTGCTGCAGCCCCCTCAGCACCCCCCCTTCCCGCTGTCTCGCAGACCCCACGCAGCATTCTCATCTGTTTGTCCTTACTGGTGTCATTTTCTGGTTTCTGGTACGTTTTTAAGAAAGAAAAACGTACTATAACACATTTTTGAGGCCAAAACATATTTTTAATGCAGTAGATTTGTGGCTATTATTCTTCCATAACAAGTCTCCTTGCAGACTAGCTAATGTAAACAAAGACCATATTACTTCCAGAACACGTCTCATTGTTTCTGATAGCAACGTTTCTGATAGGGCCGTGGGTGTAAAGCCAGCCCACATTTCAGATATTACGTCATATCGGACGCAAATCTGGATCAGCTCCGTTGTTCTCCCGTTTTTAGAGATGTGGGTACGGAGGAAAAGAGAGAGGGTTTTATTTTCTGACAATTTGTGAGTCTCCTGACACACCGGGGACATCAAAAAGTGCATTGTGCTTGATAGGAGACCTTTAAATGAGTAAAACAACATGTGCCTGACAGAAGGAAACGGAGGATGGCTTCTCATCGTCCTCACCTGGAATTGAACCGGTGACTCAGTGATTACAGTACTGGGTCTTTAAGCTTCGGCCATATGGAAGCTTTTCCCTCCGATCCCTGCTGTAGTAGAGGTGGAAAGCTCGATAATCTGAATCTCCACGGACATTACCGCCGCTAGCCGGAAGGCAGGTGCTTTAATTTCCAGTAACGGGCAGTTATTACCGGGCAGATCTCCCTAAAATGGAGTAAGTAATGGCCCATGGTGCTTTGGGTGCTCATCTAAGCTGCCTATTAGAGTTTAATGTGATTTACACGGCAGAGGACAGCAGCGCTAAATCGGGAAGAGAGGGAAAGTGCCGCCTCTCTCCGTGTGGATTTGAGTGTTTAAAATGTGAGCAGGAAAGAATCCATGAAGGAATTTAATGATCTGCTTTTCTGCAAGTCTGCCAGAGAGAAGGTGGTACAGCAGAGAGGCAATCACGAAGTGAGATAAAGCTGCTGTGTGTGTGTGAGGATTAATCCCTGAAGTCAATTTCATGAGCAGTAATACTCAGAATAATCTGTACGGGAAGCGGGAAGTCGTGTAGTTTGAGAGAAATCTGTTGGGATAGTCGATGAGGAGCTGAGCAGCAGTTTCACGATATTACACACCATGACAAGTGCTAACAACCTGGTTTTACTGCCTTTATTTATAGCCTAATGGATGCCTTAGCCTGTCATATGTTGTTGTTTTCAGGATAAAGTATGCTACACAGAAATGCCATCCATTTTCACCTAAGTGGTGTCATGAATCTACTAAGACAGTTAAAGTTACAGTATATCACCCATTTACAGTGTTATCGGCCCATTAAATGGCTGTTATAGAAGGTATATTGGCCTTCATGTTGTTGAAAGTAAACCTTACTTTCACCATGAGTCAGTCACCGTGTTGAGATTTGGTTTCATGCATCTGTTAATGACTACAGAGCTAGAGAGATGGATTATGTCAGAAAATAATCTCTGTGTCGAACAAACGTTTATGATACTTACACGTTTAGTTCAGCAGGAAAATCTCCACGTATTAACACCACTTAATGATTTCTGTAGTTAAAAGCTAATGTTGGGCTATAAAGGAACTACAGCACGGTCAATGACTTCACGTCACCACCGCTAAGCTAAAGGTGGCTAATGTTGGGCTATAAAGGAACTACAGCACGGTCACATGACTTCACGTCACCACCGCTAAGCTAAAGGTGGCTAATGTTGGGCTATAAAGGAACTACAGCATGGTCACATGACTTCACGTCACCACCGCTAAGCTAAAGGAGGCCAATGTTGGGCTATAAAGGAATAGCCATGATACATTAGCTACTAATTATTCACTGTTTGTCCTATAAGAAGACAAACTGTACTATACTAACCTGATCATGAGGTAAGATCTGAACCTGAAGGTCATGTTTTAAACCATGCAACCAACAGCCTGTTGACCCTGCTGTCCTCTGATAAATACTGGTGTCATATCTTGTCTATAATTGGACAAATTTCACTGTTCAACTCTGTATTTGTCTCACAGGAAACAGAGTTTGTGGACATGCCAAAAAGGTCCCTGTGCCAAAATCAAACAGCCATGCTTTGGTTGTGTTTGCTGCATCTCTAACACCAGCAGGACTCCCCGGAGCAGCTTTCCTTCAGGAAGATATTTATCCCTAACAGACATCAGATATTTCACAGGAGATAGAAACTCAGAGTTATGTTTCTGAGGAGAAACTTCATTTCTCTTTTTCCTTTCCCCCCGAGCCTCAGACAGATAAATCCTGTTTGTTCCTCCAGCCGCTTCTGGACCTTTTCTAAGATTATATTATCCTCCGATGAGTGAAAAGCAGTCTCTTGTTAACCTTCCATCATTCCTCCCAATGTCTTCAGTTACAGTGCTGTTGGTAAAAACACCGACATTTCTACTATTGTCACGCTAGGAGAATCACATTTTCTCTTTTTGTCAACAACTGATTCTGCTCTTCAGTTTTTCTGAAAAACAAATCTCTCTCTCAGTTGTTATCTTGCTGCTCATGTCTGTGTGGAATAAGGGTGCAATTTAAAAAGCACAATCACAAACAGCACTGAAACAAGGCAATTGTTAATAAATACACCGATGGGTTTTCCACATGTGGAGGGTGAAGAAAATTGAGGGAAGTGAGAGAAGAGCATGTAGAGAAGAGGAGGAAAGTGAAACGTGATGGAAAACCGGTGATGCATATCAATCAAATAGTGGTTTCTTCATGTATTGTGTCTTGATATTTGTCTGTTGATGTTACACATGGAGCTGCTGTGATGCAAGTCAAATTTCAGACTTGATCTGACCATTAAAGTGGACCTATCATGCTATATTGGAAAAATATATTGTAGGGCCATACCTATACAAAACATCTCTGTGAAGTGTTTTTGCTTAAAATCCCAAACAGATCCCCCGTTGTAGCCATGCCTCTTACTGCTCAAACCCCTCTTTTGCAGCCCTGTTAGAAAAACGCAGATTTTTGGTCCTTAGCTTAAAAAAGAAAGAAAAGAGGAGGCGGAGCTAATGCCTGATCAGAATTCTACCGGAGATAAAGTTAAATTCTGCTGTGATAAAACGCCATCCTGTTATAAACCACATCAAGGATTATTTCTGAAACAGTATGGAGCTCAAATGCTTTTTCTCTTGCAGGTTTATCACAAGGTGAGTTCTTTTTTTATTTCCTGCTTTTTAAACACATGTGCTCTACAGCAGGGGTTCTCAAACTTTTTGTTTATGCGGACCACTATTTATTATCAAGGATTTTCGCGGACCACCTCATCTGCAAACCTTAAAAATAAGTACATATATAAACGTAGTGTTTAAAACGCCGATATTTTTTTATAGTTAATTATAGACAATCAAAAGTAAATTGAAGCCTATTTGATACTTTTGTGACCGGTGTCTGTCTGCGTTGTGTATGTTTCTCAAAGAGGACGGCGGACGGTATTTTAATGAGGTCATCCCAAACAATGCCACAAGTGCGCACGCTACAAAAAACTACCGGCATGCTCCTACTTTAGTTACTGTACTGCAAAAAGCAGACGGCGCTGCGCTCAACACACACACACACACACACACACACACACACACACACACACACACACACACACACACACACACACACACACACTCAAAACCATGGACACACAGGCATATAAGTAACATAAACAATGTATGGGCCTAAGTTGCATAAAGGCTTGAGCTACAGTATTGCAACTAAGCAGACAGCGCTGCTTCTCTCTCTCTCTCTCTCTATCTCCACTTTCAAAATCTATTTAAATCTCAAAACAAACAAAAACAAATTAACTTATTAAATAAACGAAACGAAAAATATAGCCTACTCAGGGGTGGATCTAGAAAAATATTCATGGGGTGGCAAGAGGGTGGCAGGAGATTTTGAGGGGTGGCATCCCCTGGCAGAAGTATATGCTGATTTAATCGCAGTCATATCAATCAATGTTAACTTGGAAAGCCACAATATTGTTCGCCAATCATATTTCCACGCTTGCGCCAGGGCCGGGGGAGGGGTTACAAGGCTCGTGTCTTGTGGTGCATTCACTTGCACTCGGACATTAGAGATTTTCTCTCATAAATGTCCGATGAGCCCAACGACCACTACCCCACTGCCTGATATCATTAGAAAGCTAGGAATCTCCTCTTTCCAACAGTATACACAACTCAAAATGTGTCTTCGGGTCCCCGAAAATCCTTGATAATAAAAAGTGGATTTTATTTAGCTTTTTTCCACGGACCACCTGCAGTACCCTCGCGGACCACCAGTGGTCCGCGGATCACAGTTTGAGAACCGCTGCTCTACAGTACAGGTTAGCTCTGAGTGTTAGCGAGGCTTGCTAATGTAAACAAAGACGAGATTACGTCCAAAACACGTCAGGCATTGTTTCTGATAGCAACTTTCTGTGGGTCCGCTGCCGATTTGACGTCACATCGGACGCAAATCTGTATCCGCTCGTTGTTCCCCCGTTTTTAAAAGATTTGGGTACGGAGGAAAAGAGAGAGGGTTTTATTTTCTGACGCTGTGTGAGTTCCCCAACGCACCGGGGACACATATTTATGTATAAAAGACATCAAAAAGTGCAATTTGCATGATAGGTCCCCTTTAAAGTATTATCGTATCGTATCGTATCGTATTATTTATACAGCCCAATGTTACAAATAACTAATTTGCATGAGGGGTTTGACATTCTGTAAATCGTACTGCACTTTAAGACCTGAAGCATAAACAAAATCCCAGTATAAACAAGTAAATATACAACCCAGTCTCACAGTTTTTCGTGTTATAGTCACAACATTTAATCTATTGATTCGTGTTCACCAACACGATTTTCCCCTTTTTTTGTGTCACAAAGAACGATTTTAAAAGCAATGTATTTCTATTGGTAGTATGTTTCGTGCCTGCAACACGTCTTTTTGTCCGCTCGGGTCTTGGAAGACCAGAAGCTGTGTCGTTCATACATTTATTTTTTATTTTAAATCGTATATTGTCGGACTCTTTTTGCCGTCCGTGAGGAAAAGAAATGGGCCTCAGAGCCTCAAAATACTGAAATCAGTATTTTTTAAATCTTTTTTTCCTTCTAATTTCTTATTCTTTTCTAAATAACACAATGTTATTTACTCAACAATAACACACAATTATCCTTGTTTTTATTTATTTGTTTAAGTCTATAATCTCGGGCTTTTTTGGCGTCCGTCAGGAACTGAATTTCAAAATAAAGTCACCGGAAACAGAGGTAGGCGACACACACCCACTGAACTGATTACCCAAGATCCTCAGCTATGGTTGAAGCTCGGTGATTGGATGTTTTAGCCGCAATGCACGTTGGGATATGGTGTTAATGCAATATGAAATAACTATCAACAGAATTACGTTGCCAGGCAACAGCTTGGGGTGAAAACAGTATTTCCGGTCTCGAAGTTTGCATAGTAATCTGCATTACTCATCAACTAAAAACATCAGTTTATCCTTGTTAATTACACAACCTTGATTGGTTTAAACTGTACAATGCTTTTGTGTTTTCCCCCCTTCGATTCGGAGAAACAAATAGTTTTTTCGGAGTTTAGGATGGCCGAAGACACTACACTACCCATAATCCTCAGCTATCGTTTGGGACTACAGTCCCTTTGCTTGACAAACCCCGTGATTAATCTTCAAGCTCTGTGATTGGATGTTAGAGTGGCAGTGTGCCAAGATTACGCCGAGCGTCAAACAGCTCTTTGAAATGGAATGAAACCAAGGCAGACTATCCAAAACTTGACTTGAATGGGTCGTTAAGTACTTTGTCAGGCTTAATATTTATCTGTAGATACCCCCAAAGCTTTTTTCTTATTTAAAAGAAGACCTTAACCTAAAGTATTCTTTAATGTTTAAATAAAGGTTAATTAGTTTGTCTGTTTTGCACATCCTCCTATTAATATCTTTGTACATCCAGCACTAAACTGTTTTATTGTAGAGATCACTTACAGTATCTTCTTGATATGTTATATTCTATATTTCTATCATTGACCTTCTACTTTCCCCCTATGAAAGTATGTACTCTTAATATATTTTTCATCAAATATAACATATTCAACAAAAACATGCAATAACGTGCTTTAACCACTAGGCGGTGCGGGTTAAAAAACTGTCAAGTTTAAAGTGTTAACACAACAAATTATACTTTTATTATTAGTGTAGGACACTCATGTATGTATAACATCTGAAGATGTGTGTTTTCACATAATTGTGCAGGATATTACTATATTATTTGACATGTTTTACTTCTACACATTAATATCTGATTCATGAAACATCACAGACAGAAAGGTATATCCGTCATTTAATGGTAAGCTATTGAAATTCTGAATCCATAGTTGTGTCTCCCATCACCCAAAACCCCTGACTATTCTCTCAATTCAGTATATTACATTATTTAATTCAAAGAAAATCAATAATATCTGTAAAAACGACAAGTCCCTGTCTATCAGCTGTGCACTGCTACCTATCCACCAATTGGATCAAATATAAAAGTCAACCGAATTAGTATTGATACTGCAAGGAGACGTATTGTGTGAAGAGAAATTTAAGATGTTGTTTAGCCCCATGCCCCCGGTACTGGGCATGACGCAACATCTTGCAACAAAGAGCGTCTGAGGGCCTCTTAACATTTAAAAAACTATGAATGTGTCATACCACTTAACGGGATGAAACTCAGCTTTCAGACAATATTAACCATTTTTAGCAAAACGAAACTTAAGGGTAATAACAATGGCTCTGAATTAGCCCTGAGCGAAAAAATGCTAACGCACTTAGCACAGAACCCCAGGAAAAATACCCTTATTACTTATCGGATGTGCACAAACAAGATATTGATTAGCAAACTGAGATTCCACAGATTCCAGACATATAAGTATCATCACTGAGCGATCAGGACTCGCGACAGGGGACGCAAACACAGATATCACAATGCGAAGCTGTACGGAGCAAACACGGCCAATTTGTCTTACCTTTTGCTGTTTCTGATCAAAAGTTGTGTTCAATGGCATCAAAACCATAAAAACGCTGCTGAAGGTTAATCCAATTGTTAATCCAATGTGTCTGTGTCACTTTGAAATGATTCCTGATAATCCGTCTTCATATTTACTAGTTTGAGCCTAGGTTTCAGTTTTCAGTTTTCAGAGCGTAACATAGCTCTCGACTGCGTGCGCGTCACTCTCACTCCTCAATGTTAACGTGTGTGTGTTGTGGAACTTCCCCTTCGATTCTATTGGCTCTAACGGTTCAAAAGAGGTGTCAATCACCAAAATCGACCAATGGGTTCCAGAGAAACGGCAAATACACCCAAATGACCCCAGAAGTGTTTTTCTTCTTCTAAACCTCTCTAAAAAGGTCACATTTCACTTGTTTTGCATCAATCTTGATACAGGGTACTTATTATATGTTACAGTTTGGATTCCTAAAGCTTTTAGTCTACTATCCCATCATTCAAGGGTGGTTTTCACTATAAGTAACGTTTTTTTTTTGGACGGACACTATCATTTATATTTTTTTACTATGTTCAATCTGAATTTACTTTAAAATAAAAATTAAAAATATTGATTCTGACTTTTCTACATCCAACTCACAGGTTTATCATTGCTTTGAGAAAAAAGATTATTAATTTACCCCTTTTAGAAGTGAAGATATATTCAATTGTTCTGGGAATGTCATTTTCGAGCCTGAGGCCTGAAAAACAGGCTCAGGGCTTAACTGATATATTTATGATTCACGTCAAGTATTCAGTTTCGGTGCATTTCTTCCAGTTTGTCCAGAAGTCTTCTAATCAGGGCTTATAAATAAAGAACTATACGGCAGATGTGTAATATTTAATGCAGCCGAACCGTGTATTACAATGCCGTTATGTGATGACTTTCAAAGAGAAAAGCAAGTACACTCGGAAATAAAGGATTTTTTAAAAATGTTTTTTGGATTTCATATCGCATAAACACCATATCCCAACGTGCATTGTGGCTAAAACATCCAATCACCGAGCTTCAACCATAGCTGAGGATCTTGGGTAATCAGTTCAGTGGGTGTGTATCGCCTACTTCTGTTTCCGGTGACTTTATTTTGAAATTCAGTTCCCGGACGGCAAAAAAGCCCGAGATTATAGAATTAAACAAACAAATAAAAACAAGGATAATTGTGTGTTATTGTTGAGTAAACAACAGTGTGTTATTTAGAAAAGAATAAGAAATTAGAAGGAAAAAAAGATTAAAAAATATTGATTTCAGTATTTTGAGTCCCATTTCTTTTCCTCACGGACGGCAAAAAAAGTTGCGACATTATACGATTTAAAATAAAAACAATAATCGTGGCTTGATATTGAGTAAGAAAATGTTTTTATGAACCCCACAGCTTCCGGTCTTCCAAGACTCGACCGGACAAAAAGACGTGTTGCAGGCATGAAACACACTACCAATAGAAATACATTGCTTTTAAAATCGTTCTGTGTGACACGAAAAAAAGGGGAAAATCGTGTTGGTGAACACGAATCAATAGATTAAATGTCGTGACTATAAGACGAAATGCCGTGAGACTGGGTCGAAATGTAATGTAAGCTATCATTCAGAGCATATTATCCGTGTGTTTTCTGGCCAGATTTGACATCCTGACCAAACAGTTGTTGGCATTTAATTTAATGACTTCTCCCGTCACTATTATCCACAGAAGTGGTGTCTTCTGGGAATATTCGGGGTCTCCATCCATACTTGCCAACCCTCCCGATTTTCGCGGGAGCCTCCCGATTTCATTGCCCTCTCCCGGTTTCCTCCCGGGGTCATATTTCTCCCGCATTTCTCCCAATTTCTGACAAAATCAGATTTACTCACGACCGTTTCCACTTTAATACAGGTACACCATTGTTTGGTTTCCATGGTAGCGCGTCTCTTTAGTAACGCGCGCAACTGAAAGTCTGAGAGGGTGTTCAGCATGGTGAGGAAGATAGTCACAGAAAACAGAACAAGAATGGACAACTCTACCCTCTGCTCACTTCTTTCCTACAGGTCCAGCCCACACATATGCTCCATCAAGGCTGGCGCTAAAGGCAGCAAGGCATTGCACTTACAACTACAATAAGCATATGTAGTTTCCCCGCACCGGCGATCCACTAGCCACTAGCCCCCCCCCCCCCTTTATAATTATAAAGATCACCTTCTATTTAAATCACTTTAGTTTTCCAATCAAAGATCAAGCTTAATCACTTCTTAATCTTTTTTTAATCCATTTTCTATTTACTGACTTTGATCACAGAATCAGTGAAGGAGTCTCAGGTTTGAGCCGAGGTCACCTTCAGCCTGCAGCTCCTAATCAGACGTTAATTAACCAGAATCTGCTCGTTAACCAATCATCCATCAAACGGCCAATTAGGTGACTCAATATTTGATACATTTTGTCATCAGTAAGCAGGCAAAGCTTACATTTTTGCGGCACGTATTTCAAGTGTAGGAATCTATTTTTATTACAATAATTCATTTGTCCTGGTGCATCTCTTTGCTGGTTCATCCCCGCAAAACGAATTTCCTCTTTCCCAGCTGCACCTGAACCTTCCTGCTGCGGGAGGAATGAATTTCCCTCACATTTAGTGCACGGTCCAGGTTATTATCTTCCATAATTTACCAGACTGTGTCGAGGAATCAGCGGCTGCAGGTTGAGAATCACAGAGGTTTTATATTTCATTCAGGATTCACAAAGAGAAGGAGAAAGTTGCTGCTGAACTTGAAGAGGGTTTTGTATCGAGTCAGCCGGTTATTGCTTGGAGGGTTGAAGCGTTTTAACATGTAAATGCTCCCACCTCTAATTTGATCCAGTTGAAAGAATATCTGGAGCATGGAAAGTAGGATAACTTTCTTTCGCTGATCTTTTCCTTTTCCACCTCTTGTGTTCAGTAGAAAGTCTGCAAGTCCGTCTGCCTCTTCTCTTCCTCCCCGTCCTCTTCTCTTCCTCCCCGGCCACACATGAAGGACGTTTCAGCAGACTTGTCCTCATTAATTCTCCATTAGCCGGAGTGTAATGGATTTTTAATGAAGGAGTGAGACACAAACACAAAGACGACATCAGCGAGAAGCCGAACACCGTCCCGAATCCTCCTCAGAGGGAACCAAATATCTTTCAAGTATCAAGATTCAAGGCTTTATTGTCATTAGCACATTAGCTACAGTGTAGATATTGCAATGAAAAACTTAAAGGTTCCCTATTATACTGTTTTTCATCAAGATATCACAGGTCTCAGATATATACAGAAGCTGTCTCTGATTGTCTGAAACACCAAACAGAGCATTGCAGCATTACCCATAATCCCCTCTGTTTCAGCCCTGTTTCCAAAATGCTGATTCTCTGTCTGTTACTTTAGATGAAAGTAAGGAGCCCCTCCCCACGCCCCTCTGAGAGAGATTTGGTTAAAAAGAACACAATGGTGCTCTAGGAGGAGATTCAGGTGATAAGGGGGGGGGGTTACCTTGGCTGGTGATTGGCTAATGGTTACACAAGACAAAACATCGTTATGACATCATAAAGTGGCCTCAATCTGATCAGCTCATTTTCAGACAGGTTTTTATAGAAATGGATCAGGACAAAAAGAGAGAGAATCTTTGTTCCTGAAACTTTCAGAGTCTCTTTACACAGAGGGGACACATGTTGATGTAGAGGAGACATGAAGAAGAGGGGACACATGTTGATGTAGAAGAGACATGAAGAAGAGGGGACACATGTTGATGAAGAAGAGACATGAAGAAAAGGGGACACATGTTGATGTAGAAGAGACATGAAGAAGAGGGGACACATGTTGATGTAGAAGAGACATGAAGAAGAGGGGACACATGTTGATGTAGGAGAGACATGAAGAAGTGGATTTTGCATACTAGGTGATCTTTAAGTCCCAGGTTCCTCCAACAGTGCAACATAAATATATAAACGACATAGAACAAATAAAACAGATCAAATAGTGCAAGAGAATGTTTTGAGATGAAGAAGTAAATACAAATAAAATAGAAATAGTGCAAGAAGAGTCTATACAAGTAAATGGAATATGATATATTAGATAAATAATTAGCAAAATGCAATCAGATGAATGTTTATGGACGGTTTCACGCAGGTTTTGTTTTTGTAAATCACACTGCAGAACGACACAGATCCAGCGACTACAGTCAAAGCTGTTTTTCTCCCGTTTAATCTCTCGTTAGCCGTTTCGTTTTCTCACGCCGGCGACCTAATTGTTTTCGTGATGAAGACTCTGGAGAACCGGGAGCAATCACGTCTTGTTTTTTATTTTAAGGGCAGCGCTGTTTCGTCCCCTGACTGTGAGGGGGCCCATTACAGTCTGACAGTCTGTGTGAAATCATCAGAGCGATCACAGTCAAATATCACTTCCTGCTCCTCTGATCTGAAGCATCAGTTGATATGGATGCTTAGAATAAAGTTAAAAAACCCAGTAAAAACATCTTGAAAGCAAACCTATTTATTCTGCCTTTTAAAGATCCATAGTCTCTGAATAAGCACATCTTTTTTATTTCAAAGGTTTACTAAAAGTATTTGTTTTTAGTCACCTAGCATTACATTTAAGACTTTAAAAAGGCAGCGTATTTGTCCGTTAGTGTGCAAATATTTTACATTTAATGCCCACATGAACATGGTGTTGTTTCTCATCTTTGACAAACTACAAACAGTTTTATATTCAATCCTGTTTCTAGTTAAGCTTTGTTCAAGAATTGCAATTTAAGTTTGAAATAAAAACACGCAGCCAGCAGTTTTTAGTTATCAAATTCATTTATAATAATACAAATAATAATATGAACTGTAAAAAATTTCTATAAAATAAGTAAATACATGTTGACTACTGCACATAAGATGATTGCTTAAACTTTTCCTAACTCACATTTCATCTCCTAAAGTTTATATGTCATGTTTTACAAACTAAAATCTGTGTTATTTGTGTTCATACAAGGTTTTATTCAGGGAGGAGACTTTTATATCCTGCAGACTAACGCCTCAGTATTCACCCCCCCCCAACTGAACCTCATGATAATTAAAATCCTTATTGATTGAATTTAACAGCTTTTAAACCCACAGCGTTTTGATTTAAAGGAGCCCGGCTTAATTGCTGCATCTAAAGGCCATTTTTTAATTAATGTTGTGACTCCGTAATGCAGCGAGATTATAAAGAGTTCCAGCAGAATACTAAAGAAGAAGCAGGTGTTCCTGAAAGGTGTTTGGGTGTCGCTCACAAAGAGAGACTCAATCATAATTACCTGAGGAGGAGAGCTCCATCTAAACGAGGAAAATGGATGTTAGAGCGAGGTCAACGAGGAGCTTCTGAAGCACAAAGAGGCTCTGATTGGTGAACATCGGAGCATAAAGGAGGCTCTGATTGGTGCAGAGAACATCAGAGAAGAGAGGAAACCATCAGGACTGATTCCCCTTGAGGAATATCAGAGGAGTTTTATTAAAGTCTTTATACTCCTGAATGAGATGAGAGGAAGGGGTCTGCAGAGGTTAACATTAAGACTGTCGGAAGGTTATGAAAATGTATACAGATCTTTCTCATATTAGTGTTTAGAGTTGTACCCCCTAGTCTCTCGTCATTTCAAAGTGCACCAGAGTGAAGCATTTTACTTTAAAATGTTTTAAAATGTCTTCCCCCGGCCCCCCCCCCCCCCTAGGATGTGACGTCCACCCCTCAATTAAAAAATGTCCATACGTTACTGAATACATGTGAAGCATTGTTTATGTATATAATCTCTGTCTATACATTTCAGTTTGTGTAGTGTATTGGTCTATTGGAGAGATGTTTCATTATTTATATATATCCTAAAATCTTGCCTAAGGCAGCACATTGGTCAGAGCCGGCCCTGGCTGTCACAACACTGTTAATGACAAACTGTGCTGTTGATTTATTAATAATGCATCTAATATCTGGTGCCTTTTGTATTTACCTTTCACGTATTCTCAAATGCCACATACAAGAGCGGAATTATAAACAATAAAAGTGACAATTCAAATCCAAATGTATTCACATTGGACTGTTTAATGTTATGTATTTCCCCAGTAATGTTCTATGAATATGATTTTTTTATCTTTCGGCATAGCATAGCTTTCAGATTTCAAAATACAAGTATTTATATTTTTAATATACCAATTATATCTTGTAAATAATCCAACACCACACTTGTTGTACAAATGAAATGTGGGGTTCTTGATCATTTAGTCATTTTCCCATAATCCCCTCTGTTTCAGCCCTGTTTCAAAAGTGTTGATTCTGTAGCTTTAAATGCTAATGAGCTGCTGCTGGCCACGCCCCTTTGCATCTGGTTTGTTGTTAATGCCGTACAACCCGTATGAACCGAAACCTAACTGGCCCGTTAATGAGCGGATTTCACATACTTGGATCAGGAGGAAAAGAGAGACAAGCTTTTTTGCTTTCTCAGTCTTTTAACACACAGGGGAGAGATATATATGTATAAAATACATTGATAATAATAATAAAAAGTGCATTTTGCAGTACGCATTTACAAATGTACCGTCAAACATGAATCTGGTCAGACTCTCGGAGCTATATTTATTATTTCTTACAGTGCATTCTCCCCCTACATGTCTGCATCATTACATTCTCTGAGTCCAGGCCAGATTGTCCAGAAGCCTTTTGAAGGGAAAGGTCATCAGGAGGAACAGATGAAAGGCTGCAGGTAATGGGAGCAGATTCAGAGACGAGCAGAACAAATGCTCCTGAAGCACGAGGAGAAATAAGAGTCCGGGAGAAACACAAAAGAGTCCGGGGGGGAAAGATCAGAAGGATTGTGATGCGGGCACAATTACCCTGCAGTTTTACATCTTTAAAGGTCTGACCTGCTGGGGAGATGTTCATTTAACGGCAACATTTCCCTCGCTGATCTTGTTTCGGCGATGTTAGAGAAGCCGCTGCGAGTCAGAAACATTTCCCCGGAGATCTCACAAACTTGGTAAAGAAAGATGAGCAGCTGAAGGGTTTTTATTGCACCGCCACACAGCTGCTGCTCCTGAGATATGAAATGTGCATGAACAATATTCTACATGTACACTGTAGGATCTGAGGGAATAGTAGACTACTCTGGAGATTTGTTCATCTGATAAAGTGGTCATTTCTGTCTGGCTAATATGAAGCTACAGCCAAAAGACGCTTAGCTTTGTAACAAAGGGAAGACACAAGAGACAAGGTAAAAACTAACAAAGGCTTTAGTCAACAGGTAGAGGATTGGTATGATCAGACAAGATGAACAGGAAAAATACTATCTAAGGACATGGTAAGGGTTCAGATGAAGACAATCATGGTGAAAAACACACAAAAACGGGAGCTAATATCTGAAACGAGACGAAGAGATTTGAGCTAGGTTAAATAATGCAGTCTGTTGAAGTGAGTTTAATGTGTGACCTATCCAGTTGCATTTAAGTCAACTCTGCAAAGAAATCCTTAACGTTATGCTCTTATGTCTATTTTAGAAAAATGTGTACTTTTTGACGTTGTTCCTTGAAACTGTATTCAGTATAATTTCCAGCAGGGGGCGACTCACTGATTGTATAGCAGTCTATGAAAAAATGACCCTATTTTTCACTTAAAAAGACTCAAACTGTCCCAAAGTGTTGAGTTTGAACTACATTTTAACCTCATTATGTGTATTATACATTAAACTCAGATATATATATATATATTGTATTTCTAGTTTCTAGTGTGACGCAACGTAGAGTAAAGCAAAGCACTGTGATGTAAAGTTACATATGGGCATAGATATGTCTCATAATTATTTGTGTGAACAGAAAAATAATTTGTGTGTAAATATGTGATTTGGAAATGTAAAACACCATCCACAAATGCATTTCAAAGATTTGCAAACTCACAAATAAATTTGCAAATGTAAAACGGATCTGCAAATACGCAAAATATTTTCACAAATAAAAAAAAGATCTGTGAATATCTCTTTAACATTGACAACTTTCGATCAGGCATTTGTGAATCCATTTTGTATTTGTCAACCAAAAATGCGCTTGCGGATCTCAAATCTCTGCTCGTGGATCTCAAATCTCTGCTTGTGGATCTCAAACCTCTGCTTGTGGATCTCAAACCTCTGCTTGTGGATCTCAAATCTCTGCTCGTGGATCTCAAATCTCTGCTTGTGGATCTCAAACCTCTGCTTGTGGATCTCAAACCTCTGCTTGTGGATCTCAAATCTCTGCTTACGGATCTCAAATCTCTGCTTGTGGCTCTCAAATCATATGTGTATGTATGTAATCAAGTAATGCTCTTACTTTGAAATCATGCGGAAATGTCGTCATCAGCAGGCCATCACGTGGTTTCCGAAAATAACCGAGTGACACGAGTAGATTTTTGCCGAGACCGGCGGAAAGTATGTCTCAAAATTCCGTGTGTGTAAAAAGACGATCCACGAGCAGAGATTTGAGATCCACGAGCAGAGATTTGAGATCCACGAGCAGAGATTTGAGATCCACGAGCAGAGATTTGAGATCCACGCGCAGAGATTTGAGATCCACGAGCAGAGATTTGAGATCCACGCGCAGAGATTTGAGATCCACGCGCAGAGATTTGAGATCCACGCGCAGAGATTTGAGATCCACGAGCAGAGATTTGAGATCCACGAGCAGAGATTTGAGATCCACGAGCAGAGATTTGAGATCCACGCGCAGAGATTTGAGATCCACGAGCAGAGATTTGAGATCCACAAGCAGAGATTTGAGATCCACGCGCAGAGATTTGAGATCCACGCGCAGAGATTTGAGATCCACGAGCAGAGATTTGAGATCCACGAGCAGAGATTTGAGATCCACGAGCAGAGATTTGAGATCCACAAGCAGAGATTTGAGATCCACGAGCAGAAATTTGAGATCCACAAGCAGAGATTTGAGATCCACGCGCAGAGATTTGAGATCCACGAGCAGAGATTTGAGATCCACAAGCAGAGATTTGAGATCCGTAAGCAGAGATTTGAGATCCGCAAGTGCATTTTTGGTCGACAAATACAAAATGGATTCACAAATGCCTGATCGAAAGTTGTAAATGTTCAAGAGATATTCAAAGATATTTTTTTTATTTGTAAAAATATTTTGCGTATTTGCAGATCCGTTTTACATTTGCAAATTTATTTGTGAGTTTGTAAATCTTTTGAATGCATTTGTGGATGGTGTTTTACATTTCCAAATCACATATTTACACACAAATTATTTTTCTGTTCACACAAATAATTATGAGACATATCTATGCCCATAGTTACATAACAAGTAAAGAAAAGTAAAGTAACAGAGTGCAACGTAAGAAAGTAACGCAACGTAATGTAACATATAGCAACATATACAGTGAGAAATACGGAGGAATAGGTGGAGAAGATGGGAACCCGGCCATGACACCAACCATCTTTGAGTCCATCTTCTCTGCACCATGGCGGTCGTGATCTCTTCTTACGGACATCTTTATGGTCACAGTGTGCTGATAGACGATGGGTTGGACAGCCAACAAGCCTTCATCAGTTTCCAACAGGATGTCAGGAATAGTTATACCCCTTGTTTCACCAAACTTGGGTAAATCCTGGGATAACGATGTTCCTTTCAACCTCTTTCTGTGTATACACCGATCTGACGTAGTAGAGTAGAGGACTAAAGTCAGAGGTATGTTCTTTATAGGTAATAAATTGAAGGTGCTGACGGGACTGCATTTCAGTGGAGTTGTACATACCTTTTACGACTTGAAGTGACAAATAAAATTGATCGATTGTTAGTGGACCGGTGGACAAACACACACAGTGTCTGAACATAATATAACAGCAGAGGAGGGGGGGTCGTCAAAACCTACTCTCACACTCGAGAGAGTTCACTGAGTGTGTGTGTGTGTGTGTGTGTGTGTGTGTGTGTGTGTGTGTGTGAAATCAGGCTGGGTGGCGACTACATGAAGGAGTTATCAGGGTCAGTCGCTGCGAGAGTTTGTCGTTCCTCTGCTCCTCGTTTCACCTCAGGCTTCATTAGCTGCCTAATTGGCCTCGAATTCAGCGCCCTAATGACTCTGTTTTATCACACAGAGTCATTACTGGTTGGTGAGGTCATGAGGGTGACACACACACACACACACACACACACTGTACAATCAGAAGGGAATATACCTCGTAAAATGGTCAAGCTAATTGTGTGAGAAACTCTTGCGTGACCCCATCTACATCTATCTCAAACAAAATCAAATCATACTTTCTAGAGCATTTATTCCTTTAGCTGCAGAAAACGCTTCAGAGTTTAACATATTCACATTGTAAACCACCTGATGGTGTTGTTATGATGTGTTTTGCAGGTCACAACATGGTGACGGTGCCACAGTTTTACCCTAATATACATTTGGAGAACGTTGTAAGCTGAGTTCAAAGTCAAAGTCAACTTTATTGTCAATCTTTCAGTTTGTTTGTACAGACAGAGTCAAATTACTCGTAAGTGCCAACCTACCTGGTAATAAACCTGTTTCTGATTCTCATTCTGAACCAGGACCCTCAGTATTTACATGATGTGAGAGATAAGCGTTTCCTGAACAGGTTTTTTTGCCGGCGTCCTAATGATCTCTGAGGAAACCTTCGAGGAGGGCGGCGACGAGAAGAGAAATCTGTCAAGGTCAGTCTCTCGTTCCTCGGCTGCTCGTTACGCCGCGGGCTTCATTACAGCGAGTCATTACTGGTCTGTACGGTCACACACACACACACACACACACACACACACACACACACACACACACACACACACACACACACACACACACACACTGTTGACAACGATGTTCACACCCGATTGTATTGAAAGGCTCATCTAAATGAAGTTCACCGTGATGACGTTAACTATGAGCATCAGTAAGGATGGTATTCAGAGTCTAATGAAGGCTATGTGGAGTCAAAACCCTGACACACACACACACACACACACACACACACTGAGGGGCTTCAGGGGCCATAAAGACATCTAAGGAAACATATATATAATACATATATCAACTTGTCGTCCATCCAGGAGACTATAATTGGACGCGAGGAGATGACACGAGTAAAAGCACATTTATATTAACTTGTATTAAGGTGCCGGATAGTAGAGCATTGTGGACCAGAGAAACATATAAAGAAGAAAGTAAGTGTTGTGTATCTCTGATTAGATGATGGTACATTGTTTTGCAGACATGCATTGATCCAACCTGAAGTCTTCATGGAGTCAGAGAAACAGGAGTCTGTACGGACAAAACTATGAATAATCTCTCTTTGCTTTCACACAAAAAGCACTTATTGAAATGTTTTCTAATTCATCCTCCACCACGTGCAAAACTAATGTATATTTGAAGCACGTTTGGGATGCTAACACACAGTTTTCAAAGCAAAATTACAACAACTTCCATACATTTCTTCAGGAACCATTTCAAAATATAGAAAATCTTACCCAAATAAAATTCAAAAGAGCAAATAATGATCATGCTAAATGCAGCTTGTTTGCATGTTTGTCTGTCACTTTACTTCAATCGCCGTCTCTGTTCGTCTGCCGCCGTCTCTCTTCGTCTGCCGCCGTCTCTCTTCGTCTCCCGCCGCCTCTCTTCGTCTGCCGCCGTCTCTCTTCGTCTGCCGCCGTCTCTCTTCGTCTCCCGCCGCCTCTCTTCGTCTGCCGCCGTCTCTCTTCGTCTGCCGCCGTCCCTCTTCGTCTGCCGCCGTCTATCTTCGTCTGCCGCCGTCTCTCTTCGTCTGCCGCCGTCTCTCTTCGTCTCCCGCCGTCTCTCTTCGTCTGCCGCCGTCTCTCTTCGTTCCCGCCGTCTCTCTTCGTCTCCCGCCGCCTCTCTTCGTCTGCCGCCGTCTCTCTTCGGTTCCCGCCGTCCCTCTTCGTCTCTTTTCGTCTTGCTTCGTATCACTCCGTTTACCTGATTACCTCACCGCCTCCCTGGTAAATACATCCTGTTGAGCAGGATCTACAGTTTCCAGTATTTTCCGTTTCTTAAAAAATGATAAAATACGGCGAAGATATTAAAATATGTGCTTCCATTTTTCATACTTTTGAGGTTGCGGAAAAAATATATTTGTATTAACTTTATATCATCGTATCTCCGTGTTTAATGGGTCTTTTTGCATGAAACAAGGCGTAAACAGTATTCTGAGAATCTTGAACTAAACTGTGCAATCTGCACACGTTGTTTTTTCTCATTTAACCTCATGTAGTTTGGACAAATGCGTACGAATCTGATTTCCAAATTAAGCCTGCAGGGTGGGGAAGCTAACACACATCTCAGAGTCAAAGTAACAGGGAAAGTGTGTGTGTGTGTGTGTGTGTGTGTGTGTGTGTTAGACACAGTGGGGGGGCTGTTTGTGGAGATACAGACAAAAACAACACAGTTATTAAGAGAAGAAACATCCGGAGGCAGGAAGGAAGCGGCTGTGAATGAATGTCTCTGGGAGGAAGAAGAAGCAGCAAATTGGGGCCGATAAAGCCGCAGATCCACACCTAATGAAGAGATTCAGTCATTATTAGTTCTCCAGAATGAAAAGAGGAGCAGGAATAATTGCTTTCTAACAGCTCCTTTCAGACATGGAATCAGTAACGCTGCTGGTTTAATCTTTTCTTGTCGAGTTTATGTCTCGTTATCCTCAGGTCTTTGTTCAGCTGGCTGTTAAAACACCACACGTCTTTATTTCACTCCTACTGAGTTCTCTGGAGTTCGACATGGAGCAGGATTCGTTAAAAATACTTTTATTGCAAAAGAATCAACTTCCACACAGTCAGAATAATTTACAGTTGCAACTATTGTATTCAACATTAGCCGCCTTTAGCTTAGCGCTGTTGACGTGAAGTCATGTGACCGTGCTGTAGTTCCTTTATAGCCCAACATTAGCCACCTTTAGCTTAGCAGTGGTGACGTGAAGTCATGTGACCGTGCTGTAGTTCCTTTATAGCCCAACATTAGCCACCTTTAGCTTAGCGGTGGTGACGTGAAGTCATGTGACCGTGCTGTAGTTCCTTTATAGCCCAACATTAGCCACCTTTAGCTTAGCAGTGGTGACGTGAAGTCATGTGACCGTGCTGTAGTTCCTTTATAGCCCAACATTAGCCTCGTTTAGCTTAGCGGTGGTGACGTGAAGTCATGTGACCGTGCTGTAGTTCCTTCATAGCCCAACATTAGCCGCCTTTAGCTTAGCGCTGTTGACGTGAAGTCATGTGACCGTGCTGTAGTTCCTTTATAGCCCAACATTAGCCACCTTTAGCTTAGCAGTGGTGACGTGAAGTCATGTGACCGTGCTGTAGTTCCTTTATAGCCCAACATTAGCCACCTTTAGCTTAGCGGTGGTGACGTGAAGTCATGTGACCGTGCTGTAGTTCCTTTATAGCCCAACATTAGCCACCTTTAGCTTAGCAGTGGTGACGTGAAGTCATGTGACCGTGCTGTAGTTCCTTCATAGCCCAACATTAGCCACCTTTAGCTTAGCAGTGGTGACATGCTGTAGTTCCCTTTTTTTTACTTTACTTAAGAGGTGTTTTTTATGATGTGTTATTCCTCTGTATATATACTTGATGTTACTGCCTTGCTCTCTTTGAAAACATTAAAAAGTCATTTGATTACCAAAAAGCAATATACTCCTACGATTTCAGCTTCTGTCTCATGACAACATTAATGCATGTTGACTGATCTTTAATTCGCTTTGTTAAAACTAATCCCTCCATACTCTGCGACGCCAGTGTCCAACAAAATACAAAATACTCCCCGAGCGTTAAAACCTGTCAATCCTTATCCTCAAACACAAAGAAATCCACTAAGTTAGTACATTTTTTTATAACATCAGTTGACGTACGAATCATTTCCTGTTAGTGCTAAAATAATTCAGTTTGTGCATCACCATATGTCGTCTTGAATATGAGCCAATGCTGATTATAAGATGTCTTCCCACACAGCACCTGTTCTCAGAGATAAGTCTCGTTTTAATATCACAAGCAAGTGCAGCAGATTGCATTTATACAGTATTTAAATAAATCTGCAGGAAAACAAGAGCCTATTTTACCATCTCACATATATATAAGATACATGTTGGCAGGTCTTTTAGATATAAATGCGTATTGGTTTTTAGTTATTTGTCATTTTTATACTTCAATGTTGAGTCCAGTTTTATTCAAATTTATACAAAAAATATGTTGGTCAAAATGTTTTGTCAGCAATTCATTTTTTTTGTCTTATTCCGACGTCAAATGTCCTTTTTTATTTGTCAGTTTTTAAACCCCTTCAATGATAAAGAATATATGTGTCCCATATAATTTAGTAGTTAGAGCTGGCATCCCATAATATGGAGATACTACTGTATGTGGGTTTTATTCCCGACTTCCCAATGAAGGCAAGTAAAACAAAATACCCGCATTTAATTAAAATAAAAAAAAAAGGCTAAAAGATCACATTTTAACATTATTTAGTTATACTGTTAAGATGCAAATGCCTATTGGTTACCCTTTAACATTTTAGGTTGAGATTTAGTGATATTTCAGATGTTTCCTTTATTTAGTCAGTGTCAAATGTTCTTTTTCAGCCGTCAGAAATGTTCAGTCAATTTAGTTGAAAGAAATGATTTTAAACACAGTTTGAATTATTTAACAGTGAGTGGCGAAGGACTGTCTCCAGCCACAAAAACATGTTTAAAAACACCAAAGAAAGCGTTCTCCTGACTGCTCGTTAGTGATGACCCACCTGGCCCGTTTTGAGCCAATTAGCTCCGTCTAACATGCAGATATACAACTTTTTATCAACCTCCTGAACCCAAGAAGTGAAGGGTACAAGAGGTTTTAGGACAAGGTTACACACATTTAGGATAACATCACAATCACTGAAGACAACAGTATGTTCAAGACTCTTTAAAGTACATTTGCTCGAGGATTAAACTCTGCGTTTTGGTTTAGGATTGACTTTAAATCATGGGACCCTGTTTGTTGTGTATTTTATCATTTCTGGACATCTCAGGAAAACAGGAGCTTTTGATTTCGGGCATTTAAGACCTCAGACAACCTGACATCTGTCACTTATTGACTCTGAATCTGTTCTTTGGACTGTTGGGAAATCGTGTTCTGGTGTCAACATGTTTGTGCAGTTCTTAGACCACTCAACACAAGATATAAGACATACATTTATATTACAATTCCCCCTATAGGTGTCAATAGACCCCACATGATCAATGCAAATTAGGGCGACAAAACCCAACATCAGGATGGTACTTTGTTGGGAAACAGTTCTCCAGTTTGATGGAAACAATTCATTTTTAGAGACAATTTTAACATGCTTTTATGGCCGATTCAAAGAGTTTCAGAAAGGGTCAACATCGTCATATTGGGAACCTGTAATACAATCATAATCACAGACGTAGAAAAGTTGATATGGTCCCAGTTACTGTTTATTGACGTCGTTGCTGTGTCGTTATCTCGTCTAAATGATGGAAGAACAACTAGTTTGAAGAACAAATATGTCCAAAACGTTTGATGATTGAGTACAGTAACAGAAAAAAACGAGTACTAAGACAATGAAAATGTAGTTTTCTGGTGAGATGTTTACTGTATTTCGTTGTGTTAGTACTAGACGATGCTTTGAACCAACTCAATCAGCATCGAACGTTGAAGATCAAAAAAAGGATTTAGAGTAAAAGCTTTCCCTGCTTTTTACTGCTGGAGGGAAAGCGTATTCTAGAGCCTTGAAGCTTACCTGAAAACGCGAAGGTTTTATCTTTTAAAAACACCTCACATATGACATTCATCTTATTGATGTTTCAAACGCTGCAGCTGAATGTCATCCTGTCTTTTCCATCCTCACAGACTCGTAGCAGAATGTTTGTTTTGCAGCATGGAGAGATTTCCACAGCTTCTATCTCCTAACTTTCTCTAAAAGCATTCACTGGCTCTGTGACAGCTGACTCTCTTTCTGCTTCAGAGAAAGTCTTCACCGTGAAAGATGAGAGATTAGCCGATGGAAACTCCCGCAGGTTGAACTTTTTATTGAGCTCTACCGATCGATGCACTTATTCTGAATAATTCATACAAACTGTACTTCTTGATGTCTCTTCAGGGTTCACTTCCTCGCAGCATTGTGCTTTTACAGGGCGTCACATCTGAACGTTTCTCTGATGGGGGATTTAAAAGATATTCAGCTTCTCTTGTTAACAAGCTGTCCGCTTTTTACTGAACGTCAAATGACTGGGAGATAACTGTGGGATCTATCTGCTTTATTGTGGTGCTTTTGAAAAGGAGAGAATGAAGGATGTGCTTCTTGGATATCTATTGATTTATTCCCTAAAAAATACCTCCTGCTCTTATTTCCCTCACTTCTGCAGAGACAGAAAGAGAGGTGGATATTTCAATATAACAAAAAACGACCCTTTAAAAAAGCCGGACATTTAACAGCAGGGGACCAAAAAGAGTCTCCTGTCTCATAATAAAGTGGGACAGGGATGTCGTATTTCTGTGTTGGTCCCTGAAGGCAGCATCTCCCTGGCCCAATGGGATTTCTCCATGATATTTTGGATTATTGCAGAAAATAATGCTTTGTGTTGAGCAGGATAATCTCCACATATAATACAACGGTCCAACTGGGCTCTGTTGTTGTTGCATTATTATATACTATTATATCAGGTTATTATTAATGATGCATTAGCACTTAAGATGCATTTTAATATTGTATCTGGCTGCGATAGAGCAAGTTTTATACTGTTGGTTGGTTTAATTTACTGTGAAACAATGCATTGTATTTCATGTTCTCACATCTTTCTTATTCTGCAAAGTAAACTGAAGTTATATGACTAGAAATAGAGAGGAGCCTATAAATACAGTTTCTTCCTCTCCTAACTTTCTGTTGTTTTAAGATGCTCTTCTACATGTTGACAGATGTGTCTCTTGTTCACCACGTTACAGTATTTCATGTTTCTCACGCAGACCTAATCAGTCATCCTGCCTCTCTGCAGCCAGCAGAAAATGATGAATAATTATCTTAATTTGGTGAAATGAGGAAGAGCGCAGAGGAAAACATGCGTGTGATTACAGAGCGCGTTATAACACAGGTCTGTTCTGATTGGCTGATGAAAACAATTAGACCTTCACATCGTTAAACATTTCCCTCCGAAGCCGAGGCACGACTCCATCTGTTGACGTCTGAGAGGAGAGAGAGGAGAACGTGAGGAACCATAATGGCTGCCTTTAATTTGTTTTCAGCTTCACATCCTTCGAACTGAAACAGGTGTTCGGTTGACAACCTTTGAAAGGACGTTCATGGGAAAGGTAAAGATTTAGTCTTAGTTTAAAACTTTTCTCAAGGCTTATGACAATATGTTCCAGATCAATTCCCCAGTTGTCAATAGACCCCACATGATCAATGCAAATTAGGGCGACAAAACCCAACATCAGGATGGTACTTTGTTGGGAAACAGTTCTCAGGTTTGTACATGTGCATGGTTTGGGTTAGAATAACTACAAAACTAGCAGAAGTTAGATGACGAATAACTGAGTTAAAAGGATTACAGTTACGTAAGTAAGGGAGTTTCTTGGGAAAAAGCCAATGGGATTTCTCCATTGGCTTCTGGATAATTGCAGAAATTAAGCTCTGTTGCAAGGATGATGATGAGTTTTGAGCGTAAACGTAAATCTCCAGTTCAGAGCTATGCCAACAGACTGCAGAGCTAAATTGCTTAAGCTTAATTGGGACATGTTATCAGTAAACCACCAACATATTAAGTTAAGTACGGGAGTTTCTCAACATATAATCAATTATGTTACAAGTGCATACAGTTTCCATTGTATAGCTGCAAGCACTGTATGATAGTTAGCGATACAAAGAACAAATATTTGTCTCTGAGGTCGGGTTTGGTTGCCTTTGTAAGACGTGCTATCAACAATTAAGTCTGGTATCCAAAAATGCATTGAACAAAAAGCTTACTTTAATAAAAATAATTAACAAATAATGAATTGCACACATATATACTGTCTGAATAATCCAGCTGTGAAGAGGTTGAGGTCAACAAAACATACACATACACACACACACACACACACACACACACCTCCCACAGGTGATTATATTACCTATGGCTGCCGCCCATACCCATGTGACCCAACTGATCCAGCCCATAATACATCCAGAAATAATAATTAATAATTACACAAAGCCAAATTCAAAATAATAAACAATCAAACATGGTTGAGTTCCTGCCTCAGGACTGCAGATGGAAATGAGCGATTAGCTGAAATCTGGCTTAAATCATCTCTTCTCTTTTCTGAGATTAATGTATTTGTATGCATGGTCCATGTTTAAATAAATACTTAAATAAAACCCTTATTTAATCAAACGTCATAAATCCCCAGTCTCACTCTCCTACTGGCTCCTAAAGGACTGAAGGACAAAACCACTGAGTATTATTATGTATTTATTTCAACAAGGACCATGCATACAAATACATTCATCTGGAAACATTCTAAGAAAAAAGGCATATTAGAGATGCATTGTGGGACATGTATGTATGGGCAACGTGCTTCTGTAAATCGCCATGTAACCGTATAACATATTATATTCTTTCAGAGCTCGTGTGGGCCACATGCAATGAAGTCGCGGGCCGGATTTGGCCCCCGGGCCTTGAGTTTGACACCCCTGACTTAAGGGAACAGAAGAAGAAGACAGACAGGAAGTCAACTGGCAGTGTTTTAAGGACTTCTTAGTGGATCAGAAACTGTGAACAGACTTACAGAAAACCATGTTAATATTCACACAGCCGGAGTGAATGGGAACAGGCTTTCATTCCCACTGTCTGAAGTCATCGTACTGAAGATTTTCGTGACGTTTGGATTGAAACAGTAATCATTTTTGAGTATCTTTTCAGATGCCAATTAACCCATTAACTGGATGAATATTCACAGATTCACGTTTTATATCATGTACAACGTAACTTTGAGTGTTAAATAAATGTAGTGGGAAGGAAGTATAAAGCAGTACCTACAAATTCTACTTGAGTATTTGTACTCATGTGTTTATTCAAAGCTGTAAGAAACGTATTAGGCAGGATCTTTGCTTTTAATTGCATCTTTGTATCTGATTTGAAGCCCTTTGGATGTCATGGCTCCAGGTCTGCTATGATGTTAGATTCAGAGGATTACAGTTTTTAGTAAATAAGATACAAGAGTCTTATTCCATCGTGTAAGAGCTTCATTTCAGATTGTGTGTAATGTCTGTAACGCCTCTCCGCCTCAATCATCTTCAGCTTCAATCATCGTTTCCATTTTTCTCTTGTAGATTAATCAGTAATCACAACGTCTCCTGAAAGCTCAGAATCGGAATACCTTTATCCACAGAGGGGACATTTACATTGTTACAGCAGAAAAGAGCCAAAGACAGCTTAATGTTACCTAGAAGCATGCCTAACAAAGTATTACAGATAAGACAAATGATAATAAAAATTACACAATTTACAAAATACACATCCTGTAACACACACACACACACACACACACACACACACACCACACACACACACACACACACACACAGATGGTGTTTCAGAGTTATCGCATCATGAGGATCACACTGCGTCCCAAAATGCAAGAGGATGCTTTTTAACAAATTTGCACTGGCTCAGCAAACCCAGAGGAAAATCTGTGTGTGTATGTGTGTGTGTGTTGGAGGAAAACAGAGTGTGTGTGTGTGTGTGTGTGTCAGAGGAAAATCTGTGTGTGTGTTAGAGGAAAATAGAGTGTGGTGTGTGTGTGTGTGTGTGTGCGTGTGTGTGTGTGTGTGTGTGTGTGTGTGTTAGAGGAAAATAGAGTGTGTATTTCCCCACAGAGGCCGGTGCAGATGAAGATGGATTATTGTCTCTGAGTGTCTGAGGGAAGCAAAAAACAGACGGAGAAGCATGGAAACACATTATATAATATATATATATATATATATATATATATATTACTCCTGCCAAGGTCCCCGCTGAAGCTTCAGCATTTCTGTTGGCTGGCTATCAAAAAGATACGCAGCAGATTCCTCTCTATCTGTCGCCTCTTCCTCCTCCTCCTCCACCTCCTCCTCCTCCTCCTCCTCCTCCTCCTCCTCCTCTTCTCTGCTGACTCAGACCTGCTGCTTTGTTTGATGACATGTTGGGTCTCAATGTTTGGGGGAAAATGACTGAATCTGTGGTTGAACCTGCGCCTCCTCCGGGAAAAAGAGATGGATTTCATTTGGATCAACAACACGTTTTCATCATCTAGAGTCATGGATATTAAAATAAAGAGTCAAATAAAGACATCAATGTGGAAGTTCAGATTCAAGGCTTCATTGTCATGTGCTACAGTGTAGATATGGCAATGCAGAGCTGAAGTCTCAGGCCCCTCCAACAGAGCAACATGAATATATATAGGACATAAAGCTAATTAAACCAATACAAATCGTGCAAGAAATAACAGAATAGAAATAAAATAGTTGTCTCAGTTCAACTACCATAATATGAGGTAAACAGTGGGGCAGGAATGACATTCTTCCTGGGGTCGACCCTGAAGTTAACATCTCTCTGGTTCCCTCCACAGAAAGCCATTGGATTCTGGATTATTGCAGAGAATAAGCTCTGTTGCAAACAAGAGTTTATGATACTAACACTTCTTGGACGATTTTTGAAGCGTAAACGCAATTCTCCAGAAGTAAGAAGCTAATGTTATCGAGGAATAGCTACAACCAAACACCATTTTAATAATCTCAATAAACCACAGATTTAAATGCATCTATCGACAGAAAATGTGTCTGCATACGATCAATCTGACCACCTACCTTCATAATGATGGCAACATTGGGACATGTAAGACGGTTTATCCAATGAACCACAAGTATCTTTTAAAAGTGTTTTCCCATTTTGGAAAGCTTCTTGGATCTACTTTTCACGTACAAAAACCTTCCTTATTGGCTGTAGTTGTGTGTCTAATTGTTATCACCCTTTCTCTAGGGCTGTTAGACATCAGATAGACGAGATGATCCACCATTTGTCCAATTTTGGCGAAAGAAGGTTTTTCTTTTGAGCCTTAAGAATTGGAAATAATTGAAGATTTTGGAGCAGTACACATCTCCTGAAACGAACCTGAAGACATTTACCGGCCTCAGCTCTGACCTGACCTGGTCTCTCGGCTTTGTGTGTGTGTGTGTGTGTGTGTTTGTGTGTGTGTGTGTGTGTGTGTGTGTGTCATGTCTGACAGGTCATTAACCTGACGGAGGCAGAGCGCCAGCAGAAGGTCAGGGAAAGGTCAGATTCATACACTGACTGACACGAGTCCACCGTCTGTTATCAGGCCAACATCTCCACACACACACACACACACACACACACACACACACACACACACACACACACACACACACACACACACACACACACACACACACAAATGTCGGAGAAGTGTAATGTTGACAGGAGGTCAGCGGATCTGAAAATGATTCATAGGACAGACAGGATTGTGTAATGGCGTCTTTAAACTGCTGCACTCAACCGCGACAAGAAAAGGACATAAACACAGAGGAATATCAACCCTCTTCTTCTGTCAGATGCTCAAAATACTTAAGGCTCGTAAACACTTTACAGAGTTCCATCCTTACAAAGATTGGAAACACAAAAACTCTTATTTCTTTTTGTAAGAAGGGGCAGATAAAATAAGATGTTCTTCTCCCTGCTCCTTTCCACCATGTGCTATAAAACAACCAGTATAAGTGTACATGTTGTGTTTTAAAATAACTGCCATGTGTGGAATAAACAAATAAACAAATCAATAAAAACATGAATCCCAGCATCGGTCTCTTCTCACTGACTCATTAATGCATCATGACGTGGCTCTAATGTCTGGATGGCTGGTCTCACCTCATATAGATTTTCCCATCATGTTAAGGTCCTTATGCATTCCTGTCGGGGGGGAAATCAATTGAAGATGTGAATCCTCCAGAGCAACACGAAGCCTTGACTTCAAGAAGCCTTGACTTCAGGTTAACCAGCCGCAGAACATCACTCTGCTGTCCGTCAGAGCTTTTCTAACGGCAGAGATCTTCTTTATGCTCAGGTTTGTGTACGGATGAAAGCAGGAATGTAATATTTGATGCAATATTTTAAATATTTTCATTAAATTCTCTTTTCCACTTTTTGAAGTATTTAAAGTATTGTATTATAAAGTCTGAACACAGTGCTGCTTCTGTGACAAAATAACTTCCCAAACTGGGATCAATAAAGTATCTATCTATCTATCTATCTATCTATCTATCTATCTATCTATCTATCTATCTATCTATCTATCTATCTATCTATCTATCTATCTATCTATCTATCTATCTATCTATCTATCTATCTATCTATCTATCTATCTATCTATCTATCTATCTATCTATCTATCTATCTATCTATCTATCTATCTGTCTATCTGTCCAATTCATATATCTTATAAACATATATCTTATAAACAAGATCAGAGACACAGTACTCATGCCTATATCTTTCTAGAAACACCCTGGTCATATTATATTAATTCTCATTACTTGCCATTAACTCCTAAATGAAGGTGTCAAACCGGATCAGTGGGACATGTTATGCTGTTATGATGTTGACTGAAAATATTTGTATATCAGTTTTAACACTGTTTATATCCTCTGTTTAGCGACACATTTCCCCCATCAGCAGGTTTCAAGTGTTTGGGTTTTAATTGGCTCGAAGCAGAGTCAGGTTTTACTAATATTATGTTGTGTATGACTTTAGGGATGTAAACAGCACATAATTGTTTCATAACTACACAATTTACCCTTTTTTCTCAGCCTCATATCCTAATCTTTGTTCTGATTATAGCTTTATGTCTCATTTCCAACGTACATCAATCTGTATAAATGTGCCGTATGATTGTTGGCATCACAGTTTCTGTTCCTCTCTCAGAAACTGGGGATCATTACGTCGAGCCGTGGAGAATAAATCTGTCCTCCTGAGAAACCTGCAGTTTAATAAGTGATCAAACCCTGAAGATTAACATCCGTGAGTTTCCTCCATCTGTCGTGCTGACATCCCAACGTCTTCCTCTAATGATGAAGCATTACCGTCATGTAAAAGCCTTTTTATCACGTTAGAAAGAAGAGTTAGAGCTATAATCACATGATAAACTTAGACTGGTAGAATAATGTGTTTGTTGTTGGGGAGATTAAAGGAGATTTGCAGTGCCACAAACACTGTGTTACCGTTCAAATCTGCACCTTTAGAGACCGTATCGTGTGAGAAACAAGGCGCTCTATCCATCCATCCATCTATCTATCATCTATCTATCTATCTATCTATCTATCTATCTATCTATCTATCTATCCATCCATCCATCCATCCATCTATCTATCTATCTATCTATCTATCTATCTATCTATCTATCTATCTATCTATCTATCTATCTATCTATCTATCTATCTATCTATCTATCTATCTATCTATCTATCTATCTATCTATCTATCTATCTATCCATCCATCCATCCATCCATCTATCTATCCATCCATCTCCATCCATCCATCCATCCATCCATCCATCCATCCATCCATCCATCCATCCATCCATCCATCCATCCATCCATCTATCTATCTATCTATCTATCTATCTATCTATCTATCTATCTATCTATCTATCTATCTATCTATCTATCTATCTATCTATCTATCTATCTATCTATCTATCTATCTATCTATCTATCTATCTATCCATCTATCCATCCATCCATCCATCCATCCATCCATCCATCCATCCATCCATCCATCCATCTATCTATCTATCTATCTATCTATCTATCTATCTATCTTTAGAGACCGTATCGTGTGAGGAACGAGGCGCTTTCTTGTGAAAGAAACCAATTATAACCTGCATTTACTACTCGCTCCAATATGTATGGTTATTATAGATTCATGGAGTTGTAGTTCCTGGAGAATCTGCATTTCCCCTCCCTTTTGTTTCACTGAACGCAGGGTTAACACAGGCTGGCACCTCTGATTAATAAGTGAATAAATCTCATTGGCAGTCGCGTGCATAATGATGTCAGGCTTGTTCATTTTTCATGTGCCGTTCCTGCAGGCTGACACTCGCCTGACAAATCTGAAAATAACAAGAGTTTCCCCCCCGCTGTGCCACTTACTGGAAATCTGATGGGAGCGAGATGTAAACGAGTCCTGAGCGGCGTTCAAGTATCCCATTTACTCTCACTTCCTCGTATGTAAACGTGGAAATCAGCAGCGTTCGGATGTGTTTATTCAAGGTTTGATTCCCCTGCACGCCATGGAGAGTCAGGGTAACGTGCATGTAGTGAAACGGACATGTTGACACTTACATTGATATTATTGCTGGCTTATTTGACAGTTTCCTCATCACTTTTATATCAAATTGGATGTAGATAAACGTGTCCGTGTTCAGCATTTGGTGCTGCAAGGTTAACTTACCGGGACAATAGGCATACCTTATTGCATTGAACTTAAAAATAGAGAACAACATTATGACAAATGAATGGCAACTCTGTTTAGATTTTATAAAACCTTTGCAATATACTAAAAATAAAAAGATGACTTCCCCATCTAGAAAATGTTATTACAAAAGGCTGATACATATTTATAATTTAATAGTATGTTTGGTCCAGTTAAAGCTATATGTGTTTAGCATTTTATGCTAGAGATGCTGCAAGGTACACTTTACAAAAATATAGAATACAAAAAGAAAATAAATATCTTCAGGAAAAAAGAAACCAATTCAATTGAACAGACACAGATCACTTCAGTGCCCTAAAGAAACTATCATTTGAACAAAAGACAAACACATTGAATGGTATCTTATTTATTGAGCGGTGTTCTGATATCCGATCTACTCTCAGTTCCTCGCATGCAGAGACGGCAAAAGAACACATCCTTTACTCAAGTAGAAGTACAGATACTCGTGTTTAAAATACTCTGGTGAAAGTAGAAGTACTGACTAAACTTCTTAACTCAAGTAAAAGTAAAGAGGCTTTGAAATGTACTTCAGTAAAAAGTACCCATAACTACCAGCTGTTTTAAAGAGTACCTGACCTCCCTTTATATTAATAGAACAATAATGTCATTGTTAGCTAATGAATGTTTCCATGCTGAACAACGGCAACATGACAACGTTTTCATTGGTCCCTCTTCTTTAGAGAAGAGCAGGAAATGATGGATACACGGATCGTGTTCAAATCAATAGGCACGCAATGATTCTAAATAATAATGATCACGCCACCAAACACACATTCAAACTAAAGGAACCAGCCTGTTTGGAACATGTGAGAAGTAGAAAGTTCAGGTATTTGTGTTCAACATGTAAGAAGTCAAAGTACAAAGTTGTCAGAAAAATAAGTAGTGGAGTAAAGTACTGATACTAGAAACATGTACGAAATCAGCCGTGTTCGGATGTATTTATTCATGGCTTTGATTTCCCTTCACCCCATTGAGAGTAAGGAGAAGGTTCCTGTAGTGAAAATGACATGTTGACAGAATGGGAACTTTAATCAATCAAAACACATACAGTGGGACATTTGTCAATTGAAACAGCTATGTATAAGGATGAGGCTTCACTTACTGCCACTAAAATAGACTGGAAGCAATATGAAACGTGTCTGGTTTGTATAAGGCGTTATTAACATAATATAGGGTGTTGATTGATGTTTTCAATACAATGGAAGTGCATCTTTTCTGCAACATGAGATGTAATGGATGTCAAATCAACACTGTGACCCCGGACTGTATTACATTATAAAACAGTTAGCTGACGTCTTTTTTCCCAAAGCACTTTACATTAATCAACCATGGAGATACAGATCTGAAACAGCAAGCATCCTGCAGAGAATGTTTCAATCCAGCCAAAGATAGACTGTACTCTTCTCCTCTTTAGATTATGAAACAGATGTAATATCCCACTGAATATCAGATGTCAGGCTTGTTAAATGTTATGTTTACTCCATGTGAGGACTGATCTGTGTACAGCTATAGAAACAAAACATATACAACCAGCACAGCCCCTAGACCCCCCCCTGCACACACACACACACACACACACACACACACACACACACACACACACACACACACACACACACACACACACACACACACACACACAACAACACAGACTATAACACCCCTTGTTGTTAAACACCAATATGTGCAATGTATATATATATATATTCCGTGAATAACTACAATATGGCTGCCACATCTTCCGAGCTGTTACAGGCTGTGTATTTTTGGATTTTGTAAATTGTGTAATTATTTTTATTTAAAAAAACACATTTTTATCCTTAATATTTGTTCTGCATACTTCTTGTTAAACATGAAACTGTCTTTGGCTCTTTTTCTGCTGAACAAATGTACATGTCCCCTCTGTGGGACGAACAAAGGTATTCTGATTCTGATTCCGAAAAGGAAACCCAACATGTGAAGACAGATATGTTCTGTATTTTCAGATTGTTGTGATGTTGTGATTATCATAACTTAAAAGCTAAAAAGTCAGAGGCTGAATCACCTGCGTCAGAATCAAAACGAATGTGTGAAACTTCCAACTTTAACCGTTTTAATTCTTCATTATTTCCATGTTTTGTTTTAATGGGTGAATATCCAAATAACTGATTTCTAAATACTGCTGCTGGTTTATAGAGCTTTGAATGGTTTAGGCCCAAAATACATTTCTGACCTCCTAAACTCTGAACCATCCAGATCTCTCAGGTCTTCTGGTCTGCTCTCTGTCCCCAGAGTCAGAACTAAACATGGAGAAGTTCAGTTATTATGCTCCAAACATCTGGAACAAGCTCCCAGAAACCTGCAGGTCTGCTGCAACTCTGACTACTTTTAAATCCAGGCTGAAGACTTTTCTTTTTGCCGCTGCCTTTAATTGAGCTGTTCATATCTTACACTGCACTGTAACTTTCATTCCTGTATTTGATATATTAGCTTCTTTAATTCGCTTTGATTCTCCGTGTTATAATGCGTTTCCCCTGCACTATTTCTTAATGCTCTTAATGTCTGTTTATTTTTGTAAAGCACTTTGAAAGCTGCTGTATAAATCAACTTGCCTCGCTTTAGCATAATGTAAGCAAGTCTTAAAAGAGTGACAACACTTTCTAGACAGCGTGATGATTGTGTGGGTGTAGAGAAAACAGCAGGAAAAACACAAAGTCTGCAAAAGGTCTTAAAGTTGGTCTGAGAGGATGAAGGGAAAACATGCACGATCCAATGTCTCCGCTGCATGAGAAGCAATATCATAAAGGTTCTGCTACATTAAGAACGCATCCTCAAACCAACGTGAACATCATCTAACACGACTATTTCACAGGTTTTCAGGACACAAGTCTGAACTTAGTTTTGCTGCACTCGTGTGTTTAGTCCATGTGTATGTTAACACTCTTAAATAGTCACAAGTGGAATAGCTGTGTTTCGAACAGTCTAATTGTGTTTAGTATCATTCCCTTGAGTAGAGAGGTTTTGGTTTATTGTTTGTCTGGTTGTGTATTTTGTATTTGGTAGTAGCTCTTAGTTAAAAGTCTTCTGTTGGTTCTGTTTTGTTTGTTTGTTTACGTCCACACCCTTTGTTTCATTCCAGGCTGCATTTACAGTATGCCATTACCTTTGAGTGTTTTTCATTAAACAACTTTAATTTACCGAATCCAACTGGTTTCTGTTGCTTTTCCTTTCCCCACCAGCTGGGACGTAACACCGAGACTCTGCGGACACGGAGGAATCAAAATACTGTCTTGACCAACACCTGAACTCCAAGTCGATTTCTTTCCTCCGCTATTTCAAAAGAGAGTCAAGGAGAGTGTCCACATCAACATCGTAGTTAACAGAGACGTCTTCTTGTTGCTACGTTACTCTCCTCGATGGCTCCGGTCAGGGTTATCTCCAGATTCACCTTCATGGACTGTTATTAAAGACCTTCTGCTCTGTGGGGATGATCGACAACACCTGACCTTTGAACCCTGAGACATTTACAGAGAGGAAGAAGAAGAGCTCAGGCAATGAATCAGAAATATTTTACCTGAAATGAAAAGTGAAGTTTGGATACAAGACAACAAAGCAACGCTACAGGAGATCCTTTTCCCACGTGGCCCTAATCATCCTCTTTTCAATTTGACTTTTTGTAAAAAATAATGACTTTTTGTAATAAAAGAAATTAACTTTTTCCCCAAAATGTCCCTTTTTTTAAATTCCTGACTTTTAATATATTTCTAAATTATCACTTTTTCCAAAAGAATTCAGACTTTATAAAAATTCAGAGTGGATCAGCTGTTATCTCTTCTCTGTAAACTGTTCTCTAACACTTTAAGTGTGAATCTATACTGCCTGAATCTGCTTTATGGTTTTCACTTTCTTTGCTTCATTTCTTCTGTTTTTAATTCAGCAGGTGAACCTATATGTTCATAACATAGTGTGTGTGAGCTTATCTGTGTGTATTCAACTAAAACAGAGCATTTTCTTTCAGCTCAGATTTTATTCCTGCTTTTTTAAGCTGTAGTATTTGCTCATGTGTTTCATTGTTGCCGTATATAGGCTACCATAAAATATATATTTTAAACCATCAGCTCCTTTTTACTGTCCTCAAGCTGTTGAATCGTAGAATCATCACCTCGCTCAAATTAGGCAGGTTTAGCACCCCATGCTGACATTTTTAATTATACTGTGCCCTTTTTCCATAATATAAATATATGTAAACATGATGATAATGAGGGAAAGCACTGTCAGATTTAATCACGTTGACATTTTAAAGTAACAGACTGAGGGTCAGTTCAGGTTGAAGATAATGTAAAAGTCTGCAATGATGCAATCAAGAGGAAACTTGCTGGAAACAAGGATTTCAAAAAAAGTTGTACTTAAGCCAGCCTTGTTGCAGCTAATTAAAGAAATAAGGATGTAGTTTCATTGTGTCTAATCAAGGGTGGGAAATAAAGGAATGGGAATAATGAAGCATATTACAAAGGAATGATAGAGACTAAAGAAAGAAAGTATAAAAGATCAAACACAAGTAACTGCAGAAATCTCACAGATATCTCCCGGTTGTTTAAATGTTATTTAAAGAACTCATATTCTGCTGATGTTCAGGTCGATATTAGTATTTAGTGCCTCTACTCTGCAATGTTTTGGGTTATAATTATATTTAGAACATGTGTTTTGACCTTTAATTCCTGTCTAATAACCAAAAGACATGCCTTTTGTTGTGTCGCGTCAAATTTGTTAGTTATGTTTATGTATTGTGTCTGTCATTTCATGTTTAGTCAGGTTTTCATGTTATTTCACGTCATGTCTGTCTATTTATGTCTTTCATCTCTAGTCCCCGTGTTTCATGTCGTGTCTCGTTTTCCATTCCCGTTTTATTTGTACTCACCTCTTGTGTCTCATTTCAGGCCCTGTTACTTCCTCCCTTCCTCGTCAGCGTCTGCCCCGCCCCTGATTGTTTCCACCTGTTCCCACTCACCTCACGTATAAATAGTCCTGTCTCCCCCTGTCCCGTGTCAGTTCGTCTTGTTCGTTTCCACGTATAGTCGTGCCAGGCCTCAACATAGAGAGGATCGATTCCAGTCAGGATGTGATATCTTGCCTTTCTTGTAAACTTAACATTAACCACTGATGGTAAGAGTTCATCTTAAGTTCTCTTTTTATTACGTTTAGTTTTTCCTCCTTGTGAGCGTTTTTTGTTAAACCAGTTACCTACTCTGTTAAGAGGGATTTTTGTTCATCGATATTAAAGATATGTTTTGGTTACATTCAAGACTATGTCTCTGGGTCGTGCATTCGGGTTCTCCAGTTTGTGTCGAGGTCCTGAAACCTTTGTAAATCAGTTTTTAGTATAACAGTGATCACAGTTACATTAAAGTGGATGACGCTCCGTCCATTTTCTACCTAAATGTTTCAAAGTTCATTAACATTTATTGGGACGTCAAAGATTTGCAGTTTAATTGTCTTTGTCTTCGTTAAAGTTAATTGACTTTTCTGCAATGTTTCAATTACCCCGTGACCATAAACAATGACGTTTTATAATGAGAATGTGGAGTTGTGACAGAACGCCATGTCTGCCAACACATGTGGTTTTATGTGAACATTAATTACATTTAAACGAAAAATTAAATGTCAAAGAGTAAGAGGAAGTATACTTTAGCTCTAATTGTTGTGTCTTTTTATAGCATTCAAACATGTTCAAGGAGCTGGAAAACAATTATATTAGAGTTAATTTATGTAATTATTCCCCTGAACAGAAGCATCTCTCTTCTCTTTTAACAGTTTGACTTCTACACATATGGTCTTTCATAGTATTATAAATGATTTAAGGGTTGTATTTCATCCTCATATTTTGAGCTCTTGTTTTATCATAAACCAAGGTAATAAAATCTTCAGTGCAGTGGCGTCTTTGGCAGATGTGCGACGGACATTAAAACGTCAGACTAAATGATTTATAGAAGCAGATTGGGCTGTAAATCCGGTGAGCAAATGCCAACGAAAAATGTAATTCTGATTGGCTATTAAATAATTCAGTATGATCTCGTTCTGCTGCAAAAAATCAACTTTACATTCCAAAAATACCTATTCATGAGCTAACTCCCACCATTAACTCCAAAGTAAACTGTCATTTTTAGACAAAACTGACACTTGTAAAGTTAGGCAAATAATGTGTGGTAACCTTATGCGTATGCTAATGTTAGCTAGCAATGCTAACACCATAAGCAAAGTGTGTAATCTTGTCAGTTACCTAACATAATCATGTAAGCTAACTTTAGTTTGCCCAGTAGCAATCTTAGCTAAGGTTAGCTCATAATAAATGTGCATTAACTCATTAAGTCTGTGCAAGATATACACCGAATACACCGAAATATCCATGTTGTACTTTTATCTTGGTGTTTTAAACTAATGAACTCATGCAATAGTGTACTGATGCTTTTTCCCTTGGTACCTATTGATCTGCTCTTCCTATCGACTATTCTGTGTTTTCCAATACATAACTTTTGGATGACACTTCATTAAATTGCAGTATCGTTTAATAAAGTAGCCTATTGAAGGTTTACTGTATTTCATAAATTATTTCACGTCAATGCCACAAGACCCCACCAATAACACAATAGTTAACAATACAACATTTCAAATTAGATTTAACTGTAACTTATAAGGTTAAGTAACTAAGTGCTTACCTTTTTAACTCACTAATGTATAGTTATCCTCATTATCTCGTTATCTTGGTTATCTACTATACAAAATAATATCAGCCAACGTCAGTTTGTTGGTTGCATACATAGCCAAGCTTAGCTAATGATAGCAAATCTGTGCAAGTCATTTGCTGCTTTTCTTCACTAAACCTAACATTTTAAGTTACGGATACATCCAAATATCTGGGTTTTATCTTGATGTTTTCAGTGTTGGTTGCATGGCTTTTTAAAAGAATGAACTCATGCAATTTTGCACATTTTTAGACGTCTCTAACTCTTCCATAAAACATCTTCAATATATCTTCTTGAGACTTTGAATATGTGCATATCTCTGCATCTGATCAGCTTCAAGACGTCAATAAGAAAGCAACAGTTTCTTACCTAAATACGGAGAGTGAAGAGGCGTTTCGGGTCAGATGAAGCCAGACAGGAAACACAACCTCAGAGAGCCGCCTCTGCACACGGCTCTGAATCATCTGTACTCTCCTGCTCTGTGAAGTCGTGAAGGCTCAGTTAAACTTCATGACCACTGAAGAAATACAGAACTGTATACAATAATAATAATATTAATATGTTTATTTAGTATAGCACCTTTCACGGAAATAAAATGCACAAAGTGCTTCACAAGAAACAACAAAAGTTAAAATTAAGACCACAGAAACATCAATACAACAACAACATGAGGCAGAAATGTAAGGTCAACTTAAAAACAAAACACAGACCACGTAGAGTCCTGAAAGGAACAAACATGAGAACAGAACTCATCACACACATCTCAAGTAGAAAGCCAACAAAACATCCATTGACATCTTGAAGCTGATCAGATGCAGAGATATGCACATATTGAAAGTCTGAAGAAAATATCTTGAAGATGTTTTATGAAGGTAGAGACATCCAAACATGTGCACGCCAAAGATGATATACAATTGCATGATTTTAAAAAGCCATGCAACCAACACTGAAAACACGAAGATATAACCTAGATATTTGGATGTAAAACAAAAGCCAATAAAAAAAAGATGGGTCTTCAGTAGTTTTTTTAAAAGCTTCTACAGAGACTGCAGAGCGGATGAGATTACACACTCTGCATTTTCTCTCCATGCCTTCACTTGGTTTCAGTTTCAGTTTCAACTTCCTCCACCGTCATTAATCACCCAGCGCTGACGTTTAGTGGCTGCTCTCTGGTAAATATATATATCATATATGAAACTGACTGGATGACACAGAGTAGTCCTCAGGTTTCTCCTCAGATATACAGTTCCAGGTCACAGAGGCCACAGCCCTGGGATGATTAATGTCTGCCATTTCTCTCCAGTTTCTCTCCAGTTCCTCCCCCTCCTCCCACTGCTCAGTGATGTTACGTTCAAGAACGATCCAAGTCTTTTGAACAGCTCTTTGGTACGAACGAAGGGAACCGAGTCGTACTTGGGGAGAGCCGTTCTTTTTATCGTTGGTTCACTGCCGGCCATAAATCCACTCGCCTTCACGTGAACAGTGAAAAAGCTTGATTTTGTTCCCCAAGCGTATTCCGTGAAGACCCGCCCCTACTCTGATTGGTTAGGTTTAGGCAGGAGTGCCTCTGATTGGTTAGGTTTAGGCAGGAGTGATCGGATTGGTTAGGGTTAGGCAGGAGTGACTCTGATTGGTTAGGGTTAGGCAGGAGTGACTCTGATTGGTTAGGTTAGGCAGGAGTGACTCTGATTGGTTAGGTTTAGGCAGAAGTGCCTCTGATTGGTTAGTTTTAGGCAGGAGTGACTCTGATTGGTTAGGGTTAGGCAGGAGTGACTCTGATTTAGGCACGAGGAGTGAGATGTTGTGGGTTAGGGTTAGCCAATCAGAGGCAGAGTAGGGGTGGGTCTTAACGGAATACGCATGAGAGAGAAGTCATAACAAGTGATACAGGTATACAACGTGTTTTTCGGGTGAAAAAATGAGCCAAACGCGAAAACGCAGCAGCATTAATCACTTCAACAAAAACATAGGCAATGATAAAGCAGAGTGCAACATTTGTAAAGCCAAAATATCATTCAAAGCAGGGTCAAGAAATAATCTCCACGGCCACTTTTGAACGGCTCTTTTGAACGGCTCTTTTGAACGGCTCTCGGAAAGAAACGGAGCCATAACATCCGGCTCCCTTCAAAGAGCCGTAGTTCCCATCACTCCCCTGCTGCTCAGTGAGGGACGACGGAGGAGATTTCCAGCCTCGCCAACAGCACCAGGATCAGGTGTCGGGCTATTATCACCACATGTGGGCCGACTGCTTTAACATTCATTCCATACATCACTGGGTGCGGAGTGAGAGGGTAAGCTATGGGGGAGATATTACAGCAGTGCAGTCCAGGAGAATCAATTTGATTTATAAAGCCCTATATCACAAATCACACATTTACCCCGAAGGGATTTAACAACTGTGCAGCATACAGAAGCCCCAAAACAAGCTTTACCAGGGAGAAAATGGAAGAAACCTCAGGAGGAGCAGCAGAAGAGGAGGTTGTTTCTAGAAAAGACCAAATAGTAGCAAAATGACTTTGTAAACATATATGGAGATTGTGCATAAGGGAATACAAGCCAAAATAAGAAAAGGACATGAAATAGATGTTATTTGTACAAAAAATATAAAAAATAGCTAAATTACTTTCAAGATTCAAGGGTTTTATTGTCAGATGCATAGTAGTTATGTGAAAGTATTAGGTCCCAAGCTCCTCCAACAAGGATATATTAGAATAAAATAGTGCAGGTTATGTTGCAAGACCAGTCTGAAAGTAAAGCAGATGAAGATACACATGTCAGATAAAATAAATACAATCAGCTAAAGGTTGAAAGTAAATGCAGGATTCTACGTACATGTAAATATAATAACATATACAAGAACAGAATGTAAGATTTAATATCGTAAACATATATGAACATTGTGGATCAGGGAGGACCTCCAGCAACTTCCTGGACTAAAGACATTCTGTTAGTGAAAGAAATAAAAGCAGCCGACAAATGATTTAAAAACAGGAAGTGTTAAAAGATGGACAAGAATAAAAACCAAAATAATGACGTTAGAAATGAGAAAGAAATGCATTTGTTGTGAAGTTGAATGATTCTGCCATGTTTAGTATGTTATCAGGTGTGTGTTTTATGTTTCAACCCACGTGACAGATGTTACACGACATTTAAACGTTCTGGAAAGTTCCTTTTACAGCTTTAGCCATTATTTTACTTCATGAAGTCATAGGATGTTGTGTTCCCATGTCCACTAACACATGTGACAGAATTAGCTGCATTTCAAAAGCTTGTTTTTTGTTGCTTAAGGTAAGATTCAAGAAATGTACGAATTATAATGCTTGTCCTTTATTACATTTAACTTGTTGTGAAAACATTTATTGATCATGCATATGAAACAAATAAGATAAATATCGCTGTGATGTTTTTTTTGTTATAGATCTGGAATATAAAAAAATGTTATTCATAAGAAAACCTCTGTTAGCTCCTGGCCTCTGTGGCTCGTGTGCACTGACGTCTCTCTTTCTAACGTCAAATGTACCTCTTTATGTACAATCCTCTGTGATAACAAAGCAATCGTGTACTTGTTTAGTCTCAGCTGTAAAGTCAACCCATCATCCATCAAAGTATAACAGTGAGGGAGTTTGAAGCTGAGTTTGTCAAGTTTTAGCCCGCATTTTAAAAGAAAAAACAGTCTGTAAATGATGATATTAGTGAGCTGCGAGTCAAGCTGTACGGTCGTTAGCATTAATAATGTTTTACTTCTGGGGGAAACATTTTCATTTCGGTTGTATTTCATCTGTTTCCATCATGTTTCTCTTGATGTAAGACCCCATAAAGAACAGAGTAAATGTGCTCTTGAAATAGATGGCACCTTACAAGCTGCAGATTAACAAGCTTGATGTAACGCCGGTTCATCTTCTCTTCTACCTTTACATCATCTTCCCTGAGACCAAGATTTACTCCACCTTTGTTGGCAGCTCTATGGCTATATTTGTCATTCACAATGAACTCATAAATTAAAGCGTGGTTGAGTTGTTGTGGATCGCAAACCTTAGACTCTCAAGACATAACAAGATGTAACAAGATATAACAAGATAGAAACAGAGAGACACTGCTGGTTGAATAAATAATTATATTGTTGTACAACAGTATAAGAGCCAGAATACTTGTGTCAAGTCCGTCAAGAGTATATATTTCTGTCTAAAGAATAACAGAATCTCACAGGTGTTATACACTTCTTTTTAGTTTACACAGCTCTATACCTTTTGGACCTTTTACACATGTTATAAGACCCTATGCTCAATAAGACCCTATAATAAATAAGACCCTATGCTCAATAACACGCTGCAAACAGACATTCATGGTACTAAGGTCTCTTTAAATAAACTAAAGGATGACACTCAGTAGAGTATTTCTTACAACACATGATCATATAATATTGTTTATTTCAACAGAGTCTTTGTCGAGGCCTCAGGAGATCTGCCAAATTGTGCTAAATATCCAAGACTCTGGCCTTTTCCGACCCATCAGAGAAAGGCTGCCGTGCCGCAGTAATGCTGAATAAATAAAGATAATGTTTGACTCCTGACCGCAGAGCCTCGTTCTTAATCTGAGCCCAGAAGGCTTTGACTTTTCCTGGCATTTACCATCACAGCGTCACCTCATAAAACTGAAAAGGGCCCGGCTTTCAGCAATCAATAGCCGGTTAGTTCAACCTGCAGCAGAGGGCCAGTAAAAAGGAGCCATTCATCATTTCTGCAGGACAACCAGGCTTATAAAATGCAAAGAAGAGCAGGTGCTGCGATTTGAATACGGTGGTTGATACAATGAAGTGGGGCAGGAATGATCCTCTGTTCTGGAAGTCAAGGGTTTATGAATGTGTTTTTGGTTGTTAGCCTGAAATAAGGTCTGTGGTTCACTTACGTTTTCTTCTACGACATAAAATAGGTCAGTAAATACCCCACTGGTGAATTTAAACGAGATTACTAAACGTCATAAAGCCCAACATTTCCCGCTTTTAGCTTAGCTGTGGTGTCGTGAAGTCATGTGACCGTGCTGTAGTTCCTTTATAACCCAACATTAGGCGCATTCACACCGCAGTACTTTTCCCACTTTAGTTCCGATCTAGTTCCGAAATGTTGCGTTCACACCAAAAAAATCCGGAACTAAAATTAGTTAGAGAGCAGGGACTTTCGTGGAGAAAAAGGTTCCTATTTCTGATTGGCTGGGCGGATTGCAAACCACGCCCCGTAAAACTCCCAAAAGGTTTTGTGAAGCCGCCATTCTATTATCCTCGCATTAGCATTATTAGCATTAGCATTAGCCCAGCGCACAAACGCAGAGAGACTAACTTATGGCAACACAAAAGAAAACATGGGAGCGGTGGAGATGAGGAGGTGTCGGCATTCTGGCGATTTACTCGGAAGGCTTCCGTAGAATCTGCTGGGACTCCCAGCAGCTTCTACTGAAGCCAGTCCCCAACTCCGGGGACTTCCAGCCGGGGACTTTGGGTGGGAGTATACGCCGTGAAGTTGTTTGCGGCCTGCCAGTAAACCCAAAGCAGAAGAAGAAGAAGTGACGTCAGCGGCTTCATTTGCCTAATCCTCCCCCAGGGACTTATTCCGGTGTGAACGCGATCTGTACTTAGTTCATGAGAACTAAAGAGTTCTCATGAACTAAGTTCTGATGAACCTTTGTGGGAAAAGTACTGCGGTGTGAAAGCGCCTATTAGCCTCCTTTAGCTTAGCGGTGGGTGGTGACGTGAAGTCATGTGACCGTGCTGTAGTTCCTTTATAGCCCAACATTAGCCTCCTTTAGCTTAACGGTGGTGACGTGAAGTCATGTGACCGTGCTGTAGTTCCTTTATAGCCCAACATTAGCCTCCTTTAGCTTAGCGGTGGTGACGTGAAGTCATGTGACCGAGCTGTAGTTAATATTATTCAGTTTGTGATTTTACAACACAGTAATAACCAACATTAATGCAAAAATTAACTTTCTGCATTTCATCACTGCTTTCTCTTCGTTTTCTCAGACAAACTTAAAACTTATCATGCACAAAATGGAGGTGGAAAGCTGCAGTTTAGTGAGTATTGAGGAGGATCTGCGGGGACCGTCTAGCTCAGAATATGTCAAAATGCTTCATCGTGTTTTCATGCAAACTTCATTTAATTTTTCTATCTATGCTGCTCAGTTTGGATAAAATATGATTGTTCGCAGACGATTAGCTCAACCTGCTGCAGAGGCTCAGCATTAATAATTTCTGCAGGACGACCAGGGTTATAAAAGCAAGAAAAAGCTGCTATTTGAAAATAATGGTTCATACAATTTCACACTTTAAGATAAAAGGTACTTGCAGAGCTTCTTGCTCAGGTTCATATATCAGCAGTTTGTTTGTTTCATTTTATGGAAGAAGTAAATAAATCAGCCAAAGGAAGGCAAAGAAATCAGCACCTGCAGAGTTTTATTTGGACATTTTTTAACGTGTGAGTCAAGAAGCAGAGCCTTGTTAATGTGGCACTCTCTCTAGGTCGTCCTCAGACGAGCCCTCCATTGTCGCTTCCAGTCATCCCGGTTCTCCATACATCTAGCCAGTTCATTGGTACTTTGTGCTCCTGCGTCATTCTTTAGTACGTCCACGTATGTTGGTGTGGGACGTCCTCGTGACCGATGCCCGTGTGTTGGTTCCCACAGCACCAATTTGCTGGCTGGCAGCTCTTGATGCCTTTGGCAATGTCCTGCTAGTCTCATTCTCCTGGCTGCAATTTTCTCGCTCACCCTTGGTATTCCCTCGTACAGGATCTTGTTGGTTACATGTACACTCTTGCTGATGTTAAGTACTGCTCAGTCATAAATAAACTACGAAGAATGAACCACAACAAAATATGTTTATCTTTGTATCTCATTCATGCATGATGAGCTCTTATTATTGCAGGAACAAAGTACAGATCAACACAAAACCCCCTCACATTGCTTTCACATTAGCATTTCTATGTGCTTATTAATTAAACATTCATGTGACAAGTGAGCTTCAAAAGGTGTCGCTCGATTTGTTTATCAGACAGAGCCATGCTAGCTGTTCCCCCTGCTTCCACTCTTTATGCTAAGCTAAGCTAATCACCTCCTAACCAAGCTCCAAATTTAACAAACAGACAATACAGTGATATTAATCTGAAATCTCAGCTAAGTCTTAAAGTCAAAGCTAAAATGATTATTTACCAAATATTCGAGTACTCCTTCAAGGTGAAAGATAAATAAAGTAAGGCTTGTGTATTAACGTGTGTATTCATAAGACGTCCGTCCCAATGGTCTTTCCTGGATGGATGATCATTACACCAGAGTATTGATATAAAAACATATACTTTATTTTTTTTTCGGTACAGATGACGATAAGGACTTCATGAGAGTCAGATGGTGAATCAAAAAAATGTCCTATTTTTTTCTTTGATTCTGTTAAACTTAGATGAATAAACACAGCTGTCTCTCTCTATCTCTCTCTATGAGATTCATGTTGAATTTCCACTACAGAAATAATTTCAATAGTTTCTCTAGATGCTCCTCACATGTAACACATCTCCCCCTCTCTTCTGTTTGGACACTGATCGCCTGATTTAATGGCAGATCAGTCGTCACTTGATGTACAATTTGAAGTCAGGATATCTGATTCATCGCCCAGATGATCAACAGTCTGTGTTTCAGACCATCAGTTGGATTTTCTGGCACGTGAGAAATGTTCAGTTTGATCTATTCTCCCACACGGCTGCTGTCAGAATATCTATTATAAACTGTTGGCCGCTTGTTATAATGTTGACGCAGAAATACTTCACACATTGTGGATTGAATTATAGTCGTGAGAATTGAAAGGGAAATGGCCTGCAGTGCAAAAACAAACAAACGTTTATGCAGAAATGTTTTGTCTGTTATGTACCGAGGATTGCAGTAGAGTAGAAGCACTTTAGACGACACGTAACGTTCATAAAGCGTAATTTTTGGCCATTTACCAGCAATTGTTGGGAGCTAGGTTGAGATTTTACGCAATCCTGAGCTCCAATACAAGTAGAGTCTTAAATCAAAGTATTAAAAAGGGCTTATTATTGTAAATGTATACATGATGGCTGGTAATGCATTTAGCTTAGCGGTGGTGACATGAAGTCATGTGACCCTGCTGTAGTTCCTTTATAGCCCAACATTAGCCGCCTTTAGCTTAGCGGTGGTGACGTGAAGTCATGTGACCGTAATGTAGTTCCGTTATAGCCCAATATTAGCTTTTTACTTCTGCATCAATCTATTAGTTTCACCTGAAACCACCTGACTTCCTGCACACCTGCACTTCATCTCCTCATCAGTTCTGCTTCTATTTAAAGGTCCCCTATTATGCAAAATCCACTTGTTCATATCTTTTAAACATAACCATGTGTCCCCTCTTCTTCATGTCTCTTCTACATCAACATGTGTCCCCTCTTTTCCATGTCTCTTCTACATCAACATGTGTCCCCTCTTCTTCATGTCTCTTCTACATCAACATGTGTCCCCTCTGTGTAAAGAGATTCTGAAAGTTTCAGGAAAAAAGATTCTCTCTTTTTCTCCTGATCCATTTATATAAAAACCTGCCTGAAAATGAGCTGATCAGATTTTGGCCACTTTGTGATGTCATAACGATTTTTTGGCTTGAGTAACCATTAGCCAATCACCAACCAAGGTAACCCCCCCCACCTTATCATCTGAATCTCCTCCTAGAGCACCATTGAGTTCTTTTAAACCAAATCTCTCTCAGAGGGGCGTGGGGAGGGGCTCCTTATTTTCAGCTAAAGTAACAGACAGAGAATCAGCACTTTGGAGACAGGGCTGAAACAGAGGGGATTATGGGATGCTGCAATGATCTGTTTGGTGTTTCAATCAGAGACAGGTTCTGTATATATCTGACACCTATAATATATTGATGAAAAACAGTGTAATAGGGGACCTTTAAGTCCTGGCTTTCTCTTAGTCAAAGTTTTGTATGTTGTGTATCGGGAAGTTCTGTTTTGCCTTGTCTGGACCAAGCCTGAATTATTCTAGGCTCAAATGTTCTGAATTTAGAACCAACCCTGCTCCATTTTCCTTGACTAGTACTTTGAAAATATTCTATTTGCACATCACTACCAGACAAATCAGACCGTCTTCATATATATATTTTTATTCTTACTTTCCGTTCATATTCAAATCACACAAAGTATTTTTTTGTTTTGCTGTCACCATTGTTGAGGAGGTACTTGTTTTGTTTGAATGATCTTAATTGAATTTGTGAGTGAAAAATGGAAGTGGAAGCAGGATGCATAAACAAAAGGTTGATTAAATCTTCTGAGAACATGACAGTGATCATCCCATCACGTGCAATAACATCCTTCATTCATCACACAGCTCTGTCATGCCTGTGTGTGTGTGTGTGTGTGTGTGTGTGTGTGTGATGATTATACGCCGGCCTTGTTAGTGAACGACCTTCACGCGTCCTCTCCGTGACAGAAACGTCTCCATGACAACCTTTAAAAGGGGCCCGTCTCATGGTCAATAAGTCAATTATCTCCTCTGCTGAGAAAACTGCGTCTTTATCCACACGCTCAATACCCAGAATGCACTGCTGCTGACGCCTCGAGACAAATCCCAACATCTCTAACCATCACTTCAGACTGACACTCAACCATCAGCACCACCATCATCTTCATCACCATCATCTTCATCACCATTATCTGAGAGATGAAGGCCGATTACAGCCTGAAGCAGTGAGACACATTTAGATCAGTGATGTTCTCCAACAATTAGATCAATAATGAGATTCAGATTGATCCAGTGGTGGATTTCTACCAGGTATATATACTCAAGGAATTTAGTCAATTAAGCATTTTAGGTACTATTTTTACACAATGTCATACTATACTTTTAACACACTACCTCTTGCATTAAAATGCTATTATGTATGTGTTTATTCAAACAAGGACCATGCATACAGACTAATTAATCTCATAAAAGAGAAGAGATGAGTTACGCCCGATTTGAGCTAATAGCTCATTTCCATCTGCAGTCCTTAGGCAGGTACACAACAATCAATAAACACTAAAAACATTGCATAATCTTGATCACACAAAAAATTATAAAACAAGATTTAAGTACAGGTCAATAAAATATGATATAGTACTGTTAAAATATATGAATTAATTTCAATTACATTACATTTCAGTTGAAAAACTCAGATTACAGTGTAATTAATGTTGGCAGGACTGGTTGCTTAATATCCATGTATTTGCACCAGAAGAGAATGAGTGAAAGTCAGCGCAGGTTTTAGACTCAGCTGGTAGAATATTCCAGTGTGTGATGGCCTTAGATGAAAATGCCTCAATAGGGACGTTATATCTGCATTTAGTGCAGCCTGAAAAAAGCTCCTCATTGGTGCTGTTGCAGCTGTTCGTTTTACTACCCTACATTCATTTTGCAGCATGAATGACAAAGTATGAAATATTGTTATAGGTTAAGCCACCTTGCATTATAGACAATCTTTGAAAAAAGGTGCAGTATTAAACTTATTATGAACACATAAATGTGTTGATACGTGATGACTCTGACACGGGCCAAACTGCACCCTGTTTACTTTTACTTCTGGTACTCCAAGTGTATTTCTATGCTTATACTATTGTACTTTTAATGGGTTGAATGAAAAATACAGGGTGAGATTGTCCACACTGCAGTAATGCTTCTTTGACTTCTTCCACAGGGATTCGGGTGGAGTTGCTCCATCATGTTTGCTGTTAATAGCTCACAGATTCTGAAGGTGTGTTTGTGCTCTGATTTCCCTCGAGGAACCTGAAAATAATTCAGCTAATCCTGCAGACACCGAGCGCCTCAACCTGTCTGAGCTGGAGTCTATATCTGTGTTATTGCCTGTGGTGGAAGAGCTATACAAACACAACAACTGTAAAGCCTGTGTGGGGAAGTTACTCCAACAACTTTGAGAGGAAGGCTCAGATTTGCAGCTCAGGGATTTCCTTCAACATCTTTTTTTGTTGTATTTACAGACTGCATTTAATCATGAGCTTGTTGCTGCTTCCTCTATGTTTTCTCTGCCAAACATTAAAACTTATCATGTGAAAAATGGAGGTGAAAAGCTGCAGATTAGTGAGTATTGATGAGCGTCTCTGGAGACCGTCTGGTTTACAAGATGTCGACTTGCTTCTTCTCCGTGTTTTGTATGCAAACTGCAGACTTCCTTTTATTTCTTGCTCTTCTGGGAGACATTAAGTTTGTCAATGTTGTTTAGCTTCATCATTTTCTCCGCAGCCTGGTGGGGAAATTACCAGTCAGTGACTACAAATTGATTTATTCCTGCTCTCTGTAACCCTTTAAACAATGTCTTTGTGTTGGAATATCTGATAAGTTACCAGTCGATTTCTGCATGTGTTTTGCAAAACCTGCTCCCAAGTCAGCAGATGTGTTTATTAACCAGGATGTAATTTATCCTAAATGTTTGCCTTCCTGCTGACATCGTTGGATTTTGTTGTCGAGCTATATTGTGATAAATAGTGCAGCTTCCAAATATATTATATCATGTTACGTCCAAATCCACAACCACCAAATGCAAGCGTTTTTACTTTGCCTTGGAGGATTAAATCAATGAATCATCAAACTTAAAGCCATTGCTAAGCTTGCATAAACATAGATCTGCATGAGATATGAATCCAGATATATGGACTGTCCACCTTTTCCCACTTCCTGTTCAAACGCGCCTTAGCTCTTCCAGTTTAGCACTTGCAATGTTGTAAACAATTAATTTTATTTGAGATCATTTACAGCAGTGAAACCGCTAACGAGAGCTGTGATGGAGGCAGTTTTTTCTGGTATAATTTACCTACATTTGAGTGATTTTGCTAACTTTTAGCTTAATTTAGGAGGGGTCCAGTCCTTTGTATGTTTGTATGTATGTGGCCCTCAGTGAAAACAGACACCCCTGATTTACAGCTAGGTGATCGGATGGTTTGCTGACAATGGCCCAAAATCTTATGATACATTTATAACATATTTGTAATAACTTTTAATAATAGGAGCTACGAAAAGAACCAGAACGTATGAGCCGGTCGGACCGCACACTCAAGCTCATGAGGACACTTTAGAATAACTCACTGCCAAGCGTGTTATTAAGCTAGCAAAATTTGCTATTTAGCTAGCGAACGTTAGCTAGCAAACATTAGCTATTTAGCTAGCAAACATTAGCTATTTAGCTAGCAAATGTTAGCTACTCAGCTGGCGAATGTGATTTATCCATCTATCTGTAAAATCAAGCTAGTTAACGTTCACTATCTAGTTACCTAGTTAGCTAACTTACCTTAGCATACCATTTAACAAGGTGCTAACTAGCTATGTATCGTCAAATGATCTCCAATGATTGTACTATTATTTTACACCCTATGGTCAGACTTGCAGTTTGGACCTGAGACTACGTTGAGAGTTATTGTAAAACATTGTTGACAAAATGCCCTTTTAGCCTGAGTTTATTGTTTGTATTATTATTAATATTATTTGTTTACGTCACTTTTACTTGTATTTGTTGAGAACTTCCGGCAACTGTCACATGGGTGTGGTTTGTGTATTTAGGTCACCTGTTGCATGCTGGGGGTTTGATGACAGAGGGTGAACTTGCGCTGACACTTTTTCTGTTGACCGTTTGGTCCTAACTAAATCATAGTTGTTTCATTTTGTTAATTAAACATCATAGCCTACATTTCAACTTCAGCATATGGACTTTCTTCTTGAAAACGCTTCACAGCCTAAAGCCACGTTTAGCCTCTTGATTTGGGATTTCAGCCGCCACACTCAATTATAAGTTCTTTGGATAAAATAATCACACAGGTAATCAAATAGTTAGTTTATTGCCTGAAAAACTCAACAGCAATTAACTTAAGTTTATTTCGCAAGTAAAGGTCGATAAAGCTGGCGACGCTATGCAAGGTGAAATCAATTATCAATCAATCAATCAATGTTTATTTATATAGCCCAATATCACAATGTTACATTTGTCTCAGTGGACTTCACAGTTTGTACAGAATATCAGTAGACAATACGACACCCTCTGTCCTTAGACCCTCACATCGTACAAGGAAAAACTTCCAGAGAAAAACCCACAGTTTAAAGGGGAACATGGGAGAAACCTCAGGGAGAGCAACAGAGGAGGGATCCCTCTCCCAGGACGGACAGACGTGCAATAGATGCCGTGTGTAAATCGAAGAGATAATACATTTACAGCATAGGTAGACCAAATGTTTGGAAATGCATGTGTCTATAATAAGAAGATGAATCCACGAGGATGTCAACAATCCTGTGGGAGCCATCAGGGAAGCAGTATGATGAGAGTCAGGCAGGACCGCAGTGACAGGTTCAGCCACGACTCGAAGTCCAGGACTCAGGACTCAGGATGCAGGACTCAGAATTACGACACATAATAAGAAATGACAAGTCAATGTAGAATGTGTGCACAGCTGACAAAAACAGCATGTAGAAGAAAAAAAGAGACAAATGTGTCGGGATGTCTGCTGTCACAGTGGAGACGAGATGAATCGAACAAATGTGCAGATATCTCCTCACGCTGTTGCACAAGAAATGACAGAAGTAGTTGTGTGAGAGCGAGAGAAATGTTCAAACCTGGCCTGCTTTTCTGTTTCTGGAAACATCGGAAGATCTTCTTTATGATTCTCCTTCAGCTGCGATGAGATCAGACTCACTTTGACGTGAAATAAGGTTTTGGTGTCGAACCAGGTGAAGCTACAGATTTCAGGCAGAGCATGAACACACAGGAAACACATGATTTATTAACCCCTTATTCCAATGTGAAAGCTGTCATTCTGCACGTTGAACAAGGTGTGCTTTGTGCAGTGGAAGATTTAATTTAATATTCCATTCCCTAGACTCTTAATGTAAATAATATCCAGCTTTATATTGTGTCTAAAGCTCTTCAATAGTGTTTCTTTGTCAGAGTTAATAGATGTTTTATATTCACGGTCTACTGCATATTTTCTACTTTTTAATGCTGTTTTAATTTTGAGATGTTTAAATTCTAGTATTGTTTATTTCTACTCATGTGGAAAGCTTTGTTTTGTTTGTGATGCTGCTGCGACGCAAATATTTCCCAACTTGGGATCAATAAAGTACCTCTCATTTTATCTTATCTTATCTTATCTTATCTTATCTTATCTTTGCTGCAGGACGCTGGTTGAGGACTGTTTGCAACAAAAAGTATCTAAAACGTTTACATTTATTTCTATCGCACCTTTTAAACACAAGGTGACATGAAAAGATATAAATACGCTTTAGATCTGGGAGTTTGTTTCAGACATTTTGTGAATAAATACAGCTTTTCTTTCTTAGACCATGCATACACAGTTAGAAGCTTTTGATGTAATTTGATGCCGGACTGTATTCAATCGTAAGGTTTTAGCGAGAATACATGTGTTTCTAACCTAGTGGTTATACAGCTGGATGAATTAGACTTGGATTATACTGCATGAGTTATGTAAGAGTTTGTAAATGTATGTTTTCATATAATTGTGTTAACAATGCCCCCCCCTTGAGGAATTGACTCACTTGAATTCCTCAAGACTTTTCTGTTTACCGGGGAGGCAAGAAAGCAAAGTTTATTCCAAATTGGCGGTTGAAAGGATTAGTTTGATTTTTGGAAAGACAAATTGACAAGCCACTGCAGATGAGAGACAGCACTTTAGCAAAGTCTTAAAGGTTTGATTTTGTATTTAGGAAGTCTGTAGATGTTGGATAATTTTGCTTAGCATGAGGAACTAAACAGAAGATCTTTGAGAGAAAGAGCCATGCTCACAAGAATGATCAAACTACATTAGGAACTCCTCCTACCTTCTAATGAACTCTAGCGTTGGCAGGAACATCTTGTTTAATTGATGTTTTAATTATAAACCCAACTTCAGTTTCATGAGCAAAGACCTGGCATGTATTCAAACTAAATTGAGAAGGTTAGAAGAAGTTTTTTGCCAATTTAAAAAGTGATTTGTGAAGACAGACTGACGAGCAATTGATATCAAAGTTGTATTTGTTGTTCTCATAAAACAGCTTGATTAAATGAAGACGTCTGCTCTCACTGGGAGGAATTGCCAAACAAGAGATGGAAACTCTTCTTTTTATTGAACTCTATCTTCACTCATAAAACTGAAGTTGGGTTTATAATTAAACCATCAATTAGACTCGATGTTCCTGCCAAAGACCTGGCATGTAATGAAGCTTAATTTAGTCATAATTGAAGTCATTTGTGAAGACGGACTGACGAGTAATTGATATTAAATTTCATCTGAACATTTAGTTGAGTACATTTCGTCCTATCAAGAAAGGAATAATTCAAGTGCAGAAGAGGACTCTGTTACCGCGTGGAAAACAGATATATTGGCTTCTAGAAACACTTTCTCTCCTGCACTGAAGATTTGCAGTGATTTCTCGATTGTACACACACACCCCCTCCTTTATATCTGATGGTAGCTAGTTAGAGATGTCGCTGAGAGGGGGGGGGGGGGTAAGATTGATGAGGCAAACTTGATGTGACCTTCCTGACCTCATCAGTGTCTTCAGGAGAGCTGCAGTCTCTTCGTTATCAGCGAGTGCTCGTTTGCTTGAAGCAATTCAAGATTTCCATTTTGTTTGTTGGTTGGTGGACCCTTTAGATCAGGGGTGTCAAACTCAAGGCCTGACTTCATTTTCTGTGTCCCGCAAGAGCTCTGAAAGAATATAATACGTTTATTATACGGTTACATGCCGCTTTACAGAAGCACGTTGCCCATAAACTACATGTCCCACAATGCATCTCATTTTGTGACATGAGCACTAAAGAGACTTGAATGTATTTGCCTTAGACTTCTGCTTTCAGACGTAGTTAATTGTGAAGTTATTACCCTATCCATAATAATCCAATGCAGAGGCAATAATGTCATATAATACATTATTTTATATAATATATTTATATTATATTTATATAGTCTTAAAGTTACAACCGGCCCTTTGATTGCAACCATAATGCTGATGTGGCCCGCGAATGAAATTGAGTTTGACCCCCTGCTTTAGCTCATAGAGTCAAGCTGTGAAACCGGAAATGTTGAGTACCCCAAAGTTTAATGATATACATGTAGAGTAGGGTCTCCAGCACATAGAAACTGCCGGATGCTAACCTGCATATGTTGGGCAAATTTCACAATTATCATAAGTTGCGTTAATTGGCATTTATTAGCATTATAGCCAATAGTTGATAAAATGGCTCGGACGATTTGAACACTATTGGAGTTTTGGGGGGTTATTGAGGACGCTAAATCAATTTCTGATATTTTTAGATCCAAAATGGCAGTTGGAACCATATAGTGGACATGTTTGTAGTCCCAGTGGGCAGATTTGGAAGTTTTAGAGGATGTTGGATCATTTTTATTGGACAGATAGCTTATCTATTTGAAATAATTATCCATAGTAGGTAGATTTTACTCTGTTGTGATTGGCGCTAGAAGCAATTCAAGATTTCCATTTTTTTTGTTGGTTGGTGGACCCTTTAGATCACAGAGTCCTATCGTAAACCCAGAAATGTTGAGTACACCAAGGTTTTATGTTAGAAATGTATAGTAGGGTCTCCAGCACATAGAAACTGCCGGATGCTAACCTGCATATGTTTTGCACAGTTAGCATAAGTTGCGTTACTTAGCATTTAAATATCCTTATAGGCAATAGTTCAGAAAATGGCTTGCACGATTTTGAGTTTTGGGGGGTTATTGAGTTTGCCGAATACATTTCTGATATTTTAAAGATCCAAAATGGCAGTGGGAACCTGAAAGTGGCCATGTTTGTAGTCCCAGTGGGCGAATGTTGACGTTTTAGAGGATGTTGTATCGTTTTTATTGGACAGATAGCTTATCTTTTTGAAATAATTGTCCATAAAAGAGGTAGTTTTTACATTTCTAACGTAACATTTGGGGTCCTCAACATTTCTGGGTTCACAGAGCCGGTAACTACACTTCTAATACTCCATATGTCCAAACTTATCAGCCCTTCTCCCACTTTTGACTCATGAAGATTTATGGTTTTAAACCTGATTTCCACTTTTATTTTGGGTATGTTTGTGCCCATCTTTGGCAATCCTCAAATGTCCGGGACTGTGTCCGCTGAGCTGAATCTATAATATTACTCCAAAACCCCAATTGTCTGAACAATATCTCATAATGCCAAAAGCCCATATGTTCCCCCAAAAAACAACCCCGAAGATCCAGAAATACACTTTCTATCTGCAAAAATAATATGGCTAATTATCATGCAGAACGACAGTGGAGACAGAATCTCTTCAGACTGCTGAATTTAGAAAGTAAAATATCTTAGATTCATATTTTAACAGCTGCAAACACATAGCTTCCACCTGCATCATCAGCTGTTTATATTGGACATTTTTATCAGTTTTAGCTTTCAAAATGGCATCAAACAATACCAATGACCAAAACCATTAAAGCTACTCTGTCCCTGTGCTCCAACCACTGGAGGCTGTATGCAACACGTGACTATAAACTAAGATAAAATGACCTCTGTGTCAGTTTTAATGACCTCAGGCTCCGTTAATCTCCAAAGTGTTTGAATGTCCAACTTTAATGTGCCGTGATATCATTTCATTGTTTGGTGCTTCCTCTGCGTTGATGCAGAACTTGGCAAACGGTCGCTCCAAGCTTTTATTCTATAAAAAGTGCATCATAACGTGTGTGTGTGTGTGTGTGTGTGTGTGTGTGTGTGTGTGTGTGTGTGTGTGTGTGTGTGTGTGTGAAGGTTAATAGGGCTGTAGAGCAGAATGGTTTTTGGATGAGTCTCATCGGCGGCGCCTCATTACTTCAGACAGCTGATCTATAAACACTCGCTGCACGAAGCCACTCAGAGAGCATGACAACAAACAAACGGACAACAGACGAACAAACAAACAAACAAACTGCACAGAGAAATACATCATAAAGAAATTAGAGAGATATTTGTGGATACTTGAAGCCTTAAAAGTGGTTTTAGTTCAACGAGCGTCATCGTTTGGAAGTGATGGAGGAAGTATTTAGACACTTTACTCGAGTAAAAGCACCAAAATGTTATTGTCCAAATACTTCATTACAAGTTAAAGTCATCCATCTTCTCCCGCTTATCCGTGGTCGGGTCGCGGAGGTAGCAGTTCCAGCAGAGAGCCCCAAACGTTCCTTTCCCCTCATCAACCAGCTCTGACTGGGGGATCCCAAGGCGCTCCCAGGCCAGCGAAGATATAATCCCTCCACCTGGTCCTAGGTCTACCCCTCGGTCTCCTCCCAGCTGGACGTGCCTGGAACACCTCCCTAGGGAGGCGCAGGTGGCATCCTTACTAGGTGCCCGAACAACCTCAACTGGCTCCTTTCGACGCAAAGGAGGAGCGGTTCAACTCCGAGTCCCTCCTGGATGACTGAACTTCTCACCTTATCCCTAAGGGAGACGCCCGCCACCCTGCGGAGAAAACCCATCTCGGCCGCTTGTAAGTTAAAGTCCTGCATGCAAAATCGTACTTAAAGGTCCCATGTCATGCTTTTCCGGTTATTACCCGTCACCTTGTGTGTTATGTAGGTTTTTATGCATGTAAACGGTCTGCAGAGTCACAAACCCTCAAAGTACACCTGTAGCGAGTAAAACTCTAACAGAGAAAATTCCTCCCCAAAACGCCTCGTTGGAGATTTCTCAGTTTCTTTCTTTGCTCCACGGATTGGTCCGTTTGGTTCCGGGTACGAGCTGACGTCAGCTCGTACCCGGAACCAAATGGACCAATCCGTGGAGCCGTTACGTTACGTCCGCAGAGCCGTTACGTTAAGCCTCTGCTGATTGGTCCAAATTGACCAATCCACGGACTTCCTCACACACACACTCAGTGCAGGCAGCTCTGCTGATTTCTCATCCCTGGCTGCAGGCTGATAACAGACAGTTGGGATCGCAGCGAAATTCTCTCTGCAGACCCATTCTCACAGCGTTTATCAACCTTTTTCTTACTCAATATCAAGCCACACTTATTGTTTTTACTTCAGCTGTGAGTTTGTGTGCTCAGGATGAGTTTGGCTGTGTTTCGCTGTGTATCGCTAAACAAGGAAACCACACCTCCACGGAGCTCAGCGCGATTCACAACGTACCGACCAATCAGAGCACACTGTGCTCACAGGGAGGGGGGGGCAAGAGCTCCAACGAGCCGTTTAGTGGAGAGAGTGAATACTGCTGAATACACACACTTTACAGAGATGCTGTATGCGAAACCAATGTGAGTTTGGAAAAATGCACAGTATAAATCTATTTTAGTATACCTCAACAATGGAATTATGATCAGTGGAAATGGCCATGACATGAGACCTTTAAGAAAAATCTGCAAAATGTCCTAAAATTATTAAAAAAAAACATAATCATTGTGCAAGAAAATTGCCTTTATGTGTGTATATAATTATATTTATAAATGTGTCATTTCTAGATAATATTGTTGCATCAAGTCGCATTTTTTACTGATAGAGTTGACTTTTTGTAAAATAATAATAATTTGACACTTTTGTGACTTAAAGAGTCACATTTTTGAGATGCAATGTGTTCAAAGTAACTAAAGCTGTAAATGTAGTGGAGTAAAATTACATTATTTCCCTTTTAAAAGTAGTAGAGTAGAAGTACACAGTCGCATTAAAGGTAGTAAGTAATGGAAATATGACCCCCACCTCGACCATTTGAATAGTCTAATTGATAAAGAAACGTATGCATGTGTTCAATAATTTACCTAAAAACGTGTGTGAATATTACCCCCCCGACACACACATATGCATTGCTTACATTACGAGCATATCCTGTTAACACACCCCGGGGAAATACACACACTTAAATGTAATTAGCACAACAACACCTCGTCTCTCTCTCTCTCTCTCTCTCTCTCTCTCTCTCTCTCTCTCTCTCTCTCTCTCTCTCTAATCTCACCTCCACTCAGACATGCCATTATATTTTAAATTAATAAAACAATGTTTATATATCATAAAATGTCACTATCTGCAGCTGCTGTTTTTACGATTGAACTTTCTCTCATTTTAATCGCGCTTAATATTACTCGATATAAACTTATATATACCCTAAAATCTGTATATTTGTATATTAATATGGTGGATTCAATACATATATTCAAGAGATAAATGTCCTTCATTATTGATTTGTTTACGTTCATTTTTGTTATTTGTCTTCATACAGATATGTAAATCTTTACCGTTTTATTTTTTAAATATTATTATTAAATGTTTTATTTGACTTCTTATTCATGTGCAATGTCTTTTCTATGTTGCTGTGATGAGATGAAGTCCCACATTGGGATCAATAAAGTCAACACGAAGTCCACAGAGTTTCACAAGAGCTCATTTCCACGGACCTGATCTGTCATCTGGGTTTAAAAAAAAGGCCAAACTGCATCAAAATGATGTTTTTTATGTGTTTTCCGCAGAAACAATCATTTTTCCTCATCATCATTTTCACAATCACTCCCCCTCACTGTTGATTGCTCTGAGTAACACTGAGAGACGAGAGGAAACAATAGAACATGGAGCACATCGTCCTCCAATCAGCTGGTCTGAACACACACACACACACACACACACACACACACACACACACACACACACACACACACGCACACACACACACACAGGACCTGAAGGCTCTCGGTCTCACAGAGAAGTCTAACAAATTGATATGTTTCCAAATATTGTAGATCCAGAGGTCGGAGAAGTACACAGATCTTGTACTTGAGTAAAAGTAGAAGTACTCAGATCTTGTACTTTAGTGAAAGTAGAAGTACTCAGATCTTGTACTTGAGTAAAAGTAGAAGTACTCAGATCTTGTACTTGAGTAAAAGTAGAAGTAGTCAGATCTTGTACTTGAGTAAAAGTAGAAGTACTCAGATCTTGTACTTGAGTAAAAGTATAAGTACTCAGATCTTGTACTTGAGTAAAAGTATAAGTACTCAGATCTTGTACTTGAGTAAAGTAGAAGTACCAGAGTGAAGGAATCAAAAAAAGTAGTAAAGTCCTGCATGCAATTGATGCATTAAAGGGTAATGTAGTTCATTTCCCAATCCCCACACAATGCACTCAATATGTGGAAGTGTCCTTAGCCAACATCCCCAAATGTCTCTCTAAAATCTTGTGGTTGTGAGTTTCTGAAGAAGAGCCATACTATCGCAGTCCATTTATCGAGAGCAGTCGAATTCAAACCAAAACAGGAAGTTGAAGAGATGTTCGAGTGTTTGGAGGTTTGACCCCGTCATGGAGTCATCATCTAAGCTGGAAACGCTTTCAATTACTCACTCGAGTTTGACCACGGCATCATTTGTGTTTAGCGTCACTCAAACTGGACGCTCTGGCTAGGAGGCGGGGCTTATCTCCATGTAGATCAACAACAACATAATGAACATGCAGTGATTTCATTGTAATCAAAATGATGCTTCAATAACAAATTACTGACACCAAGTGTGTCTGGGAATGTCCGGTAAAACCCTTTAAAGGTTTTCTGAATGGAGAACAGATCGATCCGTCTAGGCTACCACATTTGCTATTTCAAAAGTAATGCATTATTATTGATTAGTTTGAATGTTTATGTGGGTTGAAGTAGTGGCTTTTCACAGCTTTATCTTTTAAAGCTATGACATGAGCGCTGACAGAGAACAGGAGGGATAAACAGTGAGCAGAAATATACTGTGGTGAGGTTCAGATAATTATTCAGTATCAGACATACAACACATTTTGTTTGGCTATTTAAAAGCACTCCGCTGGTGATGGTTTAGTTAGTGGCAACACCAGCATGCCTTCAATAAAGTTGTAGTTGTATCTTGAAGTTTTTAATTCCATTATAAGGGATTAAAGTGTGTGTGTGTGTGTGTGTGTGTGTGTGTGTGTGTGTGTGTGTGCGTGCATGCGTGTGTGTGTGCGTGCATGCGTGTGTGTGTTTAGTCTGAATAACATATTACAAACAACAACTTAAATTATGGAGCTGTGATAAATTATTTTTTAATTTACTCTCATTACGGAGAGCTTATCCAGCAGCAGGGATTATACAACTTGTGCAGGAAGTCAGCTATAAAGTGTGTGTGTGTGTGTGTGTGTGTGTGCGTGTGTGTGTGTGTGTGTGTGCGTGTGTGTGTGTGTGTGTGTGTCAGCTGGTACTAAAGGGGCAGAAATGCTTATAAGAGGTTTGCTGACAGAGAGCTGTTATCATCAGAATCAGGCCATAACATCGTGAAATCACAACAACACACACACACACACACACACACACACACACTCAAAGATACACACACACACATACGTTCTGTGATGTCAGCAGGTGACTGGGAGGAGATGGGGTCACGGTGGGCTCATCAATAAAAAGACAATTTCCTTCAGGTAATCAGTTTAAATCACACACACAATCACAATCACACACACACACACACACACACACACACACCACACACACACACACACACACACACACCTTGTATAGATAAGGAGACATCTGTGTTGGACTGCTTCTGACGATAACGTCTTCTATTACAGTTTTTCCACATTTATCGTTATTATTTTGGACTTCTCAAAATAATTGAATCCCACTTCAACATTAGCTGAAGCTCAACTTATTGCAGCTGAAATTATTATATATCGTTTTTCTTAAAGCCTGAATACAATTTATAATAAATAAAAGATTTGCTTCCCGAAACAAAGTCACTAATAATTGTGTTTTCCCTTTTTATTGTTATTCTATCACCCAAAATAAATAAATATCAAAAACTTACCGCGAACCAAGAACCAATATTTTAATTAAGTTAACATACATATTAACATTTTGTGCTGAAAGTGTTGTTTAAAGTTCAATAAAATGCCGGCTATGTTAATTTAATATTGTTCCTTCTATGTTTTCTCATCTTCTACTCCTCATTGAAAAGCAACCGTTTACAGAGCAATGTCACCTATTTTCATTTTCAAATCCAATAGACGTTACTGCAATTAAAAAACGATTTTCTTAATATTAATTAAGATTAACAGTCTAAAGTCTTCAATATATTATGAAATTAAATATTCACATTTCCAAAACCAGCTTTTGTTTTGTTTATTTGACCTAATTAAAAATATCTTCGATTTTCAACTATTTGAAATATTCACATTTTTAAAAATCAAGCTGTTTTTATTTGATAAACGTCCAAACATCCTGTAATGTATACAATTTAATATATAGTGTTCCATGTCAGTGTGTGTGTGTGTGTGTCTGTGTGTGTGTGTGTGTGTGTCTCTTCCTCTTCCCCCTCCACACCGTGAAACATGGCCAAAGTTTCTGCGTTTTCTTTGTTGGAATATAATAAAGTCTTTGGTTTATCCGCTCTGACCCTGAGGTTTGCTCCTCATCGTGTTGCTGCTTTCGAGCCAGTCGTAACACCATTCATTATTTTTGTAGATCGATAAATGATTTCCAGAAATACTGACGGAAAACATCCAGTTTTTCGCTGTTAATGAACCTCAACTTCTGACAGGTATGAATGCTTTCGCTCCCACTGATTGCAGTTATATGATAGTGATCCAAACATCATGAAACCCCTCCTGTTGTCTGCTGGCGGTTTAGTTTCTGGGAAGAAGTCCAAGGTAAAGCAGCGGATTCATCACTTAGAGGAAGACGACTCCTGGAGCGGAAAGCGCCGAGTCGAGCCAAAAACTGTGAAACATCGCCGTAAAAGAAACCTCTCCAAGGTGAGCGAGGAGCGAGAGGAGCAGCTGGCTGCTTTAAGATGCTATAGTTTGATATAGAAAGCTGCAGGAATGAGTCCAAAACCCTTAAATTAAATCAGCATCTTATCACTTCCTGGTCTGGAAGTCAATGGTCTTTGAATGTGTTTTTGGTTGTTAGCCTGAAAAAAGGTCTGCGGTTAACACAAGCTGAAGAGATTTTAACGTTTTGTTCTACGACATAAAATACGTCAGTAAATACCCCACTGGTGAATTTAATGTGTCTAAATGAGACGACTAAACGTCATCACGCTAACATTAGCCACCTTTAGCTTAGCGGTGGTGACGTGAAGTCATGTGACCGTGCTGTAGTTCCTTTATAGCCCAACATTAGCCACCTTTAGCTTAGTGGTGGTGACATGAAGTCATGTGACCGTGCTGTAGTTCCGTTATAGCCCAACATTAGCCACCTTTAGCTTAGTGGTGGTGACATGAAGTCATGTGACCGTGCTGTAGTTCCGTTATAGCCCAACATTAGCCTCCTTTAGCTTAGCGGTGGTGACGTGAAGTCATGTGACCGTGCTGTAGTTCCTTTATAGCCCAACATTAGCCACCTTTAGCTTAGCGGTGGTGATGTGAAGTCATGTGACCGTGCTGTAGTTCCTTTATAGCCCAACATTAGCCACCTTTAGCTTAGCGGTGGTGACGTGAAGTCATGTGACCGTGCTGTAGTTCCTTTATAGCCCAACATTAGCCACCTTTAGCTTAGCGGTGGTGACATGAAGTCATGTGACTGTGCTGTAGTTCCTTTATAGCCCAACATTAGCCACCTTTAGCTTAGCGGTGGTGACATGAAGTCATGTGACTGTGCTGTAGTTCCTTTATAGCTTAACCTGTTCAACCCGGAGGCCCCCGGGCTGCGGGCTGCGGGCTGCGGCCAAATCCCATTGGACCAGAGAGATGTTGCCTTCAGGGACGAACACAGAAATACGACATTTCTGGACCACTTTATAAGGCCTGGTGTTAGTCCTAAAAGTGTTAGGTTTAGAGTTCTGTGTCCTTTAGAAAAACATTTCTATTTGCATTGGCAAACGTTTTAACATTTGTCCATTTAGTGTCATTTATCCACAGCCTGAAAGGAATCTTAATGAGCGTCCAAAGATGGAAAAACATCTAAAGTTGATGAACTTTTCCTGACAGTGTTTACATTCTGTATTTAGACACTGATGAAACTAAAAAACTGAATTAAAATCTGCCTTTCTGATTCATTCCTCCGCACGCAGCAGGAATAACAATAACTCTCTGAGAAATTCATTTAGACTTTATATGGAATCATTTTCAACTGCAAATATGTCTTGATGGAAACAATATGGGACTTTTCTTACATCAACATAATAAATAACTTTTTAATGAATGTAAAAACTCGCTTTCATTAGTTTTCCTGCAATTTGCACTCATAGAAAAACTAAAGCTTGATTAAGGCTTTATTACATTTAGACACTCACACACACTTCATGACTTTCTCTATAAATATGACGATTTCTAAAACTCCTAAAACTTCTCTGTGTGAAAACACAGAGTCTAATTTGAGGACTGTGCAATATCTCCGTGAGGGTCGTAGTGAATCATATAATATAACATGTTGATGTGTTTATGGATTTTTGAGGTTTTGCCATTTGTTCTCGTTTTATGAAATGTGATTTATGAAGGTTTTTAAAATGTTTTTTTATATGTTTCAACGTGCAAATAAGTTTTGTGAAATATTGCTGTGTATTTCACAAAAACACGACATTAAATGTTTTCTTCTGTGAAATGTTTTTGCGTTTTATTACATTTAGTTGCGTTTTGTGACACAGTCTACGTATTTTTATATTCATGGTAAACTGTTATATTTCTCTCCTTTAGTTCTGTTTTATCTTCTATTTGGAGATGTTTATATTGTAGCTATAATTGTTTATTTTCTACTCTTTTCTTTATTTCGATCAATGAAAGTATATCTTATCTTATCTTATTTTAACAGAAAAGTTCTTATATTTTACCAAATCAACAACATATCGGCTGCATGTACAGATTGGCATTTTGTCCAATAATCCCTTCTCAATAATCCCTCATGAACTCCAAATGAAGTCATTTCTGACATCTCCAGTATTCCTCCATCTTTAGGGCCCTCATCAGTTACTGTAGTCGGTTATTTGGTGAGAAAAAAAATATTTTTAGCCAGAACCCTAACCCTAATTTACGTAGAAGCCCACCCAGCAAAACTGGACTGAAATGTGTCCCGGTGGCTTTCCCTTCAGCTCCGAGTGACGTAAAAAAAAAACCTACTTCCTCTCCAGTTATTCCCACATTATATAAACATCCAAAAGCTCCGCCCGACCCTCGCCATAACGATAATTTGTCCATTTAGTAAAATAGAACTGGTTTAAGACAAAAAAACAATAGATACGAATTTACAGGGACGTGTCGACGACTTCCTCTGTTGATTTTGATCTAACAGCAACCTTTTCCAATGTTATCATGTGAAACAGATGTTGGTGGCGTGTGAATGTTGTCCAATAATCCCTTTAAACATCATTCATGAAGACGAAATCAAGTCTTCCTGTTGCAGTTTGTGCTCATTTTACTGGAAGAAGCAACGCTTTCTAACCACCCAACTCCAGTCTTCCTCCATTTACAGTTCCTTTATCTCACATTAGTTCCCTCATCAGTTACTGTAGTCGGTCATTTGGTGAGAAAAAAATTAGTTTTAGCCCGAACCCTAACCCTAATTTATGTAGAAGCCCACCTGGCAAAATTGGACTGAACTGTGTCCCGGTGGCATTTCCAAGCGATGTAAAAAACACCTACTTCCTCTCCAGTTATTCCCACATTATATAAACTTCCACCTGACCTTCGCCACAACTTTCATTTGCCCGTTTAGGTAGAACTGGTTTAGGAAAGAAAACCAATTGATACGAATGTACACGGACTAGTGTCGACCATTTCCTCTGTTGATGTTAATCTAACTGCAACCTTTTCCAATGTTATCATATGAAACACATTGATTGATTGATTGATTGTTGATAGCGTGTGAATGTTGTCCAATAATCCCTTTCAACAAGCCTTCCTGTTGCAGTTTGTGCTCATTTTCCTGGAAGAAGCTACACTTTCTAACCACTGTTTAATGTTTAGCTGTCTTCCCTTTAGGTCCCTTCCTCCCGACGATGAAGGAAAATCTTTGCGTTTTAATCTTGAGGACACATGCAGTTCATCATATTTCCCCCCGACAGAGCCCTTATTGATTTGCTCTGCCTCTCACATCGATGCTATCCTCAGCGTCTATTTAAAGTCAATCTCAACACGGAGGGTGGTGACACGACGGAGGCTTTTATTCTCCCCACCCTCACATTTAGCTCCAACAAATGAGAACCTGTTTCCCCGACAATAGCATCCTTTCTCTGCGACGGAGACGGAAAACTGATAGAATAATTCAATAATGGAGCACTATGAAGGCCGTGATTAAAAATGGAGAGGTGCCACTCAGCGGGAACAAAGACAGGGTAACACAAAGAGGAGGAAGATGGAGGAGGTGGATGCAGATTAATTGATGGATTCATGAACTGTGTCCCTCTTTGTCTGAGATACAATGAAATCTGCCTCCGACACGAATGGAATCCATTTTCCAGCCGACCATGATTATCTCGTCTTTATTATAACACTGATGTGTCTTTTATATCCACGCCTCGGTGTAATTCAATTTATTTTTCACCAGGTCTGACTTCTTGATGCTGAATGGATCCCTTCCTCTGAAGAGACACATTTAATTATTTCTGTTTAACCCGTGCCGACCGGCTGCGCAAAATAACCAGTTTTAAGGAATTTCAATGCAAGCAGGTGAAGGGGTTTAGTTGAGGGTTATATTAAATATTATCAACACAATACGGGCCGTTATTTAAATCCCTGCACCTTATGTCTCGGCTCGGGGGCGTTTCCACTTTGCTGTTTAATGTCTTTGCACTAACCGTTAAAGTTTCATTGCTATTACTTTGCATAGCGTCACCAGCTTCATCCAATCCACTCCAACTATTAACATAGCACATTTGTAAGTGTTGTACAATAAATATATAAAACAAAGCAGCATGAATACATTTAGACAGATAGGACATCAAACAAATGTAAAACACGAGACAATGAAACTTAAAGCCACAGACGGAAAACTCTCATACATGATGGAAAAACAATATAAAACACAAGAAAAGAATTTAAAAACACAGCCTGAGTCTTGTGGTCTGCAAAAGCACGGGAGAACAAGAGGGTCTTTAAACGAGATATACAAAGAGGCAAAGTGAGAGCGAGTCCGATCGTTCCACAGCCTGGGAGCAAACCTTTACTTACAAAATAACCAGTTTTCAGGCTTTTAATGAACTGTTATTTAGTTCTAGCAGTTTCCCAGGAGAGAAACGAACCAGCCGATTCGCAGCATGTGATCACCTGATCAGAAACACCTCTATCTGAGAGAACAGCGAGGTTTGGAGAGTGAAGAAGAGCTGCTGCAAACAGTCCAAATGATTCTCTGACCTGCGTGTGTTGATTCCAGCTGTTGGTGGAAAGATTAGGTACACACAGTTAGGAACAATCAGACGCTGCACACACACACACGCACACACACACACACACACACACACCACTCACACACGTGCTCACACACACACACACACACACGCACACACACACACACACACGCACGCACGCACGCACACACACACACACACACACACACACACACACACACACACACACGCACGCACACACACACACACGCTCCTCTCCTCCTCAGATAACAGGATTGTGTGTGATTACACTCTAAATGTTTTTTAATCTCCAGACACGACTGGAATGTAAAAATAAATCCTCCAACACACTCTGAGATACCCTCGTTCCAATGCAATTAATCAGTGTGTGTGTATGTGTGTGTGTGTGTGTGTGTGTGTGTGTGTGTGTGTGTGTGTGTATTATAATAATCTAAAAAAATACCGTAATTCTTATTTTGTACAGACAATCCAAAAAATGCTTTAAAAGGGGAATTAGGATTGATTGATAAATGTTTTTGTAAAAGTGAATTGTATTATATATAATTGCTTGAATTGAAAAAGTATTCTACAATAAATAAAACTCAACAAAAAAACTAAAGAAAATGTTCAACTAATAAATTGAAAATAGTCAAATTAACAAAATTAATAAAATTCATTTAAAGTGGTTTAATATATCTATATTAATAAATAAATAATAATAAAATGAGACATTTACAATAAAATACAGTATATTATAATATCTATAGTACTGATATTAAGATAATTTAAATGTCTTAAAATCAGCAGGAACAGGAGCACTTGTTTAAACCCAAAATCTCCCTCTGATTTCTTTCTGGATGTGAAAACTTGCATCAAAGCAGCATCACATCAGGTGTTAGGTCATCTCTCAGGAAGACGTTCACACTCATTACCAAACGTCCCTGTACTCTCCTCGTCTCACAGAAACTCAATTTAAAAGCTCCGGAGACATCCTGTAACAGATATTCAGATTTCTCACAGCTTCAATTTAAAGTCATCACATTTCCATAACTACTTCTCCTTACAGGTGCTTTCAGTTTCTGGGAAATGCATCACAGTCGGACCACAGCTCCTGCAGAAATACCAGAAAATCATTTACTGTGCGTCATTGTTCCCGCTGCTGCTGAGCCTTAAATGCACTCATGTAACCTCTGCAGGAGAAGATGGAAGGAAATTGCCTCAAATTACCTTGAAAATCTGTTTTCAGTCTTCACCATTGAGGTCGCCGAGGTCCGGACGTCGGTGACTTTTTCGAGGTGTTTATAATAAAAGTCGTGAAATAACGTCACATATTCACAGGGTTCTTTGTAGTAGTTCTATTTACTGACGGTGGGGGCGCTGCACAACTACGTAGCCTCGATTAAAGCAAACAGAAGAAGACGACATATATCAACAAACCACCGCAGCCCGGACTTGTATCGGAGCAGCGGAGGAGTGATGAGGTATCTAGAGATCTGAGTCCAGCGGGCTGCTTGTGTTTCTGTTCATCAGGACATATGACCAGCAGATCCTGTGTGAACGCACTACGTTAGTCAGTGGACGTCCAACAACATGCACACTAACTTATATTGCAGCTATAGGCTATACTTTGGTTTAAATTGCGTGAATAAACTAGCTAGAGAGCTCAAGTTAATTTAATTCATTCAATGTCAGACCTTTTAACGAAAGTTTCAATGCTTTTCTTTCATTATAATGAGTAAAAGTTTAAAGAGATAACATTGTATTGTTTTCTTTCACTGACACAGATATAATGAAAAGACTATCTGTCCAAGCTCTTTGGTAAGGGAGATACGGGACAGGCAGAGAGAGAGAGAGAAAGTGATGGAAGTCAGAGAGGAACTGCAGGGACAGCCTTCTGAGCCCAGGGTTGCATTTACATTCTGCTGTTCAACACAAACTACGTGGCTTAATAACCCCATCTATCTATCTGCAAAGTGAAATGAACTAAATGTCTGAATTATTGTTAATACACTGGCAGGAGCTACAAGTGAGGAGGAGCATACAGTTAACAACGAGGGATGAGTAGAGGACAGAGAGAGTAATGACCAGAAAGAAGACATTTACGAACTCCTGGATACGGGCCTGGCTGCAGCGTGTTTGTCCTGATGGAAGAGTTTTGGGCCGTTCGTACCTGCCAGCCACCATATGTAAATATGACAGAAGAAAAGGTCCACAATGTGATCATCAGAAGGATTAAGAGACTCTTTAAGTGTTAGAGCAAGAAAAGTATAGATGTCTGCAGTAAATATCATGCAGAATTGATTTTGTTGAAATAATTGTATTTTTCTTCTGGTTGCTGTTTTTTTAAAACTCTGACTCAATGCTCAATGTCTCGCAGCCCCAGACAGTCATTTGTAAGTCTCTTTGTGAGTTTTGCATGAAACACACTGAATGTATTTGCATCTTAAGAGCCTCGTTCAGTGTCAGAGCAAGATAAATATAACACGTTGGTCAGAAAATGTCATGCAAAATTGATCTTTTCTTGAGGTTATTTTTCTCAGTACAGTTCCTTCTTCTATTTTTTTTTATTCCTACAAGACTGTAAGAATCTGCTCTTCCTCTCACAGACTCTGGAGGAGGAAGAGGAGATTCAGAGGAAGAGATAGAGTCGCCGCCTCGGGGGAAATCGCCCACACTGCTGCAGAGATGAACTCGTGGGAAACATCGTGCTCTCCACAGGCCGTTAATCTGAGGCGTGGTGACTGCGGAAGAAGAAGAAGGAGAAGGAGAAGACTTTTGACTTTTGAAAAAACACTTTATTTGCATTTTAACAATTGTACATTATACTTCAAATAAAGTGCTTCATTGTGCAAATGATCGATTTACTTAAAATCGATAATTAAAAAAGCTATCTAATAAAAACGTGTGCAGAGTGCAAATCGCCATCAACTCCAGAACAAACGATGTCTTGGTAGCACCAACGCTGTTGAAAAGTGTCCAGACCCCCAATGTGAAGAAGACGAAGAAGAGACACTCCTCAGATATTGACTCCATCACGGCCTCGCTCTCCTTCATGTGTGTTCAGCGTGGGAAGGTAAATGATTTCTATAGGAGGAGGTGGAGCAGGAGGGGAAACAGGGAGATGTTTTGATGCCTCAGAGGTGAGAGGGGCCCAATTCCAAACCACACCCTACCCACTCCCCCTCTGTGAAGGAGTGAACTCTGTCTGTATTCACACTCACAGCTAAATGAGGCTCCTCTTTCAGATGGAGGCAGTAAATACAGCGAGATTTGGGACGAACTCCCCTCTCTCCGGCTGAAACAAGAAATGCCGTAACAACGGTTTGAAATCAGCTTCTCTTGGACAAAAGATTATAAATAGTAACTAAACTAAAACTCCAAAAACCTTCAGAGGCATTTCTTTTTGTAAACCTCTTTTAGTTTTTTAATCTGATGTTTATTAAGCTCCACTTTAAAAAGAATTGCAAAGATAAAATAGATTGAAATGATGTATATAGAAAAAGTAAAGGTGAATATGTCTGATTAAAGGATCAAATATTAATATTATCATAAGACGTTTTGCACTTCATATTACCAACATTAAACGTGTGTATCATCAGCATAGAGGCGGAGTGAAGTGAACTTATCTTTTCAGTGACAGTAGTTTTGTAGTGTGTGTGTGTGTGTGTGTGTGTGAACATCTCTTCCTGTCTGTGTGTGATAGACAGGAAACCTTTTCCACCTCACAAAGTATTGATTTGATGATGTTAGCTCACCTCCCTTTTCCCGGCGAAACTTTAATAAGTTAGTTTGAACGTTTTTATAACGTCTTGGTGGACTAAACATAAAGGGCAGCTCACAGAGTGTGTGTTACCTCAGCAAAGGAGGTCATGTTTGTTTGTTCCTCTGCAGGATTACAGGAAAACTTCTGGCCTAATTGTCATGAAATACAGTGGAAGTATGAAGCACGGGTCACGGAAGAAGCCATAACAATTTGGAGTGGATTGGAATCAAAGAGCAAATACACAACCTGTTGATTTGCATGGCCTCTTGTCTCGGAATCGAGTGCATTTGGTCTCGGTCTTGTCTCAGTCTCGGATCTATAGGTCTCGAGATTTGATGTCGAGACCGGTCGAGGCCGTGCCTAAAGTCAACGAAAATGACTCTTTCATTTGCTCTTCATTTCCATGCAACAACTGGAGAAACCGTGCAACAATCTGTTTAATAAACACACCTCCATCCTGGTTTCACATGTATGAAAACTAGATGTTTGCTGCAGTGTCTCACCTCGAATTCCTAATCATAATCTGAACCTGTCCATGTCTTGAAACAATTAGAAAACGAAAGACATCTCTCATGTGAAGGTGTTTTAAAAGAAGAAGCCTGTGTCAGTACTTCATTTGTCTGCTGTCTCTGCAGGGACTTCCTCTTTGTCTCTCCTCAAAGAGACTTGAATATCAATGAATTAATCAATTTCAAACTCTTTGGGAGGCGGACAGCTCTCAGGCTGCATCGATTAGTGAAGAGAAAGAGATGATTTCACAGTCGTCAGCCTAACGTTCATATTTCTCCTTTGGGTTTAATATACGTCGAAACGTTTAAAGCATTTTAGCACTTTGTAATTTGTGGATGAGTTGTGAAATGTTTATTATGATCTGCGTTTGTCGGTTATTTCTGTGAATGTTGCAAGGAGTTATGGGACTGCATTATTTCCTTTCCTTTCCTAAAAGATGGTACATTTCATCCCAAAGGAGATAATAAAGGAAGCATTGAAGCTCCTTTCCTATCACCTAGAGGAAAACACAGCTCTTATCATGGCTGACAGAGTCCTGTTCAAGGGTCCTTTATTCCAGAGAAACACCACCGGGAGCACACACACACACACACACACACACACACACACACACACACACACACACACACACACACACACGATGATCAAATGTGTGTGTGTGTGTGTGTGTGTGTGTTATTGATGTCCATGTGTCCAAGGGGTCTGCTGCATCCTGTACACAGTGACCTTCAGCCAATAACGAAAAGGCAAGAGATCCATCTGTTTGCATTGTTATTTAATTATTAAAATATGTGAAAAATATCTAGAATATACATCACATAACTTGGTGAAAACAATGCAATGGAAATATATAAATTGTCTGAAAAGTATATGTAGAATATGAGAAAAATGCCTAAAATATAAAATAACTTTTACTGTAAAAACTTTAAAAAAGTCATTTTTTCAGTGACATCTTTTGAAAAACGTCAGAAAATTAAATATACGATTTGTGAAAAATGCCTAAAATATATACCACAAAACTTGGTAAAATGAATCCAAGGAAATTATCAAGAATGTCTATAATAATAGTTTTTTTTGTAAAATATGTGAAAAAACTTGAATAAAGTCGGAAAATTATATGTAAAACATAAGAAAAAGTGCTTTTGAAATATTATATTCCCTATATATATCAAACATTGGTTTTATTTAAATAAATCTAAATGTTCTGACTCCAGTTTCAATCCGTGGTAACTTTATTTGTAATATTTAGCTTTGTCTCCTAACACAACCATGCTTCAGCTGCTCCGATGTATTAGAATAATAATAATAATACGTCCCGCAGCTCTGTAGAAATGTTAATTAACAACCTCTCATTACGGTGAAATTAATTCAGAGGCCATTATGTTTCACTCCAAACCTGTTTGCTGCACATTAGCATTATGGTAATTTGATTTATAGGAGACACAAGGGCATTTTAATGACAACAGTAAACAACAACAGCTACCACTACCGCTAAAAATTAAAAACATGATGGGCTAAATCCATCGAGGTACAGACAAAAAATCACACTTAGCCGTTCTGACTGATGTGATTTTGGTTGTTAGCCACATAAAATACGTCAGTAAATACCCCACTGGTGAATTGAAACACGGAGGTTGCTAACAAGTGTCTAAATGAGACGACTTAACATCATCACGCCCAACATTAGCCGCCTTTAGCTTAGCGGTGGAGACGTGAAGTCATGTGACCGTGCTGTAGGTCCTTTATAGCTCAACATTAGCCGCCTTTAGCTTAGCGGTGGTGACGTGAAGTCATGTGACCGTGCTGTAGTTCCTTTATAGCCAACATTAGCCGCCTTTAGCTTAGCGGTGGTGACGTGAAGTCATGTGACCGTGCTGTAGTTCCTTTATAGCTCAACATTAGCCACCTTTAGCTTAGCGGTGGTGACGTGAAGTCATGTGACCGTGCTGTAGTTCCTTTATAGCTCAACATTAGCCACCTTTAGCTTAGCGGTGGTGACGTGAAGTCATGTGACCGTGCTGTAGTTCCTTTATAGCTCAACATTAGCCTCCTTTAGCTTAGCGGTGGTGACATGAAGTCATGTGACCGTGCTGTAGTTCCTTTATAGCCCAACATTAGCCCAATACCACAGGATCTATGCCCACATCCTACACTTCCCATAATGCAGCTTGATAGTGACTTTCATTCGTCCTTCACTTTGTAACTCAGCAGTGCGTGCTGAGTTTGTGCATTAAATCAGCAGGAGTCCTTTTAGAAAAATGTTTATGTTGTCAAAAACAACTCTGCTCCCACCAGAGCTCACACACACACACACACCCACACACCACACACACACACACACACACACACACACACACACTCCTGCCGCAGGGGGCTCAGCAGATGTTGTGAGCAGGTGTTTCAGCCTCTGTTCCAGATGAGAGGTTTGGTCTGTAATTGGAGACCTGGGGCCACACACACACACACACACACACACACACACACACACAACACACACACACACAACACACACTGGTTGGGCTTCATTTACCAAATGTTGCAGCGTGTCTCTCTAATGAATCCTCGTGTAAATGTGTGTTCACCCCCGCCCTCATTAAGCAGCTCTCCATCAGGGGAGAAATAATGAAGTGGAACATAAATGTGCCTTTTGATTTCATGTAGAAATAGAAAGTAAACTGATCTAAAGCGTGTTTAAAATACATGAATGTAGCATAAAGGGGAGTCATTATAGAGAAACATCATTCATTCTGCTTGTAAATAATTAGTATAGATTGTTAAGATTTGCAATACATTTAGATCTGTATTAACCAGGATTACCAATGCTTTGCTTTTTGAATCCAGTTTTGAACATGTTTAGATGAGGATTTGATGAGACGTACGTTTTCTCTTGTCTTTGGTTTTTATTCAATATCATACATGAAAATCACACATTCTACATACAACAAAGTCCAGGAGCAGACACACAGAGCAACAACACATTACATAAAGTATATAAAGAAAAAAGGAATGAAAAGTACAGTTTGATACTTCAGATTAAATATGTTTTAAATACCAACATTTGTTTTAATTGCCTTCTCATTCCTATTGTTTTTAATAATGCTAATATAATGTTTAAGTTCTTTATAGAAATGTTCAACATTTGTTTTGGAGCCCATTTATTTTCATTGATATGAAATGTCCCTAAAAATTAATTAAGAATGTCTTTATCCTGGAGCTCAACATTTTGTCCCGTCTTTCTTCTATAAAAACATTCTACATCATAACACAATATTCTACAACACACACTCACAACATAAATGTCCAAATGTTTCCTCTTGTAGATAAAAAAACCTTCGCTATCTTCCTTCTTTCACCGCCTTGTTTGTTTTTGCATTTTCCACTGAACACCTGAATCACTCTCTGCTTTGGGGTTCTTTTAAATACCAGAGCGTCAAAAATCTCTTGTAAAAATAATGAATCTTTTTTTTTTTGGCATAAAAGTTGAGAACGGCTAACAATAAGCCAAAAGTAAATATTGAGGCATTTTTACCATTGTGTATTTTTTAATTATGAAGATGTCATTATAAAAACAGCAGAAGAGCTCCATCTCTCTTAAAAAGTCCACCTTGTCAGTGGAAATAAAATTCATGCGGTGGTTTTTTAATGAGGTGACAGGAATATGTATTTTGAGAGGTGCAGATCTTGAGAACTCATTAGCTCAGAGTGTAAATGACATGCTCTCCATTACATGAATACCAAAATCCTCCAGAAGCACCACTTCATTAAACTGTAGACGTCAGAAACCAACATATAACACATATTGATCAGAACTACTCTGGAGAGTCAGCTGAGGAGAACTAGATCTCGCTCTCATTAACTTAAAAATACTCCTCCATGTTGTTTGACCCGTAGGGACCCTTTAAATGCAGCGCAGGTTTTTCCTCCTAAAATGAGTCATATTTTTATATAAGATATTTTCGACATCATACACAGGTTTTCTTGATAGTTATCCCCCAAATACAAGTGTGTCTTAGTAACACTTTATGATACGGTGGCCAACAGGTGCAAACGCCCTACAACGACCCAAAACTCTTCCATCAGGAGAAACACGCTTCAGCTTCAGAAAGGATGCAGATATAAAAACCCAAATGTGGAAGAAACGTCTTCAGCAACTTGACAACACATGCAGCGTTTAGAGAACATTCAGCAACTTGAGGAGACATGCAGCATTTAGAGAACATTCAGCAACTTGAGGAGACATGCAGCATTTAGAGAACATTCAGCAACTTGAGGAAACATGCAGCATTTAGAGAACATTCAGCAACTTGACAACACATGCAGCATTTAGAGAACATTCAGCAACTTGACAACACATGCAGCTTTTAGAGAACATTCAGCAACTTGAGGAAACATGCGCAGCGTTTACTAAAAGCTGCAGAAACCAAACGCTGCAAGAAGCTCCAACACAACGGAGACCAGGGGACACTAAAGAGTGACGCACACAGCTGGGACACCAGGGGACACTAAAGAGTGACGCACACAGCTGGGAGACCAGGGGACACTAAAGAGTTACGCACACAGCTGGGTGACCAGGGGACACTAAAGAGTGACGCACACAGCTGGGAGACCAGGGGACACTAAAGAGTTACGCACACAGCTGGGTGACCAGGGGACACTAAAGAGTGACCCACACAGCTGGGAGACCAGGGGACACTAAAGAGTGACCCACACAGCTGGGAGACCAGGGGACACTAAAGAGTGACCCACACAGCTGGGAGACCAGGGGACATTATAGAGTGACGCACACAGCTGGGAGACCAGGGGACACTAAAGAGTGGCGCACACAGCTGGCAGACCAGGGGACACTAAAGAGTGACCCACACAGCTGGGAGACCAGGGGACACTAAAGAGTGGCGCACACAGCTGGCAGACCAGGGGACACTAAAGAGTGGCGCACACAGCTGGCAGACCAGGGGACACTAAAGAGTGATGCACACAGCTGGCAGACCAGGGGACACTAAAGAGTGATGCACACAGCTGGGAGACAAGGGGACACTTAAGAGTTACGCACAAAAGCTGGGAGACCAGGGGTCTTTTTAGTGTCCCCTAAAACTGATCAAGTTTGATGAATCAGAGTCTGCTGCTTCCTGTAAAGACAGTAAATGAGGGTGGGAGCTGCGGGGTCTAAAGAGAGAATCATTAATACCAGAATATAAAGACCCACTTTCGTTCTGCTTCTCCAAAGAGACTCACCTTAATGTGGCACCAAATCAATGCTTTCTTCTTCTTCTTCCTTTAGAGCTCACAAGGCTGAAAGGAAATATAAATTCAGGAGGAGGAACTGAATAGACCCCAAAAAGTCGACTCTGGAGTAAAGAGAGGTTACCTTCCCTCCTGTTGTATCTTTGGGCTCCTGCAGTGTGTTTATTCTGCAGAAAGCATCATATAGTTGTTGTTATTGACATGTTTATCAGTGTCTGTTGCTGCACGATCAGACCCTGATGACCTCTGCCCGAGTGGAGGTTATATTTTCAGCTCGGTTTGTCAGATGTTCAGCAGAAAACGAAATAACTACGTGCCCAATTGTTGTGAAACTTGGTGAAAGTGTGAAGCACGGAAAGAGGAACAACCCTTATTTTATTTTAACAGATACAAACTACATGGAGGAAACAAGAGGTACATTTCTTCTTTGTTGAAATTTCAATATAGGACATGTGTGATGCATTCATGGGTTGTGGGAATAATGGGAGAAGTCTCTTTTTGACTGGAAATAAATCATGCAAACACCTCCGAAAGTGTAGAACAACTCCATGGAAACAGTTTTCAAAAAGGTGTTTAAATATTTGGCAGCGTACATGTTGCTTGCACATTCAAATGTCAAAATATGTCTTATTTATTTTGCCCACAATCACAAATGTGTAAATTAATTGTAAATACATTCCTTTAGGGGAGCTTTAGAGTCGATACAGATCATAAAAAAGATAGTGACATTCCAGCATAGACCGTCGAAAGGACAATATTTTAGTATTATTGCAGAAATCGATCTCTGAGGCGAACAGACGTTAATGATTCTCACACGTTGAACCAAGTCAGGACTCATTTCTGAACCACTCCATTGTTTTTGATGTACCTAAATGCTTAATTAAACAGTTATACGTGACTTTGTTACGTCGTGTTTGGACCCCTTAACTCCTTATCTGTTGGTCTGGACCAGTCAGAAGAGCTGGTTTCATATGTATATAAACTTGACTTGACTTAATTAGTTTAAATGCATTCCTGACTCAAAATACATAAAAATAGATTGAATCATGAATACTATCTAAGTCAACATCAGAACAACTTACTGAACACACACTTAAATTGACTTTACTATCTTAGAGACGCTAATTAGTTATTAACCTTGATGCTATTAACCTTTAATCAGGGTTAGACTTGTTGTTTCTGTGCAGTGTTTCTCTTCTCTGCGTCATCTCTGGATCATGATCGTTATCAATGGACTGAAAATAGATATAAATAGATTAAATCCTGAATACTATCTATCAAGTCAACATCAGAACAACGTAATGAAAGCTGCTTTGTGATGAACACACACTTAAATTGACTTCATGTTTAATATCTTAGTGATGCTAATTAGTAATTAACCTTGATGTTAAACTATGTTAACACTCAATCCATTTCCTTTAATCAGGTCATTCAGGGTTAGACTTATTGTTTCTGTGCAGTTTTATCTCTTCTCTGTAACTTCATCATCTCTGGAACATGATTGTTATCAATGGACTGTAAATAGATATAAATAGATTGAATCTCCGCTCTTTAATACTATCTGTCAAGTCATTTGAGGTGAAATGAAATTGATTTTGCATCATGTTTAATATCTTAGTGACGGTATTTAGTAATTAACCTTGATGCTTTCAATCTGTTTCCTTTAATCAGGTCATTCCCAGTGAAGACTTATTGTTTCTGTGCAGTTGTATCTATTCTCTTCATCATCTCTGGATCATGATTGTTATCAATGGACATCCCAGAGTCTCCGGAGGCGCTCGATAACCCGGACAGGACAATAACCAGCAGAGTAAATATGATGGATCCATCCCTGTGACCTTAGAGAGAGAAACTGTGTTATCCTCCTCTTTATTGAGCAGAGGAAAAGGAGGCGGACGTTATTGCCATTGATCCAGCAGTCCTGAGGGTGGGAGTCTCTTTCTGTTGGAGACACATCGATCCTAACTCCGACTCTAATAATTGTTCTGAGCCCATGATGAAGTCATCACAGAGAGCCCGTGATGAAGTCATCACAGAGAGCCCGTGATGAAGTCATCACAGAGAGCCCGTGATGAAGTCATCACACTGCATGTTGTCAGCTGGGAAACGTTGCATAGTCACTGAGTTCTGACCGTTGTCTTAAATCTCACAGTCAATCAACATTTATTTATAAAGTCTAATATCACACATTCTACATTTGTCTCAGTGGGCTTTACAGTTTGTACAGAATATGAATAGGACCCCCTCTGTCCTTGGACCCTCACATCGGGGTGACTTCCCGTTTCGCCCCTTCCCAATTCGCCCCTAAATTATTCCCATCTCGCCCCGTTTTTACATTAGGCCACATAAGAAATTATACTTGTTTTGCTTGGTCATGGGTCTCAGGGTTAGGGTTAGAGTTTATAGATCTAATGATGCATCCCATGAAGCATTGCTGGAAGTCTGTTGACAAATCAGAGGCTGTTGTTGGGGCTGCATGGGACAGGGGGCGAAAGGGGAATAAACCTCACATCGGACAAGGAAACACCCCGAACGAAAACCCCCAGTTAATGGAGAAACCCCCCAGTTAATGGAGAAATCCCCAGTTAATGGAGAAACCCCCAGTTAATGGAGAAACCCCCCAGTTAATGGAGAAATCCCCAGTTAATGGAGAAACCCCCAGTTAATGGAGAAACCCCCCAGTTAATGGAGTGGAGAAACCCCCCAGTTAATGGAGAAATCCCCAGTTAATGGAGAAACCCCCAGTTAATGGAGAAACCCCCCAGTTAATGGAGTGGAGAAACCCCCCAGTTAATGGAGAAACCCCCAGTTAATGGAGAAACCCCCCGGTTAATGGAGAAACCCCCAGTTAATGGAGAAACCCCCGGTTAATGGAGAAACCCCCAGTTAATGGAGAAACCCCCCAGTTAATGGAGTGGAGAAACCCCCCAGTTAATGGAGAAACCCCCAGTTAATGGAGAAACCCCCAGTTAATGGAGAAACCCCCCAGTTAATGGAGTGGAGAAACCCCCCAGTTAATGGAGAAACCCCCCAGTTAATGGAGTGGAGAAACCCCCCAGTTAATGGAGAAACCCCCCAGTTAATGGAGAAACCCCAGTTAATGGAGAAACCCCCAGTTAATGGAGAAACCCCCCAGTTAATGGAGTGGAGAAACCCCCCAGTTAATGGAGAAACCCCCCAGTTAATGGAGTGGAGAAACCCCCCAGTTAATGGAGAAACCCCCAGTTAATGGAGAAACCCCCCAGTTAATGGAGTGGAGAAACCCCCCAGTTAATGGAGAAACCCCCCAGTTAATGGAGAAACCCCCAGTTAATGGAGAAACCCCCAGTTAATGGAGAAACCCCCAGTTAATGGAGAAACCCCCAGTTAATGGAGTGGAGAAACCCCCCAGTTAATGGAGAAACCCCCAGTTAATGGAGAAACCCCCAGTTAATGGAGTGGAGAAACCCCCCAGTTAATGGAGAAACCCCCCAGTTAATGGAGAAATCCCCAGTTAATGGAGAAACCCCCCGGTTAATGGAGAAACCCCCAGTTAATGGAGAAACCCCCCAGTTAATGGAGTGGAGAAACCCCCCAGTTAATGGAGAAACCCCCAGTTAATGGAGAAACCCCCAGTTAATGGAGAAACCCCCCAGTTAATGGAGTGGAGAAACCCCCAGTTAATGGAGAAACCCCCCAGTTAATGGAGTGGAGAAACCCCCCAGTTAATGGAGAAACCCCCCAGTTAATGGAGAAACCCCCAGTTAATGGAGAAACCCCCCACTTAAAGAGTCTCTTTTTGTTGGAGCCACATCCATCCTACCTGGCTCTGACACTGATCAATGGCCTGATCACCCCCCCATGATGACTCCAGTGTTTAGCTTCAATCAAAGGAATGGTGGAACATCAAAGCATTTCTGTGAAGCAGAGAAAGAAATACTGCTTTTCTATGTTTAATATGTTCTGCTTTTAATACTTAAATACAGCTTCAGAGTCCACTGTAATTTGAAATGTTGAATACATGAATTTGCATATCGTACGGTAGCTTCAGAGTGTGTGTGCATGTGTGTGTGTTGCAGTGTGCCATGGAAACAAACATGCATCACATTAATGTGTATTTCAGCTTCAGATGGATGTAGAGGTGCAGTCTATCTGTTAGAAAACCTCCTGAAACGCTTCCCCCCCCTCCTCTGTGTTTCGGTGCTGAGGCGGTGTTTCCTGCAGGAGATCTTATCCGTTTCTCTGAGATGAGGAAATGTTTCGGTGCTCAGTTATCTCTGTTCTGTTCTGTGGAGAACACGAGCATTACTCAGCACCACGGCTGCAGGAGACAACTCAATTTCAGGGAGGGGCAGTGACTGTCAGTGTGTGTGTGTGTGTGTGTGTGTGTGTGTGTGTGTGTGTGTGTGTGTGTGTGTGTGTGTGGAGACAGACCCCTACAAAGCTAATCCTTTTAAAATGTAGTTTATCACGTCGATCAGCAGAACACGTTTTCTCAAAATGTGTTAATTATTATTTTCTTAACTGATGAGATTTTTTACAGTTTTTTCTGTGTTTTTTTCGATTATCCTAAAAAAATAACAATAGTAACAATAACTGTTTGTTTTTACATCAACATGTTTACTTTATTCCTGGATAACTGTCCCTCCACGCACTCAGGTACAAACAGAAACCTTTAATACGTTTTTCATAAACATTTTTCTGGAGCATGTATGTTAAAATTCATGCACATTTTTTCTCAAAATTCTTAAATGATGATATTTTTCACTGTTTTTTTCTTTGCTCGTTACGATTAACCTAGAAAAGACGTCAGAGAACAATAACAATAACAACAATAACTGTTTGTTTTCACACTAAGACTCTGAATTTCCCATCAACATCTTGATTATATTCCTGGATAACTGACCCTCTACTCATTCAGGTACGAAAAGAAATCTTCAAAACTGTTTTTTCATGAAAACACAATGATGGCCTTTCTGCACATTGTAAAACTCAGTGATTGTGTCTGTGTGGTGTGTCACATATGGTGTGTTTGGCCTACATGCAGAGAGGGTGATAATAATAATTGATAAGCTGTTGCTCAGACACTGGAGGGGGGGGGGAGGAGCAGATATTTGACTAACTGTAGAGAGAGAGGATGCTGCACACACAGAGATTTATAGTATACAGATACTGAGAGTGCACACAGTACATGTTCAGGGTTGTTGCCCACCATGAACACACACTTTTATTCTCCCTATTACCTTAGAGAAATGTGTGTCTCTCATACAGGGAGTGAGATGTGTGCAGAGAAGCCAGAGGAGTAAACTGTACTGCATGCACACAGTGATAAATGCATTTTAACCTCTTGCATATCGTCACTTTTGGATGCGTTTGCAATGTTAACAAATGTTAAAGAAACTGCGCATTTTAGCACATAACGTGTAACTCTGCAGGGATATTTCAACTCTTATCACTATCACATTTATATCAGATTAGATATCACAAAGAAAGGAACAACATTGCCTTTATTGGAGATTGTAAACACTGCTCCACGAGATATTCACTGGGGAAATCGCAAACAACTTGTTTTTTAAATTAGAGTGAATCTTTCGCATAAGTCCGTTTTGTGTTTGTGCTCGTAAGCTGCCTCTATGGTGATCAGAGAAAACACTGTTTTTAAGCTCAGGAGGAAAAATACATGTAAAATGACATAGTAGAAAGATATAGTTTGAGTACTGTGGCGCTGATCTTGTTTTCAGGATATATCAATTCTCTCGAGAACATGAAAACAAAGCTGTCTCTGCCGTCTGACGCTCATATTTCTGCAGTAATTATACCGTTTTTTGAGGAACAGAAATATTGTTTTCTGGCATCACTTTAACATTTCACGGGGAAAATCTGCATTGGATTTCCCTCGTCTGCCTCCTGTGTCCTCAAAGCATTGCTGGTTTGTTTTTAGTTTTAGTTAGCTCCTTTTCATTTTGTTGATCCTGCTCCTTCAAGTGTTTGTTTGGAACAGCTTTTATTTAATAAAGTTCTTTGTTTACACCTTTATACCCCAGGCTTTTTATTCTGCATGTGGGTCCTGATTACCTCCTTCTCCTGGCAGTTACATAAAATGTTGCTAAAAAAGTAATAGTGTAGTCAAATGTCATAGTAAGTCACACAAAATCAGTGAAATGTCATACTATAATACAGGGGTCGGCAAATAAGTTTGGCGTTGGGCCAAATTATTTCTGAGCCACTAGATGGCGGGCCAACGGGGGGGGGGAAACCTCGCTGCGGTACAGGCCGTCAGCGAACAGAGCCGGCCCTTGACGACCGGCCGTTCTGTGATTCTCCAGATTCTCCAGATGGCCGCCCCTGCTCACTAACTTATTAAGATCCAAGTCTCTTCTCGGTCATTGTAGACCGTCACCGAATGCTTCTCGTTTTGCGCCGTCCCGTTCAAATGACAATCACATTTCCATGCTCGCGCCAGGGCCGGGGGAGGGGTTACAAGTCCTCGCGTATAGTGCTGCATTCACTTGCACTCGGACATTAGGGATTTTCTCTCATAAATGTCAGAAAAAAAAACTTTTCTTTCAAAACAAAGCAAATTTTCCGGGCCAACTATTATTGCTGGCGGGCCAACAATGGCCCGTGGGCCGCCTGTTGCCGACCCATGCTATAATATGTCAGGAAATATCATACAAATAATGGCTTTTTTCAATGTCAAACTATTTCAAAAATGATCCTTAAATATCAAACTACGTCACCAAAATACAAAGAATTGTCGTGGTATAGTAATACAGTAGAAAAGTAGACAATACTGCTTTCTGCCAACAAAATAATTGAATAAATAACACCAACGTGTCGTTCAGAAATATTGAATATAAGAACTCTGAACTAAAGTTATTATTTAAAAACACTGCCTGTTGATTATGTTTTAATTAATCTATTGAGTTTAAACCGGATGAAAAGTGTCAGGGGAACCTCTGTGTTTTAAATATTGGAAGTTATTATTGAACCAATTACACAGCTGAAGGCTTTCCACAGGTTTAAAATCACTGACCTTGGTAAATATTAAAAGTTTCTGGATCTCCCAAGATATTTCTAATCCTCAGTAACCCCCAAAATATCATTAATTACAAAAAAATACACCGGACAAAAAAGTTAGAAAAAGGGCAATTTTATTTAAAGCACTTACATATAAAAATATGATCGATTTGAGTCACCAATAATAAATAGAGTGCCTGACGTTCCCCAGGCCTGTCGGTACAATCAGTACAATCAATATAATCAATATCCAGTTTCACAATACAGCAAAGGCACTAGCATCAACCACAATCAACAACAAGTCAATGAGGGGGGTCACACACACCTTCACTCCCGCCTTCTTCTGTGGAAATTATACCAGATGTAACCCTTCTCCACTTGCCTTTTGTCCAAATGCTCGTGGAAAACAACAAAAGAACCAGACAATGTGATGGACATAAAAAAAAACATCAAAATAAAAGTGAGAATGAAAGATTGGCCCAACTTTTCATTTGTTTGAGCTAAAAAAGTCAAGTTAAGGACTTTAGAACATTTGGATTATCCCCTGGGGAGGTTGAACATACACTAAATGTTTAAATGTTTTAAATGAAGTGAGGCATCAAACTTCTATATATTGCAGTTCAAAAAGGTGCATTTGAGGACCCTAAAAATGTGGGATCATCCTCTGGAGGGCTTGATTAAAAACTGAAAAGAGGCCCCACAGATTTAACTACTTGAGATAAAAAAGTTAAGTGAAGGACCTTAGAACATTTGGATTATCCCCTGGGGAGCCTGAACATACTCTGAAATGTTTAAATACGGACAATAACTTCAAAGTAAATGGAAGTGAAATTGAGGACCCACATTTTCATTTATTTGAGCTAAAAAAGTCAAGTTTAGGACCTTAAAACATTCGGAATATCCTCTGGGGAGCTTGAATTTGCACTGGAATGTTTAAATGTTTCCAATAATTACAATACGAATAGAAGTGAGGCCTCAAACTTCTATTTCTTTGAGTTAAAAAAGGTACATTTGAGGACCCTACAAATGTGGGATCATCCTCTGGGGAGCTTGACTAAACACCGAAATGTTTAAATACGGCCAATAACTTAAATATAGATGACATCTAGAAGAGAGGCCCCACATATTTAACTATTTAAGCTAAAAAAGTTAAGAACATTTGGATTATCCTCTGGGGAGAATGAATATGCACTGAAATGTTTAAATGCGGACAATAACTTCAAGACAAGTGGAAGAGAGTAGAGAGGCCTTACATTTTAATCTAGTTGAACTGACAAAGTGAAGTTAAAGACCTTAAAATATCTGAATTATCCTCTGGGGAGATTGAATATACATTGAAATGTTTAAATATCAATAATAACCTTTATATAACATATTTTTACTAGTTGTTCAGGGGCCAATGTTTTGGTTAATCAAGTTTTAATCTCACAGCAGCTCTAGACAAAAGGGAGATTCACCAAAATGAATCAATGGTGGCTCAGATGATCATGTTGAGATAACTCCACAAAAAGGTAAAAATAAATACATTACTTTCAAAACTATGAAATTATGAGGATTAAAGTCCAACTGAAATTCGATTTTTGTTTTCTTTCAACTCCTTTGTTTTCTAATTAACACTAAAGGTAATTATATAAATTCAAAGATGTATTTAAATGCAGTTTTCAGCGTTTTTTACCCAATATCTTTGTTTTTTTGACTGACAAAACAAGATATTTAAAGCTTGGTATTTGGGAAACTGGGATGAACGTTTTCCACCTGTTTCTGAAATGTTAAAAATCAAACTATTTATGGAGGATATCATCTGCAGATTAATCCATTAAAGAAATAGCGTAGATTAAAACGTTGTTCCAATTAACCAATTACTGTTACCAAACTATTCATAGAAAAAGTTGAATAGCATTTTGCATTTAAACTGCAGCTAACGTTAGCTTCCTTTCTAAGTCTGCTTGTGTGTGTTATTATGGTATATCAGAGTATTATTTCAACTTAATTTAAGAGTTTTATAGTAGGTATATCATTATCATTATAAAATGGTTATAGTTGGTTATCCTTGGCTTGTAATCTACTGATATACAAATCTTGAATACTAATGATTGGCATTTGTATACTAGTTTGGAGGCTAAAACTAAGCATTTTTGTAAATAGAAACTACTTTTGATTATCTGAGAGTTTGCCATTTCAGTTGGACTTGGACAAAATAAAAGAATATCAGTAGATGGCACATTTATCCAGTGATTCAGACACATTAAAGCTGCAACAGAATACAGTTAAATAAAGCTTCTGCTCCTTATCCGGGTGTAATTCAGAGCTAATAGAGCTGGTCCCAAACAGTAATGATATATATAGTTTTATCTTTAATAGATATTTTCTGCTTTCAGACGGAGGGATGATTCATGGAGAAAAAAACATGAAAAATCACTTTCTTTATGTGAGGACATGTAGTGCAACTCTTTACATGCAAGCAAAGCGAGGAGGACGTTGACAACAATCAGCAGTAAACACACACACACACACACACACACACACACACACACACACACACACACACACACACACACACACACACACACACACACACACACACACACACACACACACACACACACACACACACACACACACACACACAAACACACACACACACACACACACTCTCATTCCTGAAGCTCACAGAGATTATTCACCCGGGACAAAAATGAATTTTCTTTCAAAAAGGAGGTCAGAAATTATAAACGAAGGAAAAAAAAAAAGTTTGTAAAGTCGTAATCAAAACATTGTTAATGCCAATGTTTGTTATCATTGGTTTTGATTTACACTTGAGAGAGAAAAGAAATATTAAATATGTCAGTAAATACCATGGAGAGTGATAAGGCTTATCTCCACTTCGACTGGCCCTTAGAAACGTCGTCTTCCCCCTTAAATCTTCCCGTCATTCGGACAGAAAAAGCCCTGATTGTCAGAACAAGTTGTACCAATTATTCCCGGCGATAAAGCTAGTCCGTCTTCTTCTTCTCAGTCCTTTTGTGAACGAAAATCCTTCCCGTTATCTCTTCGACTGGAGAATTAATGCACAGGAGCCCGAGATTGTCCACAAAGGGCCGTAAAGCTTTACCGTCTTTTTAACCGTCTTTGTTAGCGTCCCTGCGGCTAACGGTTCTGCGGCGGCGCAGCGTTAGCACGTGTCCGATGGACTCGCGGTTTTTGACGTCTTTTCTCCGTCTCTCTAGATGTTTCTCTGAGCCGTGAGGTACTTCAGCGCCGCCGAGCCATATTTCCTGGACAGATCCTGGTGAAACTCTTCCTTCAGCGTGTTCAGGCAGTTGCGGTAACTCGAGCTGGAGCGAAACTTTGAGATGTCGAAGCTAGGAGCGTGCGGCATGTGGATCATGAAGGCGTTCGGCAGCACCATCAGTTCGTACTCCTGAGAAAACAGAAGGGAATTATGAAACATGGGTTAAGATTTTCTAAGCAAACTAAATAATTGATCACGGCCTGGAAGACATTTTTGTTATTCACTGCTGATTGGTCAATTTTGAACATTCTGTAGAAGAAGAAAGACAGGAAGTAAACACTAAAGAGAACAGCAGAACAAGACAGAAAACACATTCAAACCAACCAACCAAGTTATTCCAGAACACTTCTTGTTATGGACCATGCTTTAAAGTAGAGCTAATAGAGTTGGTCCCAATCAGCAAGTATATTTTACCATTATTGGATTTTTTCAGAGGGATAAATAATGGGAAAAAAACTGAAAAATGGACTTATTTTCGTACCTGTGCGTCCAGCTCCAGTACGTGCGACACCTTGTTCCAGCCGAAGCCCACAAAGCGCTGGTCGTATTCTGGACAGTCCTTCCTCACCACCACATACGGCTCGAAGTCCGCCTCCCACTCCACTCGGTACGGCGTGGTGGCCGTCCGCCATTTGGCGTAATCTGTCGGAGCGTGACCTTTGGGCCACACGTGATACCTGGAGCAGAGGGAAATCAGTTATTCAACTTTACCTCTGCCACATCATAGACACTATGCATTACATTAATGCACACACAATGTACAACAACATCTGTTTTCTTTTTTTTATTACTGCCGATTTTTATTCCATATTTTATTCAATTTTATTCTATTCCATTTTAAATACTGTTATATTTTACTATATTTTTAGTTTATTTTTTATATTTTTCTAGTTCTTTATCTGTGTTTTACATTTTTGTTTTACTTTTATGTATGCACCAAGACATCAAGTCAAATTCCTCGTATGTGTCAACCTACCTGGTAATAAACCTGATTCTGAAACCACTGGCTGACTTTTAGTTTCTCTGCTGATTTGATGCTGATTTGATGGTGTTTTTAGTACCTGAAGGTGTAGAGAGTCCCCATGTCCAGCATGGAGAGCAGCTCAGCTTTGGATTTGGGGAAAGAGAGACGGTACCGGAGCGTCTCGAAGGCCGGGACCACCAGAGCCTTCTTAGTGTGAGCCATGTCCATCTGCACCACCGAGCGCCTGCAGAAACACAGGATTACTACAACAGATCCAGAACCAGGACTGAACCAGGACTGAAACCAGAACCAGGACTGCACCAGGACTGAAACCAGAACCAGGACTGAACCAGGACCGAAACCAGAACCAGGACTGCACCAGGACTGAAACCAGAACCAGGACTGCACCAGGACTGAAACCAGAACCAGGACTGAACCAGGACTGAAACCAGAACCAGGACTGCACCATGACTGAAACCAGAACCAGGACTGAACCATGACTGAAACCAGAACCAGGACTGCACCATGACTGAAACCAGAACCAGGACTGAACCAGGACTGAAACCAGAACCAGGACTGCACCATGACTGAAACCAGAACCAGGACTGAACCAGGACTGAAACCAGAACCAGGACTGCACCATGACTGAAACCAGAACCAGGACTGAAACCAAAACCAGGACTGAACCAGGACTGAACCAGGACTGAAACCAGAACCAGGACTGAACCATGACTGAAACCAGAACCAGGACTGAACCAGGACTGAACCCAGAACCAGGACTGAACCAGGACTGAAACCAGAACCAGGACTGAACCAGGACTGAAACCAGAACCAGGACTGAACCAGGACTGAACCCAGAACCAGGACTGAACCAGGACTGAACCCAGAACCAGGACTGAACCAGGACTGAAACCAGAACCAGGACTGAACCAAGTTTCATACTTGTTATGTTATTTAGACGGAAGGGAATTTATCTCATTATGTTAGATTTTATAAAACAGGACAAAAATCGGGGACTAAATGATCAATAATGCCTCCTTATATTTAAGGAATCTGAATACTTCTACTTTTACTCAAGTACAAGATCTGAATACTTCTACTTTTACTGAAGTACAAGATCTGAATACTTATTCCACCTCTGCTGTTACATTTATAGATTTTTCAGATTCATCATATCCATTTAGGAAATGCTGTTATACTTTAAACTACCCAACAGTTAAGCAAAACCTGCAGGAAACAGGAAACAGGAAACAGGAAACAGGAAACAGGAAACGTAAATTATTGAACATTTCTCGTTTTGGACCATGTTTTAAACTCCTTACATAACCCAGACAAAAGGACTTGTATTCATTTATAATACAAATCCAAAATCAGAGCCAAAATATGAATAATATATATACATTTCTGTCAGTGGAGGGTACATATTCTGAACTCTTTCCTCTGGAAATGAATGTAAAGTATTTATCAGGAAGAAAAAACTAACCAAACCAACAGTGTGAAATTAATATCAAGTTGGGCAAACATCCATATAGGATTTTCTACAATCCCTGAAATATCTTTCTAACAAAGGAACACACTCCTGAAACCTCTCGAGCATTAAACCCACAGTTTATCGATCTTTCTTCAGTAACCAAAGGTACTTTAATGTAGCTTCTGGTCGTACCTGAGGTATTCGTAGAGTCCGTACATGGGCAGGAAGTCGACGTCTGTGAGGAAGACGTAGGGCGTGTTGGCGTTCCTCAGAGCGACGTTCCTCACCAGGTTGACGGGGTAGAACTGGCCCTCTTTGTACACGATGTGGTACCCAACGTTCTTCCGGTTCTTCAGGACCTCGGAGGCCTGAGCGTATCGAAGGAACTGCTGCGCCTCGGCGTCCGACATGTAGAGCGCCAGGCTGATGGGCCCCTCCCAGTGCTTACAGATGGCCTCCAGCATCTGCAGCCTGCACACAAACACACGGTTATCCAGGGAAACAAACCTGAACACAGTCTGGTCCTGGTCTTACCCAGGTCATTTACAATTTATTCTTTCTAGGCAGCATCTTAAGCAACGGTTTCAGGGTTTGAGATGCAAGAGAAGCACAATCTTTGAGCTCTTTGACTCTTCGAGGCATCATAAAGAACCCAGGTTATCCTGGGAAATAAACCTGATCTTATCCTGGTCTTACCCAGGTCATTTACAATTGAATTAGTCTTTTCCGCATCTGTTAAACACCTGAACTAGAACATCCATAACATTCACCTGTTGGCAACATACAAATTATTTATCTAATATATCATATTCCAATTACTTGTATATAGACTCTGATTGCACTATTTCTATTCTATTTTATTTGTTTTTATTTGTATTTACTTGCACTATTTTATCTGTTTATCTGTTTTATTGTGTTGCACTGTTGGAGGAGCCTGTGACCTAAGATTTTCATTTACATAACTACACTGTAGCTCTGCACGAATGACAATAAAAGCCTTGAATCTTGAACCTTGATCTTAGACAACGGTTTCAGGGTTAGAGATGCATAAGAAGCACAATTGTTGAGCTCTTTGACTCTTGCAGGCGTCATAAAGAACCCGGGTTATCCAGGGAAACAAACCTGATCTTAATTACAAATTAACAATAATAAAATATAAAGCAAGTTATTATATATATACACACACAATAACTGTAGTTCTGGTACCTGTCCATGGAGAGCTGAGCCACCAGCGTGATGTCGGTGTCGTCCTCTGCAGGTGAGTACTCGTACTGCAGGAAGTACAGGTGAACTCTGTGCACGGTGAGGCGTTCCCGTCGGAAATCATAGCACTGATCGTCCTCGTCGAGATCCTCCAGAGCCGCCTGCAGCTGAGGAGAAACAACACAACACAGGGTCAGAGGAAGGGTGTACACAACTTAAAGGTCTCCTATTATACTATTTTTAGGCATATATTATAGGTCTCAGATGTATACAAATACATTAAAAACATGTCTATGAAGTGTTTTGCTCAAAATACCAAACAGAACACCCATTCTAGCCTCATACCCCTCTATTTCAGCCCTGTTACTAAAGTGCTGATTCTGGGTCTAAAGCTGCCGTGATTAAACTCCATATCATGTTCAAAGCCACTTCAAGGATTATTTCTGAAACAGCATGGAGCTCAAACGCTTTTTCTCTCTCAGGTTTACCACAAGGTGAGTTCCTTTTTATTTCCTGCTTCTTTACACATACTCTCTCCAGTAGAGGTTAGCTCTGATTGTTAGCGATGTTTGCTAATGTAAACACAGACCATATTACTTCCAGAGCACGTCGCTCATTGTTTGTCCTAAAGCCCGCCCACATTTCAGATATTACGTCATATCAGACGCAAATCTGGATCAGCTCCGTTGTTCCTCCGTTTTTAGAGATGTGGGTACGGAGGAAAAGAGGAGACCTTTAAGCTTCTGTGTGTGTGTGTGTCAGGATTTTTGATTTTAAGAAAAAGTCAAAATGTGGAGGTTTTCAGAAAAATTCAGCATTTCTGAAAAAGTCAGAATTTGGAGAAAGAAGTAATTATGAGATTTGCAGGAAAAAGTCAGAATGTTGATATTTTTCTGAAAGTCAGGACTTTGAGAAAATAAATTCGAAATGTTTTATTTCAAGAAAAATCAAAAATGCTGAGGTTTTCTCAAAAGGCCGTAATTTAGAGATTTTCTTGAAAATTCATCATTTTAAGAAAACTCAGCAATTTGGGAGTAATTATGAGATTTGCAGAAAAAAGTCAGGATTTTTGATTTTAAGAAAAAGTGTGTACCTTCACGCTCTCGGGGCTCGCCTGGCTCGGGCAGCCGAACAGTTCTCGTCTCAGCAGGTTCCCGTCGTACTCCAGGAAAGTGAGGTAGAGATTCCTGAAGAACTCCACGTGTTTGTTCTTCACTCGCAGCTTCTTCGGAGAGTTCCAGTGGATCACCTGAATACACACACACACTTTTACTACACACACCAACACTGTTGCTACCAGAGATGGCACACACATCCTTTACTCAAGTAGAAGTGAAGATACTCGTGTTTAAAAAATACTCTGGTAAAAGTAGAAGTACTGACTAAACTTCTTTACTCAAGTAAAAGTAAAGAAGTATTTTGAAATGTACTTAAGTAAAAAGTACCCATAACTACCAGCTGTTTTAACCAGTTGAGCCCCGAGCCTGTTTTTCCGGCCTCAGGCTCGAAAATGACATTCCCAGAACAAATGACTATAACTTCCCTTCTAAAAGGGATAAATTAATAATCTTTTTTCTCAAAGCAATGATAAACCTGTGAGTTCGATGTAGAGGAGTCAGAATCAATATAGCATTTTTCTATTTTAAAGTAAATTCAGATTGAACATAGTAAAACAAATTAAATTATAGAGTCCATCCAAAATAAAAACATTACTTATAGTGAAAACCACCCTTGAATGATTGGATAGTAGACTAAAAGCTTTAGGAATCCAAACTATAACACAATAAGTACCCTGTATCAAGATTGATGCAAAGCAAGTGACATTTGACCTTTTTAGAGAGGTTTAGCAAAAAAGACCCACTTCTGGGGTCATTTGGGTGGATTTTCCATATCTCTGGAACCCATCAGTCGATTTTGATGATTGACACCTCTTTTTAACCGTTAGAGCCAATAGAATCGAGGGGAAGTTCCTAGAATCCACAATCTCGTAGCAGCTAATATGAAATCTCCGTTATTGACATAAAACTGGAAGGATGGATTATCAGTAATCATTTCAAAGTGACACAGACACAGACGCATCGTTTTAATGCCATTGATCACGACTTTTGATCAGAACAACAGCATAGGTAAGAATTTCTCCCGTGTTTGCTCCGTATTGCTACGTGGTGTGTCTGTGTGTGTGTGTGTGCGTGCGTGCGTGCGTGCGTGTGTGTGTGTGTGTGTGTGTGTACCTTGAGGTCGGACACCTCAGTGTAGCACTGCTCGGAGCGAGTGTGGTCCGACAGCTGAACGTTCCAGAAACACGGCAGCTGGTGCACCAGGACGGGGTTCTGCTTTATGAAGGCGTTGAAGATGTCCTGCACACACACACACACACACACACACACACAACTTTTAACACACAGTTTTAAACCACATACAGCTCTATTTATCCTGCACTTTGCTCTCATGTACACACACACACACACACACACACACACACACACACACACACACACACAAAACTTTTAACACACAGTTTTAAACCACACACCATTTATCCTGCACTTTGCTCTCATGTACACACACCCACCCACCCACCCACCCACCCACACACACACACACACACACACACACACACACACACACACACACACACACACACACACACACACACACACACACACACACACACACACACACACACACACACACACACACACACACACACACACACACACACACACACACACACACACACACAGCTCTTTGACTCTTGAAGGCATCATAAATAAAAACACATATCCTCTTTTTCGCCGGTTTCCTGGCAACCTCAGATTTTATTATCTTATTATATTTATTTCACAGAGCCGGTGGGATGGTTAACAAAGACATGCTCTCTGTGCACGTCACATTGTGCATTTTGAAATACAAGGTCGCCGCTGGAGCTCAGATCAAAGAGAGAGGATTGTTTCATAATGTACACTGAGAGGAAAGACATCATGGAGGACAGACGGATCATTTATTCAGCTCCTGAGTGGCTGCTTTTGCTAAAAGTACATGTTTATTCCTTTAAAGAACACTTTTGTATCAGTATTGACATCTTTATGTGCGGGTTATCATGTAAACACAACCCTACGTGAGAAGAGCTGATAAAGCCACACTTATTGGACCCAGAAGATCTAAAAATCTGTTGTTTTTCATCATTTAAAATGTGTTTTTCCCTCTGTGTTTTGGGCATCTGAGGGTAAAGAATAGACTGTATGCAGACTCGCATTGTGATTAAAAGATAAAAAATGACTCATCAGGAATTAGCTGGTGTTTTATGAGTAGGTTAGACACCAGGTTAGAGGAAATGCTATTTGATTAATGTATGTCTCATAAAGCCAAGGAAAACAATATTCCTTAAGGATAAAAACAGTAAAAAGTTTTAAATGTGAAAGCTTATTATTGACCTTAGAAATCATGGTTTGAAAAAAGGATCTCTAGGAAAGTCAAATGAGGTTAAAAATGGACTTTAATTTTAGATTTATTTGTCAAATTTGTTTAGGTTTTAAATGTAATCTTGTCTTTTTATCTACAATGAATTTCTGCGTTTGATACAGGCAACAAACTGCAATAAATAAAGACTTAAACTGAGTTTCTTTATTAAACTCTATCATGTTGCTCTGTTGGAGGAGCCTGTGAGTTTTTCATATCTACACTGTAGCTGCTGTGAACATGACAATAACACCTTGAAACTGTAATAGAACAATATTATGCTAATTTACTTACTTTTAGAACAACACTGAGTGATTATTACTTGCTCATGTTTATCTCTATTGACTGGCTTTCACGTCTTTGCTAAGTTTGGGAAAACTCTTGTTGAGAAGATGTGTTGCAGTGTTGTTATTTAAACTCTCTGTGCTCCAACAGTATGACCTCCAACTTCTGTGAACTGAGAACATCTTCATTCTGCCTCCCTAAAACTTCCAGAATGCTCCTTTGTTATCGGCAAGCTTCACCCCCCTTTCTCCTCTCTCTCTCTGTGTTTAAATATGCAACCCAAACTCTACTCTTGGTCTTTCACTCTGCAGACTGTGTGCTCTCCGTGTGACTGACTGAACTTCTTGCAGGAATAAAATACAACAAAGACAGCTGAATGGTTTGATTCCCATTTGATAAATAAATTCCAACCACAAAACTCTGGTGGATTCCACTTATTAAAGTAAAGGGCTTTGGATGAAAGCATCATCTACAGGTAATGTAAAGTGTGCAGTTCCTCTCACCTGGTCGGCCAGAGACGTACTGAGCATGCTCATCAGCTCTCTTTCTGCCGTCAGCCTCCACATCTGCTCCCAGCCGAGCCTCCTCAGACGCTCCAGGTACAGGAGGATCACGCCTGCAGGAAATACATCACAACACGGTGTTATCTAAAGGAACCAGTGGGAGACTGTGACTCAAGTTCATGAACCAACTGGAACTGGAAACGTGGCGTCACTTTTTTAAAGTAAACTTTGAGGAAAAGTTACCGGTGTTGAATCCTCGTCCGAGTGCAGGCCAGGGTTTGTGGTTCTTCCAGAGGTTCCCCAGGTACCAATCACTCTGGTTCTCCACCAGACCAATCACCTGCTTATCTGCACACACACACACATAATATGCACATATTGTTTAGGATAATCATAACGAAGAAGAAGCGGTGAAAAATCTCATCATTTAAGAAAAATAAACACATTTTGACACACACACACACACACACACACACATTTATAAAAACCTATATGACATTGTAGTTTTAAATGGCCTTCGTCTCACCGGTGAACTTCCTGAAGATGCCCCACAGCTCGGCGATGTCGGTGGCGAAGGTGATGTCGGTGTCGAGGACGATGACCTTGGAGAGGTCGGAGGGCAAAGCTTTGGTGAGCGTCAGCTTCATCAAGCCGTAAATACCTGAGTAATGTTTGTTGGGTATCCACGACACCTCGGACTGCAACAACAAGAGGAGAGGAAAGAAAACACATTTTAATTAACATTTTGTCTTTGAAGTGACTGCTATTTTGTATATTATTTGTTCTGCTTTTACTTATGTCTTAATGTGTGCATATGTATAAATGTGTCTGTTGATTGTGTATATATAGGTATATACATATTTCTATACATATTTTAATATATATTTGTATTTTTGTATTCAGTATTGTGGGAAACGGTATTTAGATCTCGCTGTCTGTACACACAAACTGAAAGATTCACAATAAAGTTGACTTTGACTTTGATTTTGATTCTTTACTTTCTTAACGTGACTGGGGGCCACAGTGTCCATTGAGAATGAGCAGAAATCAACATAGGCAGACACGGAGAAACGTGTGTGTGTCATCAATGTTTTCAGTATATTATCTAGTTTTAAAAGTAGGCACACTGCCTCTAAAGCAGGTCTAAAGAAGAGTTGTCAAGATGAGCTGGGGCCCCTTTAGTTGTTGTAAACGGAGAATGAAAATCCCCAAGTTTCCATATACATTGATGTCAGAGGAGCGGCTACCCCAAAAGGGGTAAGTTATCTACATGTGACACAGTAAGACCACGTGCAGAAAAGAATATTCTGGAAAAACATGGTAGAAGAGATGTCCTCGAACTAACTAAATATAACCTCGATATGCAAATTGAAATATCAAATACATTTCTAAAAATATCTCAAAAAGTGCTGCACACGGCAGGGATCCAGCATTCATGGTGTTATAGTGGATATTATTAGAATCTGTAGATGTACTTGTTTCTGTTGTTTCGGCCCCTGTGTGTGACTTCATTGAGACGTGAAAACACGTTTTATTGTGTATTTATTTGTAGGCTTTGGAGCGTGTTTGAGTTGTTTTGCTGTAATTTTTTAAGTGGGGATGTTATATAAAACCTGTTTTTGTATACTTTCTTCCCTCCTATTTCAACAGTTTTTTTTGTACCCTGTGTGTCTGTATTACAGTTAAATAGTAGAATAAAATAATGATGTGTTTTTGCGAGTTAGTGTCAGCCTTAGCCTTGTTTCTGAAGCTGTTTCTCCTAATGGAAATGTTTGAGCCGTTATAAATCTGTGTGGGAAACAAAAAGCCACATTCAGCATATTTTGGCAAAAGCTCAAAGTGTGTGTTCTCTCCTCTTCTGAATCTGCAAAAAAAAATTATTTTAATTAATTCTCTTCATTCAGAGTAATTGGATCTGCATAAGTGCATCATCTGCAAATATAATCCTCTTACAGTCGCCTCTGTTTCTCTCCAATTTAATGTGACTTAATGAAAACTGAAGGGGGGGGGGGGGGGCTGCAGGTCGGCTGCACAAAGGACTCATTGTTCAGCACAAACACACACACACACACACACTTATCCAGGCTCGTTGTTCCTTACATCCGCATCAGTCTTGAGAGCCACATTCATCAACTTGACGTTAAAATAAATGATTTGCTGTTTTTCTGCTGAAGTGTCACTTGACTTTGGAGGAAAGTGTTTCAACAGCTCGTCCGACTCAATTACAGATTGTCGCTATAAAGTGAAAAGCTTCCACACACGCAAGACTATAAGCAGGGTGTGCACATCTGAATCAAGTATCCTGGTGTCTTTGCTTCAACCTTGCAGTGCATTTTGAAGCACTCAGGAGGGCTTTTAATGTGAAAATGATTGAAGTTGAAGAGAGTGGCGCAGGAATGACTCAGCATTTTATCACTTCCTGTTCCCTCTTTAATGGTTTTCTGAATGTGTTTTAGGTTGTAAGTCTGACATAAGGTCTGTGGTTAGCACAAGCTGAAGAGATTTTTATTCTACGACATAACATACGTGAGTAAATACCCCACTGGTAAATTTAAAAACGTTGGTTGCTAACAAGTGTCTAAATAAGACGACTAAACGTCATCACGCGCAACATTAGCTGCCTTTAGCTTAGCGGCGGTGACGGGAAGTCATGTGACCGTGCTGTAGTTCCTTTATAGCCCAACATTAGCCGCCTTTAGCTTAGCGGCGGTGACGGGAAGTCATGTGACCGTGCTGTAGTTCCTTTATAGCCCAACATTAGCCACCTTTAGCTTAGCGGCGGTGACGGGAAGTCATGTGACCGTGCTGTAGTTCCTTTATAGCCCAACATTAGCCACCTTTAGCTTAGCGGTGGTGACAATATTAATTTCCTGCATTCAGTCGGTGTAAATGGAGATTAAACTGAGGATTGATCCTCCTCAGCTCCTGTAGCAGCAGCTAAATCACTCCTCTGATCTGATAATGTAACGTGGAGCTGTGACCTCCTGTTTCAGATTGAGCGATGCGTCTTTACGCTGCATTGATGTGTGTTTCTCTTTGATGAAGCTGCTCTGAGGTTAATCTCTTCTGTCAGATTTAGAAATACTTTTAACTCCTCACAACTCACGGCTGCTTCTGGAGGTTTGATATATGACACATCGGATTTGCCTTTCACTGATCTTGTCCTTTTACCTTTGCTAAATGTTTTCCCCATTAGCATTAGCATTGGCTATTCTTCCTGGGGTCAACTTAAACCAATAACCGATCAATTAATTCCTTTGTAATTAATAACACACTTCTATTACAAATAAATAGTAAAGACGAACAAATGTTCTTGCCTGAAATGACCTTAAATTGTATATTTAACTATCCAGTGCATACAGTCATTAAATTCAAAGGAAGTAGGGCAATACATTTCTCTGCCAAGGGAGATGTTTACTTTACCCTTGTTTACATTTTGTTTGTTTCATCATAGTTGTAAATAGACACAGACACAGTTTCATTATCCTGTGTCAAATTTGTTTTAGGTAACATGAACCGTCTTTCTATCTTGTTTGATTTGAAGTGCCAATGGTGTCTTTGGAGAACGAGTCACTCTTTTAGTCCTATCAAATTCACTGATGTGTGTGTGTGTGTGTGTGTGTGTGTGTGTGTGTCTGTGTGTGTGTGTGTGTGTGTGTACCTTGAGTTCGTCTGCATCGTAGAAGCTGACCTGCACCGAGGGAACCATCCAGGACTGGAACAGCGAGCTGAGGATTTGATGTGCCACCGTGTCGGTGATGAAGTGGAAGTGGAGAGGGTTTCTCCTGAGGAACAGAAAGAAAAACACACCACGAGGTCAAGAGGTGATAATGTTGTACTGACACAGCTTCTTCTTATTTACATAGCAGTTTATTGTTTCTGTGCTTATATGCATTTGAAATGAAACATCAGTTTCCGTCCTCATATCAGCAGCACATTGAATATGTTATGTTTAAATATTTAAAAGCTTGCATTAAAAGGAATAAAAAGTAGAGTTTATTAAGTTAAAATCAAGAGAAGGGAAAACAAATTGGGAAATGTATCAACATATAAATCCGGAGTATTTCCTGAACAGTGAGTTTTTATTTATTGTATACATAGGACAGCTGTCTCTTCAGTGTTACAACTAAAAAACTAAATATTAGTAGATCCTTTCTTATAGCGTTGAGAACGGTTTACTTTCATTACTAATTAAACCACATACTTTGTTTATGATCAAATGACATTAATCAGCAAATAATTTGTCATCTAATGAAATTAATTGCGTTCAGTTTGATTTGATTGCCTCACTGAAATATTTTCATACATTTATTGGGAATGTACTTGTTTTATTCCCTTATTTTTTCACCATTACATCAACTATCTATACTAGATATGAACTGAAATACAGACAGTCATCATTTGACACTTTTTAAATACGGGATTTGGACCTTTTATTGACAGTGTAGGAAAGGGAGAAATAAGGTGATAGAGAGGTAAGATATGACAGTGTTAAATGAATGTGAAAATACAAAAGAAAACGGAGTAATCTTGTGTCTAAAGTCCAGGGCGTGAATCGAACTCGGGTCTTTGAGGTTAAATGACGTGCTGTCACCACTCTGCTCCCATTGAAAGTAATTTTTTCGGATTGAAATGCAATGATGCTGCCCAGGGTTTTACTTCTTTCAGGTTCTGCAAAACCGATTTATTTTTATTTAAAGGTCATCTTTTCATTTTCAGGATATTTCTATCTTTTTTTTTCTCTGGTCTGCTACCATTTAGGCAATTCCAAGGCCAGTATAAATAAAGACCCGTTGAGCTTTAAAGAGAGAGAGAAAGAAAGAAAGACAAATAATTGAAAGGTACTTTTTAGATTCAGGGACGGAGGAACTAAAGTTCAGCATTAAAATGTTTCGGGTCAACGGGTCCGGAAATGTTTTAAAGTCCTGGTCAAATGGGAGATATTCGAGTCAAATATCTGTTTTTATTGTGGAGCCTAAAATCCATTGATAGCAAAGGGAGGAAGAACGACATCAACATCTTATAATTATAATAATATAAACCTTTTTTTTATTCCATTCTACAACCGAGTTACTTAGGGGGAAATTAATTCATTTTTTCCTTTGCATTTTAGGAAATGATATAGTGAAAACCAAAACACAGGAAATAACTAGCTGAGTCTCGTTATCCACAAACGAGAAAAAATAAAAGGAAGCAATAACAAAATTGTTTATTTTTTAAAGTACATTTTAGGTTTAAAATGGTCAGACTTTGACCTGACTTTTTACCGGTAACAGTCCAGTAAAGTCTGTAATTCTAAAATATCGACTACTATCAAAAGCAGCTAGCAGAAATAGCAGATAGCAAAAATATTAGCTAATGGAAATACTGGCTAACATAAATACCGGCTAGCAGAAATACCGGCTAGCAGAAATACCAGCTTACAGAAATACCAGCTAACAGATCAAGCAGCTAACAGAAATACCAGCTAATGGAAATAACGACTAACAGAAATAGCAGCTAAAATAAAAAGCAGCTAACAGAAATAGCAGGTAATGTAAACAACGATTAACTGAAATAGTGTCTAATGGAAATACCAGCTAACAGATAAAGCAGCTAACATAAATACCGGCTAACAGAAATACTAGCTAATGGAAATAACGGCTAATAGATATAGCAGCTAAAATAAAAAGCAGCTAACAGAAATAGCAGGTAATGTAAACAACGATTAACTGAAATAGTGTCTAATGGAAATACCAGCTAACAGAAAAAGCAGATTACAGATATAGCAGCTAACAGAAATATTGGCTAAAGGAAGAACTGTCTTTAACATGTCTGTGTTTGTGACTCACCTGTGAAAGAGGACGGACTTCACCAGCGTAACCACGTCTCTGCTGGCGTTGTGACCGGCACAAACGCACGCTACATGGATCAGCTGCGGAAACAGAGGATGAAAAAGGAGAATCAGAGTTAAACAAGAGCGTTTTTCACTTCATCCGTCTACACTTTTGCCCTCTGGGTGTTAAAGCTTTCAGGACATGTTCACAGCATCCTTTCCTCATCATTATTTTTGGCAGATCCAAATGTCAACAACCAATCTTAACACCTAAAGTTGTGAAAGTCGACTCAAGAACACCTTTTACTTTGGGAGCCAACAACGTGGTTTGAAATCCCATATGGATGACTTTAGAAACCCTGAATTAAAGTAACGTGTAGTCTTGTATTTGTTTTTTGTTTAAGTTACAGAGAAATAGTTTTTATTGGTGTTTAAGGCAGGACAGAGGTGGTGACATATAATATTAAATGATAGATACAAATAGTAAGAGATAAAACCATTTTATTAGAAATTAAATTAACCTAAAATGATATCCTTCACTTTGTACATTATTTAACAGATTTAAATGTCAACATGACACAACAACTTTTCCTAACACTTAAAGTTGTGAATTTTTGCTTCTGTGAATTAAAAGGAAAATTGTAGCTCCACTTTCAGAGCCGTTAGCTTCCCATAACCCAGGACGCTCTCTCCTCTCTGATGTCAAATTTCATATTTAGCCTCTCAGATATGGAGGATTTCACGTTACTTGCAATTCAGTGGCAGAAAAGTCTTTGAAAAGTTGTAGCTCAAAGGATGCACACAGACTTCAAAGAGCGAGCGGGTTCCCTCGGATTTTACTCAACCAGCTTCATACATTATAGTTTCTATGAACTGCTGGGAAACCCTGAGCTTCTTAAAACATATATAAAACATAATTAAAGGTATATATTAACTGACAGCAGTGCTTAAGGCAACTGTCAGGTATGTCTCACAATTAAGGAAGGGGTAGACAATTACAACTAAAGGCAATGGATGGAGTGAAAGGACAATATTGTAAACATTTAGCATTAAAATTGAGATTGTAAATAAGGAGCCATACAAGGTCAGACAACAATGCAAATATGATGCAAACCTGTACAAACTATGCCACGTGTATTTCCTTATTTCATTATCCCCTTTTCACCCATGGGATATTTCCCGCAGATCTGGGAGTCTTTTGAGGGACTCGTTGTGTTTCTACTATAGACATCTGGGTCTAAATTAAGATTTGGGGACTTTAAATTACCCCAAAATGCCAATGGTTGGGGGGTTTTTGGAAACCATGATTATTATTTTTGTTGTATCAGTACTCTGCAGAGTTGGGAAGTAGTGGAGTACAAATACTTTGTTACTGACTTAAGTACATGTTTCTGGTATCAGTACTTTACTCCACGACTTCATCATTATTTAGAGTCATTGCGTGCCTATTGATTTGAACACGATCCGTGTATCCATCATTTCCTGGTCTTCTCTAAAGAAGAGGGACCAATGAAAACGTTGTCATGTTGCCGTTGTTCAGCATGGAAACATTCATTAGCTAACAATGACATTATTGTTCTATTAATATAAAGGGAGGTCAGGTACTCTTTAAAACAGCTGCTAGTTATGGGTACTTTTTACTTAAGTACATTTCAAAGCCCTCTTTACTTTTACTTGAGTAAAGAAGTTTAGTCAGTACTTCTACTTTTACCAGAGTATTTTAAACACGAGTATCTGTACTTCTACTTGAGTAAAGGATGTGTGTTTCCTGACCTCACACTTCTGGACGGGGGGTGATCGAGGACACTCGGTGTTGTTCTTCTCCTCCGCCGTGTTGTCTCCGTCCTCCGGCCCCGTGTCCGCCGACGCCGCCCACTGCTGGTTGCCGTAGTTACCGTCCGGCGGCTGGGCAGCGGTGCCCTGTGATTGGCTGAGCTGCAGCCGGATCTTACGGTTCTCCTCCTCCACTTCTCGGACCCGAGACTCCAGGACGGACCGCTCCAAAACCTGAGCAGGGGTGTCGGCCAGACAGGGAGCGAGGAGGAGGGAGCGGCCATCTTTCGGGGGGAGGGAGGGATTGTTAGTCATGTACAGTCATGGTAAGTTAGATTTCATTGTGGTTATTCTTCAAGAAAGTAATGATTCACTAATATTAATGAACTCTAGTAAAGAAAACCGTTTTACGATTAACCATTGGCTCACTCTAATGACAGATCATCCAAACCTGGAACAGCTTTCTTCAACCCTAAAGGACAACATCATCCTTTGTGTTTGTTTTGTGTGTAATTAAATGCCTATGTGAAGCACTTTGAATCGCCTCTGTGTCTTAAAATGTGCTGTACAAATAAACCAACCTTGAACCTTCACAAAAGAACCTGCTCTCCTTTCCTACAGTACATTTAGAGCGGATCCATATTTGCTACAACATCAAGAAAATTATGGGAAAAATGCAAAAAAATAAAAACATAACAAAAAGAATAATAATAATAAAAAAATGCAATAAAGACAAATACAATAAAATGGGTGGTTAAGGGACATGTATGGGCAGTATGTGTGTATTAATAGACACACACGACTGAGCTAAATGTATTTTTTAAGATATTTAAATAATAAAGTCATTTTAAATAGCTAATAATTATAATAATATATTCATATGCTATGTACATTTACAACAATGATAATAGCAGTAGTAGTGGTATAGAGAATTTGGGAGATACGTCCTTGTGAGTCTCACACTTAAAAATTGTCTCCTCACACCTCTTCTTCTTCTTCGTCTTCTCCTCTTTCTGCACCTCGCTCTTTCTCACAGACTCGGTGTGAATATTCCCCGAGAGCATCAGGTTCAACCTCTTGATTTTTATCATATCCAAAAGAGAGTGCACAGAAGCCGTCGTTGCTAGGCAAATACATCTTAAGACAAATGGAAAAGGGGCGATGTACTGAGCGACCAAAACAAGAACCTAATTCTATGAGTCTGTTGGTTCTGGTTCACAATCTGCATTGTTTTCATAGTAAAAGCTGTAAATCATGTGCTTTAACATCAGCAGCAAATAGACAGAGTTAGAGACTGGGGAACAAAGTGGAGACTTTAGCAGCTAAAGAAAAAGAAATTGGGAGGTGGAGACCAAAAACGGAGCAAAAAGAGAAAGAATATGGTCTTGAATTCATCATATGGACACATGAAGTATCTTATTGAATCATCATGAAGCTTTTTGACTGCTAGATGTACAAATAATAAGGAGTTTGCTAACAAGTTCAATTTATGCTATAATTTTGTGGCATTTAGCAGCAAAAATTGCACTTTTTTAGGGAGGTGGAGACCAAAAACGGAGCAAAAAGAGAAAGAATACGGGTCTTAAATTCATCATATGGAAACATTAAGTCTCCTAATGATCATCAGGTTGATCTGCAACTGCTGGATGTGCAAATAATCAGCCGTTTGATAACAACTTTATATTTAACTGAAAAGGTGATTTGTTCATGTTTGGCCCACATGAAGTTTCTACAGAAACCCAAGTGTCCCTAAAAACCCCGGCTAAAGAACACGGTGTTCAGCTTCCTGTGAAACACGCTGGTTCTTCTGAGAATCAGAGCAACATTAGTCTGATTGCTGCTTTTTATTTTAACCACAGACTCTCTGTGCAGGGACATCAGGACGGAAAAACAAACATGTTTTCTTGTGAATATTTCAATTTGCAAGCAGCTTAACACACACACACACACACACACCACACACACACACACACACCACACAAAGAAACAAAGACACACACATCTGCAAAAACACCACCGATGAGGCTACAATATGCGAACACACACACACACACACACACACACACACGCACACACACACACACACACATACACACACAGTGCGGGAGATATATTAAAATGCTAATTAAAAAAATATCAGTTATGCATCATTCGGCAAATTAATATATTTTTAAAGGTTCATTAAAAAAAAATGCAAATTATATAAACTACATTTACGATTTAATAGTCCTCTTTTCAGTGCAATAATTAACTGCCGCAATAAAAGCAGTACAGTTTACTGTGACAAAGAAGTTTACAGTTTACAGCAATACAGCTGGAAACACAAAGAGAAGGTGAAAAATGAGCATTTTCTCAGTAATTTGTTGAAGTGAAACATATATATTTTTGTATTTAGCCTTTATTTATACAGGTGAATCTCATTGAGACACAGGGTCTCATTCTCAAGAGAGACCTGTTCAGTGGTAACACCACCACACAAAGTTACAGACAGACAGGACACTAAACACAGAGGCAACACTCACATAAACATCGTACAAAGTAGTCAGATATATCAGGGGCAAACACCCACAGAGGATTTCTCCAGCTTTTTTAAAAGTAGTTTAAAATCCGTGATGGGTATCAAAGTGGTCAGCTCAAGTTCCTGCTGAAGTGCGTTCCAGGTCGAGGGGGCAGAGTATGATATGGCTTTTTTCCCAAGCACCGTGCGTACTGAGGGGACGGACAGAGTGAAGTCATTTTGAGATCGTAGGCTATAGCTGTACTGTTTGTGTGAGATGTAAGTGGATATGTCGAGGGGCAGCAGTCCAAGCATAGCGCTATAGATGAGTTTGTACCAGTGCAGTGATCTGCGCATTGATAGTGATGTCCAGATGACTAAAGAGTACAGCGTGCAATGGTGTGTGAGGGGTTTACAGTTGCCACTACATCACTGTCTCAGTGTTAATGCATGATTACACAAACTGGTTGCTATGAATTCACTGATGGACTGTAAACATTTGAAATCCATTATTTACGTTTTCTGCAGAAGTGTGTTTGTTTATTTGAGTTTGTCTTTTATACTAGCTGATATGTTTTGCAAAAGACAAATATTTTACTCTATTGAAAAACGTCTGACAAGTACTGCACCAGAGCAACAGATGCTAAGAAGCCAACAAATACCCTTTTTCTTGCAGATAAAAACTACAGTGAGCATTTCTCATCTGCTCTCATTACTTCTTATTCTTCTGCTCTCTTTCCTCTTTCCACTATTTCTCTCGACAAATGTTCAATTCTTCCCTCCTCTCCTTCCTCCCTTCCCTTTCTCTCTGTCTCTTGTTTAGCATTTTTCACTTCCTCCTCTCTTCCTCCTCCTCTCTTCCTCCTCCTCTCTTTCTAAGATGATGGGAGCAGCAGCTGGCCCACAGCTGAAGTGAGGCATGCTGGGAATGTTCACAATTCAATCTGAAGGCGGAAAGAAACGCCAGCGACCAGCGAGGAAAGAAGCTGACTGCACTTTCAGATTCCATATTTATACATACTTTCTATCGTGGGCTGATGAAAAAGTAACAATGCCATTCCAGGGGAAGTTAGCTCAATAAATTACAGCATCATCTGCAAAATGAACGAAACAGTAAAAGTAAAAACAAATGCACGATCAAACAATAGTTCTTAATATTTAATGCTGGCAGAGATGGAGCTATTTCTGGATATTCTCCATACTGTTGAGTGGTCTAATTTGCTGTAATGCATTTTACATCATCTCATTCCAGGTTTTTAAATGTTTAATCTGCAAAGTAGCTGCCATATAATCATAGAGAAGTAGATATATAAAGTGGTGCAGCATATAAATATGCAAGGACAGAATTGCACATGCACGTACTTAGCAACGCTGTGCATGGCGTACAGTTTTCATAAAGTAGAAATCAATTTTGAAGTACCTCATAAAAGGCTTTGGATAACACTTTACCTAACTAGTGTCACGCCAAAAACTAATCTGAGAAGAAGGATAGAGTGACCAGGATCTGATCTGCAGACGGACTGAAACGCAAAAATAACATGAAATATCTTTAGTGCTCAGAAAACATTGACATTTTAAATATTTACAACTTTATCTGCTGAGAAATATTGTGGCTCGAACTGAGAATGTTCTGCAAAAATCTGATTCTGAAGTCAACTTTTGTTGTGCCTCGTCAGATTTGTTAGTTTTTTGATCCTTGTTTATTTGTATTATTATAATTTCTCGGTTAAGTTAATATTATCAAGTCCACGTTGGCTAACCCTTTAGTTGTCTGTCATTTCCTGTTTTACTTTGGTAATCTCCTCTCTCATTTCAGGTAGTTCGACTCATGGATGTATAATAAGAACTGGATACAGCGTGGGAGGCGGGGTCTCGTTCTTTCCTATGAGAGCTGCTCATGGCGCATGAAGTCAAAATGGCCAACTTTTGAGAGAGCGAAACGTCACAGATTACCCATCATGCCTGGCTGTCAGAGCAGAAGAACCCGTATGTGCGCTCATAGAGCATGCGCAGTTGAGTTGCCCCTTAAGCCCGCCCCCGAGCTCCCACTCTCAGATGCGCGTTCATAATGCAGAGGAAAATAACTCTCAGAATAACGTTATTAGCACATTTTACAACTTGAGGACTGAATGTTTTTAATAAGTGCTATACAAATGTTCATACTGGGTAGTTTATTCGGTTAAAAAAAAATTATCCAACGATTTACAGACGTCTCTTTCCCAATGTTAGTCAATGGGGAAAAGTATTTCTGGGCCCAGTGACGTCACGGACTGATACGGAAGTTGCAGTACCGCCGTTTGGACACAATGAATATTTTCCTCAGAGTCCTGCGCACTTCCTGGGGCTTGGATCGACTCCTACCCATGTGTGTTTTCACTGACCTGATTACCTGCCCCGCCCTTATTGTTTGCACCTGTAGAGCCCCTTGTGTGTGTATTTAATCTGTGTCTTCTCTGTGCCAGATCGTTTCGAACCGAGCTTTACGTTATTTGTGATTTGTCAGCCAGTTGATATCTGTGCTAGAGTGGGTTTAAGTTAGTAAGTCATTTTTTGGAGTCTTGCCTTGCAAATCACCTAAAGTAAATTCCTTTTTTGAACCGTCCTTTTTGTCTGGAGTCGTGCCTTTGGGTCCTATCATTTACGTGTGTGCCTCAGTCATAAAAACTTTGTATTATTTTGAAACCTTGAAAGCAGAAAGAAATGCTTAAATGTTAAATGACGCCAGCAGTACTGACAGAAACCTTTGTCATTCATTCCTAAAAGACTCAGAGAGAAAGAGAGGAGACAAAAAGCTTCAAATCCAGCCTCCTGTTTGTGAATATATTCTCCGCAAAACTGAGAAGGAATTATCACAAATCTGTTCAGTGGATTCTCAACTTCACAGAGATCAGGGATCATTTCACGCTGCCTGGAAGCTTGTTTTCAGGTATGACTTTAATGTACGTTGTTTTATGGTGTCTAATATATTTGATTCTAGTTTCATATGACACAAGATAAGAAACTAGCGTTACATGCAAATTAAAGCACTTCCAGGATATAGCTTTTATTCCGCTGCTGTAACCAAAATCAAACTGAACAGAAAATGAGCTCGGTGTTTCAAAATTGAACTTAATGGTCCGATCCGAAGCTTTAATTTAAGCTAAATTGCAGGAAATGTCTCATAATTGAGGCTCTGTGTTCCTGCTGCTTAGATTTCCTTTGACTCTATAATAAAAACCATAACCGTGTTTAAAGCCTCTCATAATGTACTGAAGAAATACCTGGAATAATACATTTATATTCATATCAAAAAGCCCTGAAGAGAAAATGTATCCTTACAGGAAGCTAAGAACGAGACTTGCTTTTTCAAAATAATATGTTTATGTAGCAATAAAAGAAGCTCGGGAAGAGCCCTTATTTGTTTTTCAAAATAAAACCCCCATGGGCCAACTGTATCTTTACTGGAAGGCATGTTTTTCAAAATAAAAGCTCCACAAAGTAACTTGATAGTTACAGATTGCTTATAAAAGCCCCATAGATGTACTATGTCAGTAGAGAAAGCTCAATATCAAGCATTTTTTTCAAAATAAAAGCTTTAAAGAGTAACTATATCCTTACAGGAAGTTCAGGACGATGCTTATTTCAAAATAAAAGCCCAAAAAGTGACTGTATCATTACATGAATCTCAGGTTTAGGCTTATATCAAATGAAAAGCCCCAGAGGGAAACTGTGTCATCATTGATCATTTCATCAAATTAACAGTCCCAGAGTTATCATATCCTTTCAGGGAACTCAGTGTCAGCCCTGTTTTTCAAAATAAAAGCCCCATAGAGGTACTGAATCCTCTCAGGAATCTACGAAAGAGAACAGTTTTCAAAATAAAAGCCCCCAAAAAGTCACTGTTTTGTTACAGGAAGATCAGGTTTAGGATTGTTTTTCAAAGTAAAAGCTCCAGAAAGCAACAATACAGCTGCTGCTCAAGAAAGCAACAATACAGCCAGTTTTCACTTCTTCTGTACCTTTAGTTAGATCTAACTGCTTCAGCACACTTCCAGCAACAGAAACCATTCAACTATCACATCATAAATCTCTTAACGACCAAGATGGAGGTATTATTTATAATCTGGAGGTACTCACTCTCCAGGTTCCCAGCCAGCAGGTAGAGCCAGGTGAGCAGCACGCCGGCCGTGAGCGAGGCCACGAGCAGCTTCAGGCGGCCGCGGCACAGCAGGTGCATGATGGGAGGGGAGGGGGGGGTCTGAGGGAGGGGGGGGGGAGAGGAGAGGGAGGGTTCAGGTGGGACTCAGTCCGTCGTCAGGGCCCGGCAGCATCCTTTTATCTGGAAGAGAGAGAACGATGGAGTCAGAAAACTGTCAGATTAAAATCACTTGGAACCATCCACATTTGATTTCAAATGTCTGGATTTTATTAACACTTGTCTCTTTTGTAAATGAAAGGTAGCTTAATTTCCTCGTAGAATCCAATACAGAGTTAGTTAATATTTCTACTACAGTGGAGTATCCCTGGGTTTCAGGTTGTTTGCAGGGAATAGATGATAGTTACTACATGTTCTCTGGAAAAAGTGTAAGATAACGTATGATGTACTGAACACTATGAACTCATCACGAACATGTGCACTGATGTAATCAATCAAGAGAGAAGTATGGTCATTTGTTCATAGACTTCTACTCAATCTGACTTCTTCTTGCAACCAGAGGAATTCAATGCACACTACACACATTAGAAAGGTGTATTTAATTCAAACTCAACACTTTCAAGCTAGTTTTGATTTAACAAAGACTGAGCAATTGTAATTTTCTTATAGACTTCTATACAATCTGACTTCTGTAACTTGACATATTGTTTTTTGGACTTCTGTTTTTAGTTTAATATCAGTTCCTATGTAATGCTTTTGAACACTTTATTCAGTCTCTGCAACACATGTTAGTTGACTGTCCACCTGATAGAGATGGCACTAAATCACTGGTGGGGTAAAATGTCCAATTCTACTAAATAAATGCTATTTACAAAGCTGCCGTTTGCACACTGTTTAAAACTCATTGGCTGCAGGCTGCAGTGGATGTCACCGTTCAAAAGGACTTCAAATGATCCTGAATTGTTGGAGTCTAATGAGGCAGGACTGAGCTTAAAGAGGGAGTCAATAAGCGTCACATTCGTAACATTCAGACACGGAAACTGTGAAACGCCTGAACAAGCTGCTTTGTAAACCCCCCCCCACCAACCCCCTCCTGTGTTGAGCCTGATTAGAGCTTTTGTTTTCCAAAGTGATTCATTAATCCTTCTTTAATGAGACACGAGCCTGAAGGAAACACCCACAACAAAGTGTGTACAGCACTGAGGAGCAGAAACAATATATCACTTTTATGTCGGCTTTTTTGGATAAATACTGGCCTGAGAATATGTGCTGCAACTATAATGGTGTATATGGAGAAATATAAACTGGTGTCTGGTTTAAAATGTCAGATATAATGACATTTCCCTTTTTTTACATTTACAAAGATGCTTATTTAGCCTCCAAACTAGAATAACAACGTGAGTAATTTGAGATATTTGTTGTTGTAATGAATATAATCCATGCCCCAAGTATGAAGTTTATAAGCCAAGGATAAACAGCAAGGTGGCGTTGAACAAAACATTACATAATAAATAAATAAAGGACAAAAAAAGACATTAGCAAGGAAGCTAACATTAGCTGCAGTTTTACTACAACATGCTTTGAGACAACAGTAACTGGCTGAGTGCAACAACGTTTTAATTTCACACTGTTACGTATGTTATGGATTTATCTGAAGGTTATTACCTCTATTTGTGGATAGAAAACAGTGAGATATGTCCATCCCAGTTTCTCAGAGTCCAAGCTGATGTTTTTAAATGCTTTTAAAATCAGAGAAAAGCAACTAGTCTATTTATTTGAAAACAGCATTTTGTGAAAAGGAGGCAAATGATTGCATATTTCAAATGTTTGTATGTTCAGCTGACTGTTCAATTTGATTAGAAACACTTTTCTTTTTCCAAACTAAAGCGCTACCCATTATTCTAAAGGAACAGGTTCGAGGCTGTGAAAAAGTAATACAAACATCCTGTCTCCATTATTTTTGTATCTGCTTCAATAAACTGATCAACAACAACATTGATGGACAAAACAAACCGGCCGTGTGTTCGGATAAAGTGTGTATAATTAAAATAATAATTAAAAAGCACACAGCGAGGAAAACAAGAAGACTAAACACAGCCGACCTTCAGAAGTGAAACAAAAACAGACTAAAGTCGAGATGAAGGAGGAAGAGGAATAACCTTCACTTCCTGTCTGCGGCTTCAAACAGAGGAACAGTTCAAACACAACGAAGAACAAATACTCCGGCAATAAATAACTTCCCAACATGTCAGTCATGGAAAGCAGAATGTTGGAAGATCTTTCTAGTAAATGCTCTGTTTTTACAAACAAAGCTTCCTCAAAGTCACCTTTAACTGCAAACAAACCTCAGATCTCCTGTCCTGCGTTCTGTTTGAAGAAACCCTGAAGCAACTTTCTGACTTTTCTTGAAACACTTTCATGTTAATAAAATATTCATAATCCTCAAAAGATGAAACCTTTTTGTTGTGACTTCAAGTCTGTACTTTGTGCATTTTACACGCGACTACCGTCCAAAACTCTTCCTTTAGTAGAAAGACAGTTATATGCATAAAGAGGAAATACATACCAAAATGCAATGAGAAGACTTGTGCAAAATATATCAAGATCACTGCTGCTGAATATAAGAAGATCCATTCTGAATGTAATGATCCTAGATCTTAATGCCACCCTCGGGAAAACTTTAATTTATCAACTCGTGGTGATGCAGATCCAAGAATAGATCATCCTTCAGGGTCCTGTGAGCATTGCAGACCTTCATTATGTGGAAGAACCATTTAAAGAGTCCTCTCCCGCTGATGTTCAGGTGTATATCAGTATGTAGTGTCTCTACTTTAAAGAGTCCTCTCCTGTGATGTTCAGGTGTATATCAGTATGTAGTGCCTCTACTTTAAAGAGTCCTCTCCTGCTGATGTTCAGGTGTATATCAGTATGTAGTGTCTCTACTTTAAAGAGTCCTTCTCCTGCTGATGTTCAGGTGTATATCAGTATGTAGTGCTCTACTTTAAAGAGTCCTCTCCTGCTGATGTTCAGGTGTATATCAGTATGTAGTGTCTCTACTTTAAAGAGTCCTCTCCTGCTGATGTCAGGTGTATATCAGTATGTAGTGTCTCTACTTTAAAGAGTCCTCTCCTGCTGATGTTCAGGTGTATATCAGTATGTAGTGTTCTACTTTAAAGAGTCCTCTCCTGCTGATGTTCAGGTGTATATCAGTATGTAGTGTCTCTACTTTAAAGAGTCCTCTCATGCTGATGTTCAGGTGTATATCAGTATGTAGTGTCCTACTTTAAAGAGTCCTCTCCTGCTGATGTTCAGGTGTATATCAGTATGTAGTGTCTCTACTTTAAAGAGTCCTCTCCTGCTGATGTTCAGGTGTATATCAGTATGTAGTGTCTCTACTTTAAAGAGTCCTCTCCTGCTGATGTTCAGGTGTATATCAGTATGTAGTGTATCTACTTTAAAGAGTCCTCTCCTGCTGATGTTCAGGTGTATATCAGTATGTAGTGTCTCTACTTTAAAGAGTCCTCTCCTGCTGATGTTCAGGTGTATATCAGTATGTAGTGTATCTACTTTAAAGAGTCCTCTCCTGCTGATGTTTACTGCCTTTTCAGACTCATTTAGTTTATTCTGTGTTGCTTTCCGTAATAGTTCAAAATCATGTTATGACTAACTGTAGCTTCTTGTTAACAGAAAGGTATAAAAGTGTCTCGTTATTGATCATTTCCAGTAGATGTGGATTCAACTGAGAGCGAAAATCCACTCCTAAACTTTGTGAGAGCTCTGAGATGATTTATGAGTTAATTAGTGCGGCTGATGCATTCGCTGTACGTCGTTAAGAGCGAGGAGAGGTGCTGAGAGGAGGAAAAGAGAGGAGGGATGAAGATATGTGAGGAAGAGGAGGAGGAGGAAATGCTTAGAGCACTGTTTCTCAAACTGAGGTACTTATACCACCTTAGGGATACTGCGAACTGCATGCTAAAATTAGTTTGAAAAGGCAATATTTTACATTTAAATCTCATATTTCAAATGCAGTCGTTCTCAACAAGCACAGCTGAAATACTGCAGAAAGAAGTAAAGAACAAAAGCTTATGTTTCTCACTAAACACGGGAAACACGGAGAACTGCGTGAGAAGGAAACCCAGGTTTTTTAAAAACGAAATACAGCAGAAGACCCAGAAAATAAGTGCAAAGTCATGTTTCTCCCTGCTGACAGCACAGAGATACAGTAAGAGTGAAGAAGAAGGTCATTCGTCTGAAAGCCCGGATAGCAGAATGAAAAATAATCTAAAGTTTCTCACCAAACACAACAGAAAACATCGAGGAATACGTTTAATACAAAAGCTCATGTTCCTAAATATATTCAGCTGAAAAATGGAGAAGAAGTGAAATAGAAACTGTGTCTCACTGCTGACAACACGAAGTAAAGAAGGAGAAAGAAGCCAATGTTTCTCATTAAATACATCCAAAAAGCCAGAAGACCTGCATAAACCTGCAGCGAACTGCATCTATTGAAGCTAAATGCATGTTTCTGCGTGTCTTAGTGTTGTTGCATGATAAAAAAAAATGGGTTTGCCATGAATTTAGTGATGGATTCTTAACCAGTAAATCAGACACTGATGGCACTGAATTATTCTGTGCATGTCAGCCTTTTTGTTTTAGTTTTCCAACCAAAATGGTAAGCCGCTGTTCCAGTGGGAACTGGAGATATTCAAATGGTTTGTATTATGCAAAAAGCTATGAGAAACACTGGCTTGGAAATGACAGTAAGTAGGGAAAGAAGATTGGAAAGCACTGACGGAATAAGACAGAAAAGCAAAGAAGGTGAAGCAAATACAACTGAAAAAGAGGAGATGAAGCGAGGAACGATGTGACATTAAGGGAATACAATGTGGGCATAGAGGGCAGATATAAGTGCAGAAAAGGAGAGAGTGCAGGGAGTAAATATGGTGCAGGCGTTCAGTGATGTGGACGTGTGTTGGCCTCTCATAGAGCCAGCGAGGATATAAAGAGAGCGACACTAAGGACGCTTTAATTCTGCAGGAGCTGCACGAAATGCTTACACTTGTGGGCTCTAATTGTAGCCGTAAAATAAAAACCCTCCGATGTGAGGGGGAGGAAGGCAGAGTTCCTGCTTCATATAACCCAGGCTGAGATAAGGGGGGATGCAGAGCAGCAGGGGGGGGGGGCAGCAAATAACTCCCACACTGATGGCGGTAAATGAGCTTATAACAGAGACTGCTGAAAGGGAAGGTGGCTCTGAAACATGTGGAGCTGTGAGAGAGTGTTTACTAACCAGGGTTAGTGTCCAACTATCTTTCTCTCAGGAAGATTCATAACGGAGTGAACAGACCTGAAAGTGTGTCTCTAAAGATGATAGGAAAGGAGCTTCAATGCCTCTTTGTTATTAATGTTGGGCCATAAAGGAACTACAGCACGGTCACATGACTTCACGTCACCACCGCTAAGCTACAGGCGGCTAATGTGGGTTTTTTCAACAGTTGTGGCCTCCGTACATTTGGATATTGCCAAAGAAAAGTGTTTTTTTACGGCTGAGTTTGTTGATGCTTTAGCATAATTACAGATAAACTACTGGCCTGAGTTGTATGACACTTGGAGAATCTGAGTCTCTTCAGTTTCAACATTTCCGTCCAAGTTCACCTTCTTCTTAAACATTTGAACAGCTCTTAAATGTGAAATGTGGTTCGTTGGTGAAAAACAGGAGATTTGAGCCAAAATGTGGGTTGGACAGCAACCAAGAGTATTTCTTGAAACCTCAGAATGTTAACCTAACTCTAACGGATTGATATTTTCACAGATGTATTTGCTGACATTGCTATTGAACAGTTTGCACTCTGTTTGGCTGGTAAACATCGTGCAGAATAAGCTTTTAAAGGTTGGACGCTGAAGAGGAAAGCCTAAAGAAAGCTTGTGACAAAGAGATCACTTCCCTGGTTCCCGGGGTGATACCTGCGGGGAGTGTTTCCACCGCAGGACGAACATATGATAATGCAATTAAGAGCTGAGAGCAGAGCTTTGGACTAGCGGCCGCGGCCCCCATTTAAACTGAAGGGCTTTTTAGCGCCGAGCTAATCACACCGGAGATAGTCCTGATGATGGGAATAATCAGAGGACACTTCCTGCATTAGAGCAGGACGGAGATAAGAGACGAGTAATCAACTCCACTCACTCTCTGCTGACCTCGCTGACCCACACACACACTCACACACACTCACACAAACTCACACTAAGACACAAAAACACACACAATCAAAAATGTCCTCACAGAACGGGTTGTTTCTCAATGCTCGGTCCTCACAAGTTAGGGAAACAAACATACACACACAGAAACTTTTAAATGCAAGCAAAAACAATCACACACAAATACACACTCTGAATAAAATGCAAATACACTCACACACACCCTAAAACCCACACACACACAGACAAGGACACACACTCTCACATTAAGACAGATACATATACAAAACAAGCACATACTCACACACACACAAACTAAGACACAAAAACACACACACCAAAAATGTCCTCAAAGAACGGGTTGTTTCTAAATGTTTGGTCCTCAAAAGTTAGCAAAACAAACATGCACACACAAACACACTCTCACCAACATGCTAAAAACCATGCACACACACACACACACACACACACACACACACACACAAACACACACACACACACACTCATACCCAAACTAAGGCTGTGGCCCCACGAGGGATGAGGGAGACGCATACAGTAAAACGCATACGCAAACGCAATCGCAAAAAAGGCTTCCGTCCACACGCAATAGACACCGGAAAGTGTCTGTTCACACGAGACAGCTCAAAACGCTGTAGTACATATGCCAGGCCTGTAAGTGGCGCTGTAGTTCGGCCACAAAATACGCCAAAAGCAGCGAAGAAGACTTCTCGCGCATGCATGGTTGCCATGGTTGCCCTTCTGTTTATTCTCCGCGCTGGATTTAGCAGCAGAGGTGGGGTTTCGCCGGTCAACATGTCCGTTAAAGTTTAAATCTTCCGGACAAAATTAGAAAAGTACCGGTCAAAGGTCTTCTTTGTTATTTATTGAGCTTTAAAACAAATGAATAACGACTCTATATAATAATATAAGAATAATACACGGAGGACGGAGATCTCTTTTCTTCCCCCTCTCCTGACAGCCCGTCAGTATCCGTGGTCTCATGCAGCTGGCTGACCCGACAGTAAAAATAAACATATTTATAACTAGTTTAGGTAGTTTGAGAGGTAATTAAAATAGCTAAGGGTGATGATCTAACTTGAAGTGTGTTTGTTCCGCTCATCGCTCCATCACAGCGGGCGGAGCTGCAGGTTATCATGCAGAGCTGCGTGTCTCCTCTCCTGTCCGATTAGACTTCACTCGCGTTTATGTCCATATCGATCAAATCTAGCAGGAAGCTCCTGCTGGGAGAGGCGGGGCTATTGCGTCATCATTATCACAAAATGATCGTATAGGGCGTACACACAGAGCCGTTGGACCCCCCAGAGCGTTGCGTATGCCGTTCTATCCACCTCGGGACCCGTTATCGTTACCGTAGTCGTTTACTGCCGTATTCTGTCGTCCTAGTGTGGCCGAACGGTCTATATGACACGAAACGGTAACGGAAACTACCGTATGCGTCCTCGTGGGGCCTCAGCCTAAGACACAAACACAATCAAAAATGTCCTCACAGAACGGGTTGCTTCTCAATGATTGGTCCTCACAAGTCGTATTTTTCTTACACAAAAACATGTCTTTTGAAATTATACTTGGTCCTCACAAGTGTAGCAAAACAATCACACGCAAATGCATACACACACTTACACCTCGTTCTCCGTTAATCGAGTTGTTTGTATGTTTTGTGTATTTTAAACCAAAAGTATAGAAGAAGAAGAGCCTCTGTGTCTATATTAAAACATAATTGAATAAATATATGATGTCTGTTTATAAGTGTTTGTCAGCAAACACACAGCTGTGCATATGACATTGAAGATAATTCTGTTTTCCATGGAAGTGTCATAAAGACAATCCGCTGTAAACAAACTGTCTTCACACACACACACACACACACACACACACACACACACACACACACACACACACACACACACACACACACACACACACACACACACACACACACACACACACACACACACACACACACACACACACACACACACACACACACACACACACACACACCGTGTTCACACTCGGTAATCTAATTAACGTCTTCTCATCTGTTAATGTAAGCTCCTTCATGCCCGGCAGGCGAGCGTCACATTAGTGTTTTCATGTTTTTCTATGAGTGTGTGTTCACACCGCTCACATTCCTTCAGAGGAAACATGGAGGCTTCTGGGAAACTGACGCACGTTTTGTGTGTGTGTGTGTGTGTGTGTGTGTATAAAGAAAATAATCACTGTTTACATTTGGGTGTTGACTTCACCCTATATTACACTCTGTCCCTTTCACACCAAGTGTTACGAAGTGTCACTAAATTGAGGCCGACCCCTAAGGCAGCATCTCGATGGGATTTCTCGTATTTTAAGTTCAAGAAATATTAATGACAAAATATGAAACACACACTGCAAAAACTTGAAATCTTAACAGTTATATTTGTGTAATTTCTAGACCGAATATGTCTTTACACTTGATATTAAACTTGTCTCATTTCATAAATATACATTCTTATTGGAAAATCACCAACTAACCAAAGAAAACAGAAACTTTTGAGCATTTCTTGCTTATTTTGTATCACAACATTTCCTGATCTTGGTAAAAAAATAGTTAAAAATAAGTTTTCCAAGCTAATAACAAGATCTGATTTATCTAAATATCCCATCTTATTTCAAGAGATCTTACCAAGCAAATGTTCACTTTTTCTATTGGCAGATTTGTTTACTTATTACGAGCGTAAACACCTTGTTTTGTCATTATTTCACTTGTTTTTGGAGCAGTATTTTGTTTCCAGTGTATAAAAGTAGTTGCTTGTTTGGAGTAAATCAAAAAATGGTTTTCTCGCAAAAAATAGTATTGTTATAAAATATGTTTTAAAAGCTATTTCAAGACTGTTGTAACAAATACAAATAAAGACACTTCTTAAACAAGATATAAATACGTGGGATATATAGATATATAGATAGATAGATAGATGGATAGATGGATAGATGGATAGATGGATAGATGGATAGATGGATAGATGGATAGATGGATAGATGGATAGATGGATAGATGGATAGATAGATAGATAGATCCTTTATTGATCCCAATTTGGGAAATGATTTTGTTACAGAAGCATCATCAGTGTGTTCAGACATTAAAATAAAAATACTGAAAACGTGGAGTAAATGAAAACAGGAAAACATCATCTCCTCCTGCATTTTATTGTGAGTTTATGCTCTTGTGATGTTTGATTCCTTCAGGTCAGAGAGGCGAGCTCGACTTAATCCACTGAGGTCACGTGTGTGCGTGTGTGGTGTGTGTGTGTGTGTGTTTGTGTGTGTGTGTGTATGTGTGTGTGTGTGTGTGAGAGTGTGTGAGTGTGTGTGTGTGTGTGTGTGTGAGAGTGTGTGAGTGTGTGTGTGTGTGTGAGTGTGTGTGTGTGTGTGTGTGTGTGTGTGTGTGTATGTGTGTGAGTGTGTGTGTGTGTGTGTGTGTTTCTTTGTGTTTTATCAGAGTAAGCTGAGGTGGGATTAGTGACCGGACGACCTTTTCATTTCATTTCCCAGCAGCCTTCACTCTCACAGGAATCACAATGATACTCTCTGTCTGAGGAACCAGGACCTGTTTCACTCTCTGCACAAACCACACATCCACTGCTGCGCGAATAAATATATGTATCTGGATTTATTAAAGTCAATTAGATGAAGACATGTGTAACAATGGAGAAGAGCTGCAAGAGTTAGTCGGTTTTGATCCTCGTTATATGTCACAAATGTTCTGTACTTATACATGTCTTTATCAGGTCTTCTCGACCCCTCAAAGCTCTTTACATACTACGAGTTATTCACCACTTGCTCTAGGGAAGCTAACACACACACACACACACACACACACACACACACACACACACACACACACACACACACACACACACACACACACACACACACACACACACACACACACACACACACACACACACACACACACACACACACACACACACACACACACACCTGCCTTCTCTGACATGTTTATTCCACAGCAGGTTAACATGTACAAGGAATTTGCTTTAGATTAAAACGGTGCGCAGAAAAACACAGAAAGAGGAATTAAGCTGTATAAAAAGGAGCAAATATAGAAATATTATAAGAAAAAGTAATTAAAACTATTTGCTATAAAATGTGAAAAATAAAAATAATATTTAAAATAAATTAGTACAATATGATATACAAAGAAAGTTAATAGAAGTATGAGACAAATACTTTTAAAATAATAAAATATGTGTTGCATTAAACAGAATGTGCAAGCTTCACAGTATTGTGTATGAGCTCCCTTTAAAATATAAAACTGCATATATTTTGGATTTGGAGTGACAAAAGCAGACTTTTAAAGACATCACTTTGGACTTTTCGGTGGATTTTTTACTATTTATTCACATTTTTATACAGAAAAATATGAATCAATAACAAAAATAATGGTTAGTTTCCGTCCTGGTTAAGAGTTAGTGTTAGCGTTGTGAGTTTCGACCTTTTAAATACAACTGTGTGTATGTTTTAAAGTAAATGATAGTGATTATTATGCAGCCTTACAGAATATAACTGCGTGTTTAGCCATATTTATTTGGGGGAAATAATACGTATTTGCAAAGTATATGCATAGATATTAGAAATAGGGCTGCAACATTTTAAAAATGTCAAAAAACTATAAAATATGTGCGTCCCAGTTTCTCAGAGACTAAGATCATGTGATTAAATGGATATTCACTTTAATATAAAACAGTAAAACAGCAAATCTGCAGATAAAAGAGTCTGGAAACAGCATTCAGAGACATTGGTGCATCAAACATTATTGTTATTATTGTATGTGTTGTGGCTCTCGGCTGATCTCTGCAGGTTTTGGTTGCAGGTGAAGCTGATGTTGCACCTTAGAAACCCCCCGATCTAATAAAGGTCTACACCAGGGGTAGCCAACACGGTGCCCGCGGGCACTTAGTCGCCCGCAGGGGCAACGTGAGTCGCCCGCAGGGGCAACGTGAGTCGCCCGCAGGGGCAACGTGAGTCGCCCGCGGGGCATGTTCTAAAAATAGCTCGCCAAGCAAATCCAAAATGTATAAAATACACACAAAAAAAAGGAAATGTAATTAAAAGAATCTACCCTATGCATAAACGAAACCTCCATAATAGCGAACTCTATCTACTTACTACAACTCTATATCTATCTAAAGGCCTCTACACACCGGCCCGACTTTGGGAGTCAGAGGCCGTCCGAAGCCGTCAGAGGCAGTCGGGCATTCGCGTCGCACTACTCAGGTTGGTGTGTCGTCTCTTTACGGCACATTTTCAACCCTCCCGCCTCCTCCCGCCTCCTCCCGCCGCCGATTCAACATGTTGAATCGGCGGCGGGAGGCCGCGGGAGGCCAAAGAACGTCGGGACAAATCAATCACTCTGATTGGCTGTTCAGCTTAGCGAATCAGTGCATCAGAAGTGAAGCGGAAGTGAGGGACCAAAACAAACGATAAGAAGGCACACACAGACGGCTAATCTTCCTCATTTTCATCTCACCCGGACGCAAGAGTTTCTTTTTTATCATGACGGCATGGAATGAAGAAAGTGAAGACCAACTGATCAACTGCTTATATTACTAAGTCTGTTCTTCTTCTCTCGGTGTATAAAAGGCAGTCTGTCTTCCGGTTGTTGCCTCTTTTGAATGACGAATACACACTACCGCCGCCTGCTGGTAAGGAGAGTTATTGCCACTCGTCGGCTGAAGTATTTGCGGTGTGTTCGTAGGCGGGCGGCTTTATCCGACGAAGCCAACGAAGCCCAACGTAGCTGACGTAAAAGTCGGGACGCCTTCGGTACGCGTTCTTTGGTCTCAGGTTGGTGTGTAGAGACCTTAACACCCCTCCTTCCCCCACCCCCACAATGAATATCGACCAATCACGTTCTTGCTTGATTTGCGGGACCAGCGTTGCAGTCTGGAAGAAAAGCAATGTGGCACCTCCCCGCCTCATAAGGAGTGTGACCTTTCCTTCTGGCAGATTCTACACAACACATCAGCCCCATTGAACAGCCTAGCCGTGCCAGCCTATACAGCACATGAGGGCCAGAGTTTACTGTGTGTGTGTTGCAACTTGCGTATATTTATTGCACTTGACGCACACACACGCATGGCGTAATTTCCACTGGGGACAGGGGGGACATGTCCCCCCCACTTTTCGAAATCCCGTTTGTGTCCCCCCACTTTACAAATATGTTTATTATAATTTTTTAACGCAGGCCGTCATCGCCACGGAGGAGCACAGAGAGAGAGAGAGAGAGAGAGAGAGAGAGAGAGAGAGAGAGAGAGAGAGAGAGAGAGAGCTAGGGAGGGAGGGAGGGAGGAGAGCGAGCGAGCGAGCGAGAGAGAGAGAGAGAGAGACAGAGGGAGAGAGAGCGAGCGAGAGAGGGGAGAGCGAGGGAGGGAGGGAGGGAGGGAGAGAGAGAGAGAGAGAAAGAGAAAGAGAGAGAGCTAGGGAGGGAGGGAGGGAGAGAGAGAGGGAGAGAGAGAGCGAGAGAGAGAGAGAGAGAGAAGCGAGGGAGGGAGGGAGGGAGGGAGGGAGAGAGAGAGAGCTAGAGGGAGGGAGGGGAGAGAGAGAGAGAGAGAGAGAGAGAGAGAGAGAGAGAGAGAGAGAGAGCTAGGGAGGGAGGGAGGGAGAGAGAGAGGGAGAGAGAGAGCGAGAGAGAGAGAGAGAGAGAGAGAGAGAGCTAGGGAGGGAGGGAGGGAGAGAGCTAGGAGGGGGGAGGGAGAGAGAGAGAGAGAGAGAGAGAGAGAGAGAGAGAGAGAGAGAGCACACCTTTATCTATTTAATATAGATAAAGTAAGAAATCATTCCAGTGTGTACTATAGGACAGTAACAAAAACAAAAACTGTTTAAAAGGGGAGTGATTAGTAAAATATGCATAAAAAGAAAGAATGCTAACTAGGTAACATAAGATAAGAATAAACAAGTTTAAATGATTTGTTATTGGTTGTGATCATATTCTAAAGATGTTTGGATTATTGAAAAGTATACAGCTCCCTTTCATCTGAGTGTTGAGAGCTGTATCCATAAATTCATGTTGTGCTCAAAGTGCTCCAGATTGATGCATTTAACTTGGTGCATGCCCCGGACCCCCCTAGAGGAGGTGAGGTCCCCCCTGGAGGAGGTGTGGACCCCCTAGAGGAGGTGAGGTCCCCCCTGGAGGAGGTGTGGACCCCCCTAGAGGAGGTGAGGTCCACACCCAAATAAAGCAGGTTAAAATAATTAAATTGAAAACATGTTCTTTTAGTAAACACTGAAAACGGGTCCCACAGACCCAAACAGCACACAAGGGTTAAAGGTCAGCATTTAATAATGTTAAAATGTGCTAAATATATACACTGCAAAAAAAGGAGGAGTAAAAGTAGCCCCAACTTGTTTTATCATCCTAAAAAATGTTGGTGACCCCTGGTCTACACGGTTTCATTTGTGCTGCTCAGAGCATTTTAAAAACTCCACAGCACTCACTGAGAAGAACCCCAACAAGAGAAGTTTAGCAACCAGAGCCGATAGTTTCTGTTTCTCAAACTAAATACATACTCTGACTCTAATATCTGAAAACCTGAACATATTAAAGGTCACCTATCATGCAAAATCCACTTCTTCATGTCTCTTCTACATCAACATGTGCCCCCTCTTCTTCATGTCTCTTCTACATCAACATGTGTCCCCTCTTCTTCATGTCTCTTCTACATCAACATGTGTCCCCTCTTCTTCATGTCTCTTCTACATCAACATGTGTCCCCTCTTCTTCATGTTCTTCTACATCAACATGTGTCCCCTCTTCTTCATGTCTCTTCTACATCAACATGTGTCCCCTCTTCTTCATGTCTCTTCTACATCAACATGTGTCCCCTCTTCTTCATGTCTCTTCTACATCAACATGTGTCCCCTCTTTTTCATGTCTCTTCTACATCAACATGTGTCCCCTCTTCTTCATGTCTCCTCTACATCAACATGTGTCCCCTCTGTGTAAAGAGACTCTGAAAGTTTCAGGAACAAAGATTCTCTCTCTTTTTGTCCTGATCCATTTATATAAAAACCTGTCTGAAAATGAGCTGATCAGATTTTGGCCACTTTATGATGTCATAACGTTTTTTTTGGGTTGTCTAACCATTAGCCAATCACCAGCCAAGGTACGGTTGTTTCAAACCACGGTGGGAAGTATTTTCTCAAGTACTATAATATTAAGTTCTCTGGTGAAAAGAGTAGTGTTGGAATATTTGGTTATGATGTTTTGAAATATAACAATGTTACCTCTTTTTGCAACACCTTTAACGTATCCACAGCATTTTAGAAAAAGGATTTAAATAGGATCAACATGGCAACCTACACGATTGAAACACTTGTGTAACATAGACACTAATATATGACCTTATTCTACAATAATATCCTACAATATACTCCTGAGAAAAGAGATATTCTGCATCCTGCAAGTACCTGCACTTCTGGTACTTTACGTGCATTTTGCTTGAGTTATTTTACCCATAGCTGTTCTACAAACACATCAGAGCTCCACAGCTGATACACAAACACATTTCATCCACTCCTCCTCTTCCTCCTCTTCCTCACAGTCTTTAAGTCTGCAGGAACTCAAACGTACACGACAGCAGAAACACTAAAAGCTTCAGTAAACACACACACATAAAACTCAGAGACCTTTGCCCTGTTTTCTCTCCTGCGTGGATCTAAACGTGTACTCACAAAGATACTAATACCTTACTTTATTCTACAATAATATCCAAGATATACTCCTGAGAAAAGAGATATTCTGCATCCTGCAAGTACCTGCACTTCTGGTACTTTACGTACATTTTGCTTGAGTTATTTTACCCCATAACTGTTCTACAAACACACATGTCATCCACTCTCCTCCTCTTCCTCCTCTTCCTCACAGTCTTTAAGTCTGCAGGAACTCAAACGTACACGACAGCAGAAACACTAAAAGCTTCAGTAAACACACACACATAAAACTCAGAGACCTTTGCCCTGTTTTCTCTCCTGCGTGGATCTAAACGTGTGCTCACAAGTCCAAGTTCAGCTCTTCCTGCTCCTATTTCTCACAGCCGTCTGACTCCTCGTACTTTAAAAGTCTGTGTAGGAAATCAAACGTACTCTAAAGCAGAAACACTAAAAGCTTCAGGGAACTCAAACCGACCTTTTCTCTGACGTCCTGAGTTCACATTTCCTTTCCAGGTCGATCTCAACATGTGCTCATACGTCCAGGTTCAGCTAATCCTCCTTTTAATCCTCCTCTTTCTCAGACGATAAACTCCACGGCTCTTTTCTCTTTTCTCAAAGACTTTAGTCCCGATTCTTCACCCTCTGTCGCTGCCCTCCTTTCCTTCTTCCTCCTCTTCCTCCTCCTCCTCTTCCTCGTCCACAAACAGAAACTCCTCCACCTCCCAGCTCTGATTTCAGCCCCTACTCCTTCCTCTCCGTCAGACCGATGGGAGGAGAAAAGGTGGAGAGAGGAGGAGAAGCAGGAGGAAAGCAGCGGTGTCACCTTACAGCCTGTCAGGAGTAAGACAGGAGCTTTGTCTTGGTGAAACTGAGGAATGTAAAAAGGCTTTGGGACGTGTTTGGATCCGGTGTGAAGGAGCAGAGCTTTGTGCACTTTAAGCCAATAAAACCTGCGACTGTTTAACAACACGGGGAACGTCCAGTTTTAAAGAGCATATAAACCAAAATGTAGGAACCAAAACAGAGCTCGTTTTTTGACATTTGGAAAGGCAACTTACAAGTTAGTCTGGTTTCCTCCACAAACAAACATCTATGTGATTTCAGATTGTTCAAGAAGAAAACTCTTGCACCAAATGTTAATGATACCCTCCGTTTCCTTTGGAACAGCAATGAAGACCACCAAAAAAAGAATATATTGGTAAAGAAATATAGCACAGTAAACGGCAGACTTATGCCTCATTGAAGTATGGAACATATGGATGGGTAAAGAGAAGGAATGGATGCTTAAATAAATGGATGAATGCATTTTATTGATGGACACTTTTATATCTCAGATTTGCATATATTTAGCTTTTCTCTGTTGTATATCATATTAAAGTGAAGGTTAAACATTCACACAGTATTTCCTCTCTTTACCTGAAAACCCTTTTGTTAAACAGTACTCGGTAAACATGACTTTAGCGCAACCACCGCTAAGCTAACGGGAGATTTAACGCTCATTTAGGTGGATGCATACGTCTCAGATTGGGAAATGTGGTACTTTTTATGCAAATTTGGCAGTTTTTTATCTCAGATTTGCATATATTGTTACTTTTCTCTGTTGTATATCATATTAAAGTCAATATCTTTGGATACTGGACAGACAAAAGAAGATATTTCTCATCAAATCAGTGTATTGGCATGTTGTCTCCAAACAGTGGAGATCATTTAAATGCTGGAGCTCAGATTTGCTTTGTTGACCCCAAAACATGTTGTGGTTATTTCAGGTTAAACATTCACACCCTATTTCCTCTCGTCAAACTGAAAGCCCTTTTGTTAAACAGTCACTAACCCACATGTAAACTCGTCTACAAAAACATCCTGGTTTAATAAATAACCTGTGCCGCCTCTGAAGTGTAATCCTGACGCTCACACACTTCCTGACGCCGTTAAACAAACACCTGGAGAGCACCTTCACTCCTACTCTGTGTTTACCTGCCATGCAACGGGCGGTTCTAGGGGGGAAGGGTAGACTTTGGACCCCCCTGTGGCCCCCCTGAAAATGAAAAGTTTACGATTAAACGATTTCTTGGATGACGGAATAGGCGGAACTAACGTTATTTATCATTCTAGTCGGACCCATTAGAGCGTAAAAACTGTAACTATAAGTATCTGAAATAAATATGTGTACCAATATTGCATTGTTTTCTTATGAGCAATTACTTCATACTGTCTTTTTGGTCCTGCATTTATTGTGCCCCTCTCGAAAATAACTGGCCCCAGCCTGGCCCCCCGAGTCAAACTGGTCTAGAACCGCCTTCCTGAGGCATGAAGCTAAGCTCAGATTTATATCACATCGTATCATCAGAGAAAATAAGATAAGACTTTCAAAAATACAATAAACACAGCAGCATAATAGTAAAACTGTACACTAACAATGCAGTAAAAAGAGCAATTAAATAACTACAGGAAACATAGACGGTCACATAACTAATGTAAAATACTGTACAGTGACGACTAGTATTTAGTAGTGCAAAAAAACCTGGTGGCAGAACTGGAACTGCACGTTATTATAGAACATTATTATTAATATTGCACATGTTAGTGTGTGTGAGTGTTTTGTAAAGATGGTATTTATATTGCACAGTCTCAGTTCTCTTTACTGAAGGTTGAAGAGTTATAGTCATCATTCTCCTCTCCGACACCACTGCCAAAGACTCCTATATATAATTATATCATATCAACAGAGTCAGTGTGTGTGGCGGCGCTGCCTGAGCTAACCTCATTTTATTCAGCTAAATATGAATTAAAGGTCCCATGTCATGGCCATTTCTACTGATCATAATTCCATTTTTGAGGTCTACTAAAATAGATTTACATTGTGCAATTTTCCAAACTCACATTGGTTTCTCATACAGCCTCTCTGTGTGTGTATTCACTCTCTGTCCTAAACGGCTTGTTGGAGCTCCTCGCTACAGGGTGTACTTTGAGGGTTTGTGGCTCTGCAGACCGTCACATGCAGAAAAACCATCATAACACACAAGGGGACGGGTAATAACCAGAAAAGCATGACATGGGCCCTTTAATAACAAAAATAATGGTTAGTTCCCGCCCTGGTTTAGAGTAAGTGTTAGCATGGTGAGTTTTGAACCTTTTAAATACAACTGTGTGTTTGTTTTAAAGTAAATGATAGTGATTATGATCCAGCCTTACACCCTATAACTGCGTGTTTATGCATACTTATTAGAAATAGGGCTGCAACAACATTAAAAATGGCAACAAAACCTATAAAGTATGCGGATCCCAGTTCCATCGTAGACGATGATGTGTTTAAATGGATATTCACTTTCATATAGAACAGTAAAACATGCCTGAGCTAACCAGCTGCTGACAGATGTTTCATTAGAGAGCAGCGCAGCTCCTCAGATCTTATCTCCGGAAACATCTCGCTCTGAATGAGAAGCCTCGGGGGGGAAACGCTGCACAAAGCAACAACTATCATTACTTTAAACTGTGCAGGATCTACCTGGAGATTATCCAGGTCCTTATCAGCACACTACGGCTGAACAAGCTGGAAAAGATGATGTATTTGTATTTGTGTTGGAGCCTGAAGGCAGCATCTCCCCATCCAATGGGCAACGCAGCAATAATGAACACTGGGTGACACACACTGTTTTGCTGCCAATACTTAAAAAGAGCACTAATTGTGGATTCAAACAACAGTCCCCAACAAATGAACTATTCCCGTTTGTTTGATCAAAAAAACATTTTAGGATTTTACTGTATTATTCTTCAATTTGCTGATAAAAGAAAACGTGCCCGGGTGGTCTTTTGTAGTTTTTTAACTTTTACACTATATATTGTCTGTCTACTGTACACCTACTGTATTTACAATGTTGTTTTCAAACTCTTTTATGCCTGGTCTGAATCTGTTGTTATGTTTATGTATTGGGTTCCTTTCTGTTGTCTTCGTGTGAAGTGTTAATGTGAAGCACTTTGAATTGCGTCTGCGTCTGAAAATGTGCGCTATAAATAAACGTACCTTACCTCCTACAGGGGGGGGGGTGTTACAGCACATTAACAGTTTAACTACAGAGAGAGAGAGAGTGAGGTGTTGGGTTTCCCACAATGCACCTGCTGCTGCTTCCCCCCCCCCCCCTCATGACTTCCAGGAAAGTCTGCTTCCTCCGAACTTCAGTTTCAGCTCAGAAATACTTCCCTGACGTTAAGAATTTAAAAGCCAATTAAGAACATATTTTTAAAAATCTCCTCTTCAAGATCGGCGTACTTTTATCCCTATACATATCATCTATACATATACATGTCATTTTAAGTGATTCGATGAATGGTAATTTGTGCATTTTAAACTTGCAACGAGGGGAAGTCCAGTTTTAACCTGTTAAGCCCTGAGCCTGTTTTCCCGTTTTTGCTCCGTAATGCTCCGTGTTGTGATGTCTGTGTTTGCTTCCCCTGTCGCGAGTTCGGATCGCTCAGTGATGATACTTATACCCCTAGAATCTGTGGGATCTCAGCTTGCTAATCGATATCTTGTTTGTGCAGATCCGATATGTAATAAGGGTATTTATACCTAGAGTTCTGTGCTAAGTGTGTTAGCATTTTTTCACTCAGGGCTCATTTAGACGCTTCTTGTGAGACTTGTGTTTTTGTTCCGGTAAAAATGGTTCGTATCATCAGTTAGCTGAGTTTCTTCCCGTTAAGTGGGTATGACACATTAATAGGTTTTAAATGTTAAGAAGCCCTGAGACACAGTTTCGTGAAAAAAAACCACAGGATAAAGCTAGAGAATCCAGGGGATGCAATCTCCAGAAGTTAAAATAAATAGTGGTAGGCTTTTAAAGACATATAGCACGGTAAACATGACTTTAGCATAACCACCGCTAAGCTAACGGGAGACTTATGCCTCATTGAGATGGATAAATGGATCTACTTTATTGATCTCGGATCGGGACATTTGGTCATCTTTACAGGGCTGCTCCCAAAACACGTGTTGTGCCCAAATTTAAAATGCACACTTAGTTATTATGTGCACGGGTATTGATATTGCGTACATGTTTACGGTGTGGAATACACGTGTTCTTAGCGACGTGGAAATCCTTTTCTCTGCTCTGAGCTGCTGAGAGGTGTTACAGATTACTACTTTATATATTCACCTACTTTCTTATATTTTCACTAGTACTTCTTCGAATTGATTTCATTAATGTTGGCTTTCTTCTCAAGTAATGTATGAGTGTAACAATGTAAATGTCCCTGCGGTGGAAAACATAAAAGATTTCTGATTCTGATCAGATTAGCGTCTTTCAGGAGAGAAAAGATAAGACATCTGACAGATCTGCAGAAATACAGCATTGATGCATGCATTACACATACACACACACACACACACACACACACACACACACACACAAACACACACACACACTCTGCCCTCTCAGTCTCCTGCTGTCTCTCCTCTTAATAATCTGCTCTCTGTCGCCACGGCTGTCAATCATCAGAGCTATGAGGAGCAGAAACACACACCACACACACACACACACACACACACACACACACAAACACACACACTCTGCCCTGTCAGTCTCCTGCTGTCTCTCCTCTTAATAATCTGCTCTCTGTCGCCACAGCTGTCAATCATCAGAGCTATGAGGAGCAGACACACACACACACACACACACACACACACACACACACACACACACACACACACACACACACACACACACACACACACACACACACACACACACACACACACACACACACACACACACACACACACACACACACACACACACACACACACACACTGACCCCACCAGCTCCTCTCAGCAGGATGAAAACCACACGAGCTTCAGGGCAGATTTTCTCCGTCGTGTCTGCAGAAATCTGAGAGGAAATCCACTCTGATGAAACGCTGACTAAATGGAGCAGGAATGAGTCCTAAAACCTGGGAATGAGTCAGCATTTACTCACTTCCTGTCCGCTCTCAATGGTGTTCTGATAACAGGTGTCTAAAGGAGACGACTACACGTCCTCACGCACAACATTAGCCGCCTTAACCTTTTTTTTTTTTTTTAAACCCCTGATTTACAATAAAATAATATAACAAAATGACCACTAAATATCCCAAGATTAAAGCCTGCCAACACGCTAACAGATATTAATACTCCTTATCATTTCTGACACACTTTAATGTTACTTTAAAACAAGAACAGATGATTTTAATTAGGATGAACGGAGAAGAACTCAGATTATTGATCTACAATCACTCACTATTTACATTATTTAAAGTGGTCCGTCCCTATGTGTCTTAATTTCACCTCTCGTGGGAACATAATCTCATTAAACACAAAGCCCCCCCCCACTATCAGCTCATCTGACCCTCTAATGGTCGTTATCGTCCAATCAGAGCACAGCACGGGTCAGAGGTCACGGGAATAGGAGAGGGGGAGCAAGGCATTGTGGGTACGTGCCCGTGTGTGTGGTGTTTGTGTGTGTGTGTGTGTGTGTGTGTGTGTGTGTGTGTGTGTGTGTGTGTGTGTGTAGGAATGTGTCACCTGTGTCTGATTGATGATCTCAGTTTGCGGGTGCAGATGACCTGTAAGACTCATAATGAGCTTTTACAAGGTGACACACACACACCACACACACACACACACACCACACACACGCACACACACACACCACACACACACCTCATATGAATAGCAGGCTGATGAGTTTGTTTTTCAATATTTTCTCTTAGTTTTCCACTTTAATTCCTCTTACTGTGTTTATGTATGCACTAATATCGACCAAAGAAAATTCCTTGTACGTGAGAATACATAATAAATAAACCAAATTCTGAGTTTGATTGTAAACCACTGAATGTAGTTCAAATTTGGACGAAAATTGTTAAAAATAACTAAAATGACGCTATAGAGGTACATAAATATAAATATAAATGACAGTGTGAAAAAATACTGCATTAAAAGTCAGTGTATTAACCATTAATATTAAGGTAAAATGACACTGCTGTATCCGCTCAAAGTTGAGATAATGTATCCATTGTATCTCGGGAAAGGCCCCAGTGTCCCCACATGTCCCCACATGTCCCCACATGTCCCCACAGCAACATTTTAATCTGAAAATCACTAAATAAGGAGAGTTTTGAGAGTTCAGTGGATGCATTATTAACCCCAGGAGAGAGGGTTCACTCAGGTGACGTCATCTGCTCTGTGGAAACTCCTCTCAGAGACGAGCGGTTAAATCAGGACGGAGACGCCTCCAGAAAACACCCACACACACACGTCAACATGTTGTGTGAGAGGAGCCGTCTACACACACACACACACACACACACACACACACACACACACCACACACACACACACACCCACACACACACACCCACACACACACACTAACACACACACACACACACACGTCAACATGTTGTGTGAGAGGAGCCGTCTACACACACACACACACACACACACACACACACACACACACACACTAACACACACACACACGTCAACATGTTGTGTGAGAGGAGCCGTCTACACACACACACACACACACACACACACACACACACACACACACACACACACACACACACACACACACACACACACACACACACACACTAACACACACACACACACACACACACAAAGAGGCATGCAAACACACACAAACACACACACACACACAAAGAGGCATGCAAACACACACACAAACACACACACACACACACACACACACACTAACACACACACACACACAAAGAGGCATGCAAACACACACACAAACCACACACACACACACACACACACACACACACTTCCTCCCGTCAGCTAATTCTTCCTACAGTGTTGTGCCGTGCAGACTTCAGAGGATGTTTATTCCAAATAATCTGCTGCAGCGACGCAGGGCGGCTTTCATCTTCACACGGATCACACACACACACTCACTGTTACTACACTGTTTCCCTACAGCAACACACACACACACACACACCTATGCAGCAGAGTGTGTGTGCAACGAAGCAGAAACATGTAGGAGGAATCTGACGCAGATAAAAACAGGAAACATAAACTCTACTT
>CM062264.1:40554617-40582117 GCA_031216635.1 Dissostichus eleginoides | reverse complement strand
ACATACTGATATACACCTGAACATCAGCAGGAGAGGACTCTTTAAAGTAGAGACACTACATACTGATATACACCTGAACATCAGCAGGAGAGGACTCTTTAAAGTAGAGACACTACATACTGATATACACCTGAACATCAGCAGGAGAGGACTCTTTAAAGTAGAGACAGTTGAAATGTGTTGGTAAAATCATGAATTCTCAGTAAGTAGTTGAGGATGCTGCTGAATTTAAAATAAGAGGAGGAGTGGAGATCAGACAGATTTCCAGATGAGCTCAGGGGCTCGGGGAGGATCTGGATTTGGGTGGAGGTGGGGGGTTAAAAGCTTGAGATACGCTTCCCCTTCTTCTTCTTCTTCCTCTTCTCCTGCTTGGCATACAGCCATGAGTCTGTGTATCTGAGTTTAAGTTCAGCTGCTCTGCATGGTGATGAGGACGGGATTTGACAAATGTAAGAATCAAAACAAATCAAATGCAGGGAAACATTTTTGATGAATGCTTTGGAGTAAAACCTCCTGATGTCATCCATTTCTCTAGAAAACAATGAGCTCAATTCACTCATGCTGAAACTGAAGGCGCTATAATACATCAAATAGAAAGCGGCTTTTACCACGATATGAAAAAAGCTGCAAGATTAGCTTCGGTGGCTATGCTAACATCACCTGCCTAATACCAGAGAAACTTTGATAACAGCGTTATGATGCCAAGCTGTGTCAATTAAAACTGAAACACACACACAGACACACACACACATGCACGCACGCACAGACACACACATGCACACACACAGACACACACACACACACGATCTCTGTTTCAGTAGCTGTTTTCAGAGTATTTTTGGACCAACTGCTGGAGAATGATGATGTTTTCGCAGCTCCACAGATCATTACTCCCCTCAGCTCCCAGAGACCCTCCCCCCCCATACAGGACATACACCCCACTTTCACCACTGACACACCCCAATACCCCCCACTAAACTGACATGTGGTGCAGAAGACGTATACAGTAGGATAAAAATGGAAATACTGACGTGAAAATATGTCAAAATAGTGCCTCAGTTCAGTGTGTGTGTGTGTGTGTGTGTGTGTGTGTGTGTGTGTGTGTAAAGAGCAAAAATGCTTTCATGTCCTTTTAACTGAACCTCAACAAAAGACAAGACAGCAAACTAGAAACAGACAAACTGCAGCAGGTCGTCACACACACACACACACACACACACACATGTTAGAGTCACAAACCGGTGTGGAGGGAAACCTGACACACACAAACACACACACTCAGCGTTTACGCAGGCTGAACACACAGGCATGTAAACAGGCGGCTGTGACATTTACACTCAGATTAACCTCGTCAAGTCAGATAAAACATGCTGTTTACACACAGGAAGTCACACACACACACACACACACACACTGGAGGATTGAAGTGTGTGTGAAGTCTCTGATGTTAGCAAAACAGCAGACACACTAAATATAAAGGAGCTTTCCAGTGAAATATCTTCTGAATTTGTTCGAGAATTGATCATTTTGACGATCAACAACTTTGACATTTTTCAAAATGACCAACATCCATGATCAGTTATTGTCTGGTTCGCCTCCTAAATATTGAGATGCACTGCTTCCCTCAGCTGTTTATAATTCAACTTCATTTATGTGGCTTTTTGCACTGTTGTTAAGACACTTAAAAATGTCCTTTTCTGATTTGACATTTTCCAGAAATTGGAAAAATATCAGCGATTAAAAACAGACCTAAATTAAACCGACAACAGCTACCAGTGTTCAGGCGAAAGAGTCAAAGTGAAGTGTTAACCAATTTAATAATGCAAGACAATTTCCATTTTCATTGCATGTTAATTCCCCTTTTTCCAACCGTACAACATACACTCAAAATGTGCATTCCTAATTTTATTATAAATATGTTTGTCTTTTTTTAATATTGACATTGCCAAACTTTTTCTAAAATATCCGAGCATCGCTAAAGAATCTTTCTCAGGCAATCAGATTTACTAGACCTGCCTTAACTTTTTAAATATAGTTTGTATAATCTATTTATTTCAGGTTATCTTAAGCTTTTAGTTTTATAAGTAAAGAAAGTTATTCATATTCTTTAGAATCAGAGCCGGATTTCAAACTTTGTACTCGAGGAGATCAGGAAACGTTTTCACCTGCTCCTTTAGACCCTGTTTACACGAGGACGAAACGGGTTGTATCCGCATAGTTTCTCCTGCGTATAGCCCTTTCGTTTACACGAGGCCGTAACAAAACGATAGAAACGGACCCCGCAAACGATAACGGGTCCCAAAGTGGATAGATCTGCAAACGAAACGCTCTGGGGGGGCAAACGACTCCGTGTGTACGCCTCTATACGATAATCTTCTGATAACGATGAAATAGCCCCGCCTCCCTCTCCCCACGTCTCCCTCTCCCCACGTCTCCTGCTCAGAGATCAGCTGCTGGGCTCTCAGAACAGGGGGAGGAAAAGAGAGGCTCCGTTTATTATTATATAGAGTCGTTATCAATTTGTTTTAAAGCTCAATAAATAACAAAGAAGACCTTTGACCGGCACATTTCTAATTTTGTCCGGAAGATTTAAACTTTAACGGACATGTTGACCGGCGAAAAAACATGTTAACTGAAACTCTGCCGCACGGTTCCCTCGTCCCTTGGAAGAGGCGGAGAGGTGGGTGTTTTTCATCTGCTGGTGGACTAGGAGAGATTTACAGCAGGAGCACACGCCGTCCACCGCGGAGAAGAAACAGAAGGGTAACCATGGCAACCATGCTCCGGGGTCTTCTTCGCTGCTTTTGGTGTATTTTGTGGCGGCAGCAGCGCCACTTACAGGCCCGGCCTATGTACTACAGCGTTTCCAGCGTTTCCAGCATTTCCAGCGGTCTCGTGTGAACGGACACGTTAATTGAGCCGAATGCGTGTGAACGGAAGACTTTTTTGAAAACGCATACGGTGCGTAAACGCAAACGTTCCCGTGTAAATGGGGTCTTAGGCTGGAGCCACACGAGGACGATAACGCAAACGGACCGCAATCGTTATCAAAAGTCTTCCGTCCACACGCAACAGGCACCAGAAACGTGTCCGTTCACACGAGACTGCTCGAAAGCGCTGGAGACGCTGTAGTACATATGCCAGGCCTGGAAGTGGCGCTGTAGTCCCCGCACAAAAGCAGCGAAGAAGACTTCCCGCATGGTTGCCATGGTTGCCCTTCTGTTTATTCTCCGCTGTGGACGCTCTGGCTCTTTTTCTCCCTCCCCGAGGCAAGCGCTGTAAATCTCTCCGGTAGTCCACCAGCAGATGAAAAACACCCACCTCTCCGCCTCTTCCAAGGGACGAGGGGGCCGTGCCGCAGAGTTTCAGTTTTTTTTTGCCGGTCAACATGTCCGTTAAAGTTTAAATCTTCCGGACAAAATTAGAAAAGTGCCGGTCAAAGGTCTTCTTTTCTATTTATTGAGCTTTAAAAAAAATGAATAACGACTCTATATAATAATATAAGAATAATAAATGGAGCCTCTCTTTTCCTCCCCCTCTTCTGAGAGCCCAGCAGCTGATCTCTGAGCAGGAGAGGTGGGGAGAGGCGGGGCTATTGCTTCAACGTTATCAGGAAATGATCGTATAGGCGTAAACACGGAGCCGTTTGCCCCCCAGAGCGTTTCGTTTGCAGATCTACCCACCTTTGGACCCGTTATCGTTATCGTTTTCTGCGTTTCCATGTCGTCCTCGTGTGGCCGAACCGTCTATCTGATAGTGAACTGTAGCGGATACGACCGTTATCGTCCTCGTGTGGCCGAACCGTCTATCTGATAGTGAACTGTAGCGGATACGACCGTTATCGTCCTCGTGTGGCCGGGGCTTAAGTTTAAACTGATACTGACAAACAGCTGGCAGAGAAAACATGGAAAGAGGAAGTCAGTAAGTGCACACACACACACACACACACACACACACACACACACACACACACACACACACACACACACCACACACACACACACACACACACACACACACACACACACACACACACACACACACACACACACACACACACACACACACACACACACACACACACACACACACACACACACACACACACACACACACACACACACACACACACACACACACCTGGCTAAATGGATGCTTCATTATTAATGAACCACATTAACAGCTCATGTTTCAGCTTCTACAAAAAACTATAAAACATTATCCTGATGTGAATCTCTACTCCTTACTCTCCTCTTCCTCCCTCTCTCCTCCTCTTCCTCGTGTTAGCTTCAAATGCTCTTCACCTCCTCCTCTTCCTCTCGGCTTCATTACTCTGAAAGCTGTTTCCACATCACCGGAGTCTTCCTCTGACACGAAGAACATAACGAGGAGGCACGTATGGAGGAAACAGTCACGAATCACACACACACACACACACACACACACACACACACACACACACACACATACACACACACACACACCATGTGTAGGTAGAGGTGTGCTCAGTCTTCCCACACACCGATATAAAAATATAGAGAGGAGTATACTTGTAGATGTAAGAGGAGGAAAAAGCAGCAGAAGTGGATCTAGATGTACATCACTGCGGTGCGTTCAAGTACCGGCAACAAGCAGAGCTTAAAATGGGATTTAATAACACTCCTTAAGTAACAACGTCATGTGTACACTTAAGGTCATTTTGTAAAAATGTCAAAGCGGTTCCTGTCAACAAAAACGAATACAGTCAGCAGATATTTGACAGGTTTGTCCATCCGTTTGTATTTATGAAGCTGGAATTAGCAGAATATGGACTTTTTCAAGTGAATAATAATAATATTTGAAGTTTTTCGTAATTGCACAGGTGTGGTGTGTGATCCCTGAAAGCAGCTGTTGATGGATCTGTGTGTGTTTGTACATTATTAGTTCAATTAAAGGATTGTATGAAGAATATTGCAATGGTTGTCCTCTGGTGTAGCAAAACACACGGTATGTTTACACGCAGGAGAGGACATACCATACGAAACATACCGTGTGTGTTATTCTCTGACATGGCACATCAAACACCTCCTCTGTTATACACACACACACACACACACACACACACACACACAAAGATCATATCAGACAGATATCAACATCCCTCACAGACAGATGAATCTCTCTCTCACACAAACACAGACACACACACACACACACATTGTCATCAGCTGTCACACCGCCCCCCCTGACGGCCCCCAAGCTGTCAATCAAAGGTACAGCAAAGCATGCTGGGAGCAGAGTTCAGCTCCAGAGATGCTAACAGGAAGCTGACAGTCGTCTGCTGGGAGTTAAGAGACGACGTAAAGCCCGAAAACAACTTTAAAACCTTCATCTTCACGGCAATGTGACAAATATATACATATACTCTACATCTGTTAGCTTATATTACACTGCAGCGGGCAAAACTGACAAAAAAACTGCCGTTATACACAAGACAAATTAGATGGAGAAACATGAAATAACCTTTTTATCAAAATATACCAAATATTAATGTAGAAAAATCCTGAAAAAACTCAATTTAAATCTGTTCAGACAAAAGTAAAACAGTTAATGTTATGCTAACTAAAATGTTCTCAGCAGTTCCTCAAAAAGGAGTCATTCTGGAGGAGAAAAGCATCAAAAGATGATTGCTTTTTCTACCAAATAACCGAAATCTTCAACTTGAATATTTTCTACTTTTTAATGCTGTTTTATTTCTGTTTGAGATGTTTACATTTTAGAATTGTTTATTTCTACTCGTTTCATTTCTACTCATGTGCAATGCCTTGTTTTTTATGCAGCTGCAACGCAAAGATGTTCACATTTGGGATCAATGAAGTGCATCTTATCTTAACTTAAAGGGGACCTATCATGCAAAATGCACTTTTGTACGTCTTTTATACATCAATATGTGTCCCCGGTGTGTCAGGGAACTCACCAAGTGTCAGAAAACACAACCCTCTCTCTTTTCCTCCGTACCCAAATCTCTAAAAACGGGGCTGATGCAGATTTGAATTGTTCTGACGTCAGAAACGGGGAGCTCCGCCTATATGGGCAACTCTCCACCTATCAGGAGGAGACAGCCACGGCCATTGCCGCTTGAAAGCGCTGGAGACGCTGTAGTACATATGCCAGGCCTGTAGGTGGCGCTGTAGTCTGCCACAAAAGCAGCGAAGAAGACTGCTCACAGAATCAGCCCTTGCAAAAACAGGGCTAAAAAAGAGCAAACAGAGCGAAATGAGGCATGGCTAAAATGCATGATCTGTTTGGGATTTTGAAAAAAAAACTTCACCGACATGTTTTATATAGGTATGGCCCTACAATATATTATTCAAATATAGCATGATAGGTCCACTTTAAAGCAAAGCGACCGGTTGTTAGACCACTCATTAATTTAAGAGACTCTGTCAAATAATTATTTAGTTAATTAAAGGTGGGGTAGGTCATTTTGGAGAAACCAGCTCGAGTGCGCTAGAATTTGAAAATACACAGCCGGAAAAAATCTGCCACTTCCTTCAGACTTCCTTACAGAGCCCCTCCTCCAACACACAGGAACGCGTACATGACCAATGAGGGCACGAGATAAGTTTGTGCACAGATGGAAGGCTGACAGGCAGGTAGGCCATCCAGTTATTTTAGCCGGGCCGGCTCAGATGATTGGTCGTGCTTTTTACAGCGCCACGGCTTCCACAGATGACATGTTTTCATGGATTTTTTGTCAAAGCACTGAAGATATTCATTGCTATCGGGATGTTAAGAGCATTCCATGGAATATAACAACAAGTGTATCTCGAGCCGGTTTCTCAAACTTACCTACCTCACCTTTAACGGATGAGTTTCTACACAAAAAAGCAACACATTAAATATTTTGTCTAACAGAAATGTTCTCATCAGTTTGTTAAAAAGGAAACATTCTGCATGAAATAATAATTAAAAAGGTTAATGAAGTGAATAATCTTAGTTAAATTAAACCAATTAGACCACTGATTGATTTAAGAGAGCGAGAGCCTGTAATCTGTGGCGTGGAAACACTTCTTAAAAAGCATAAATCTCCTGTTTCTAAAGAACGTTTAGACTTTTCTTTAAGCTGCTTCTCTTTGCTTTACACCATTTAACTATTGGGGATTAATAAAGTATTTCTGATCTCATTTAATCTGATCTATGGGATCATGCAGGATTGTTAATATCAAGTAAAAAAGACGCTTTGCAGGAAAGAAGCTGCAGATTAAATGTCTCTGAGATGAGATTTATAGAGAGAGATTCTGGAAGCAAAACGTGGCGCTTTTACAAAGAACACGTGTTTCTGAGTCTTCAGTAATGTGAGTTCAATGACTGTAGAAGAGTTAGTACGTAGTTAGTTCAGAAAATGACAACATGTGCCCTTAATGCAGTGCAGTAAACTCACGATATCCAAAATCTAAGACAGTATTGTTGCGCCTGTTGTCCAATTGGAGAAGTTTGATATACAATCCATATATGATCTTGTTAATAACAATGACTTTACCTGTATATAGGACCTTTAACGTATTTGAAAGAGAAAGCAAACATAAGAGACAGAGCGCCAACGAATATAAGACGAATGATAAAGGGGAATAAATCTAAACAATTCAAACGTTTCAATACAAAGGAGACATCTCGTTAAAGCGAGAATATGAAAATGAGATTTAAAAAGAGACTCTGCAACATTGATCTTCGCGCTATTCTTTTGGCTGCTGACGTCAGAACATGCAGTGCCGTGTGCAAAAACGTTATTAAACTTCTTACTAGAGAAATTGCAAAAAGCACATGCATTGTTTTTCACTATTTAGGATCAAGCCTTTTCTGCATAAACACTGACTCAAGATTTCTATGGGTTTCTCTAACAAAGACTTTAAAAATGATAAATCACAACAAAATCAAGCTTTTATAGGAAAGAAAGAAGCAAATCCGCTGCAAGGTGAACAGGGTAAAGTCCAATCTGTGACAGTGATGGCGCTTTTCCACTGCAGGGCCTCGCTCGGCTTAGTACGGTATAGTTAGGCCTTGTTAGGCCTTGGTAGGCCAGGCTCACTTTATGCTGCGTTTCCATTACAGTTTAGGAACTGGGGCAGTAACTATAGTAACGCAGTGTAGGCGGAGCCGTGACGACATCTTCAATGAGAACCACAAAACCAACATCAGCCGTTAGCTGTTAGCCCTCAAGCTCACAGCTCCTCATATCTGTTCAGAAACTAGACAAAAGTTAAACAAGTACAAACCACAGACTGTCTGTGTCATGGCGAATACAGTCGCTGGTTTCTTTCTGTCTGTAGGCCGTTGTTGTGAGTGTGGACGGTCGGATACTGCGTTAGCTTAGCCGATCTCCATTTAGAAAACACGCATTTTAAAAGGTGTTCCGCCTGCAGTCTGTCTGCAGACTTGTCAAAGCATTAATTCATGGTTTTTACTAACCGGTATCAGTATGTTGTTACTTCGGCATCATTTTGAAATGTGTATTATAATTAAATCACGGTCAAATATGTTCATCTTGTTGTAGTCGCCAGCGATTCTCTCTCTAGTTTAGCATACTCAGCCCGGTTGTTGGCCCGGAAAGAACCTCGATTTTGGAGAGCCAGAAAAACTGTGAAAAAGTACCCGCTAGCCGGAACTACGCCTAGTGGAAACGCAACCAAAAACGGGCCGGGCACGGCACGCTTAAACCGCGCTGTAGTGGAAATGCGCCATTAGTAAAGCAAATACAGAAACTTTGAGCTATTTACTGAGTGATCCACACTAGAACTGGCATTTTTAGTACTGTTGTCCTGTGATAAGATATAGTTATAGATGTATTTAATTCAACTTTGCACGGCTTGTTTCCACTTCCACATCTCCTGAACGTACATAGAGTGATTTTAGGGATTTCTTTGCATGTGAGGATCTACAGGAGATGAGAACCAACACCTAGCCTGTTGTAAAAGTGATAAATCACAAGAAAAATCAAGCTTTTAAAGGAGAGAAAGAAACCAGAAAGCTAAACAGCTTCCAGGTAAACTGAGTCAAGGTACATATGTGAAAGAAAATGAACTGCAGCAAAGAAATTCAACAAATGCAGAACCTTTTAGAAAGAGTTATCCACTTTAAAATCAGCACATTAACCAAAAGATTTTGAATTTAATTTAATGTTGCTCTTCTTGTTTTTCACTTCCACAGCTCCTGGACAGACTCTAGCAACTCAAGTGTTTTTGCATGTGAGGATTTACAGAATACGAGTACAAACACTTAACCTCACGTCTGTTTCACAAGAGATAAATCCCAACTAAGTCAAGGAAAGAAAGAAGCAAAACATCTTCCAGGTAAACCAAGCAAAGTTAAATCTGTCACAGAAAATAAAGAGGATCCTAGAATGTGTCTTACCTAAAGAATGCTTTAAATCCTCATCAGAGAAACAGCTCCTCATCCAGAGACTCAGACAACTGACTGAGCAGTGAAGACACACACACACACACAGACACACACACAGACACAGACACACACACACACACACACACACACACACACACACACACACACACACACACACACACACACACACACACACCTCATCTGAATAACAACAGGCTGACGACCGGCACTAAAGAGCCAACACCTAACACACCTTTTTCCCCCATTCCTTCATTCATTCATTCAAATTGAATCGTAATGTTAATGTGGAGAAGCCACAGGCAGGACACAGGCCATTAGCACCAGAACACCCCACAACTCAGAATAATTCAACTTAATCTGCTGTTTTACTCTTCACAGAACAAGGACTTCACATACTGTAGAGGAGGGAAACGGAAAATCCCCAAACTTCTAAATAAACGACGGTAAGTAAAGTTTTCCAACTCCAAAGACAGAGGAGTTAGACGGCTGTGAGGAGGAAGAGGAGGAAGAGGAGGAAGAGGAGTGGATGAAATGTGTGTTTGTAGAACAGCAATGGAGTAAAAATAACTCAAGCAAAAATGTACTTAAAGTACAGAAGTTAAGGTACTTGCATTATGCAGAATATCTGTTTTCACAGTAGTGGATATGCAAAATGCACTTCTTCATGTCTCTTCTACATCAACATGTGTCCCCTCTTCTTCATGTCTCTTCTACATCAACATGTGTCCCCTCTTCTTCATGTCTTTTCTACATCAACATGTGTCCCCTCTTCTTCATGTCTCTTCTACATCAACATGTGTCCCCTCTTCTTCATGTCTATTCTACATCAACATGTGTCCCCTCTTCTTCATGTCTTTTCTACATCAACATGTGTCCCCTCTTCTTCATGTCTTTTCTACATCAACATGTGTCCGCTCTTCTTCATGTCTCTTCTACATCAACATGTGTCCCCTCTTCTTCAGTCTCTTCTACATCAACATGTGTCCCTCTTCTTCACGTCTCTTCTACATTAACATGTGTCCCCTCTTCTTCATGTCTTTCTACATCAACATGTGTCCCCTCTTCTTCATGTCTTTTCTACATCAACATTTGTCCCCTCTTCTTCATGTCTCTTCTACATCAACATGTGTCCCCTCTTCTTCATGTCTCTTCTACATCAACATGTGTCCCCTCTTCTTCATGTCTCTTCTACATCAACATGTGTCCCCTCTTCTTCATGTCTCTTCTACATCAACATGTGTCCCCTCTTCTCCATGTCTCTTCTACATCAACATGTGTCCCCTCTTCTTCATGTCTCTTCTACATCAACATGTGTCCCCTCTCTTCATGTCTCTTCTACATCAACATGTGTCCCCTCTTCTTCATGTCTCTTCTACATCAACATGTGCCCCCTCTTCTTCATGTCTCTTCTACATCAACATGTGTCCCCTCTTCTTCATGTCTCTTCTACATCAACATGTGTCCCCTCTTCTTCATGTCTCTTCTTCATCAACATGTGTCCCCTCTGTGTAAAGAGACTCTGAAAGTTTCAGGAACAAAGATTCTCTCTCTTTTTGTCCTGATCCATTTCTATAAAAACCTGTCTGAAAATGAGCTGATCAGATTTTGGCCACTTTATGATGTCATAACGATGTTTTGTCTTGTGTAACCATTAGCCAATCACCAACGGTAACCCCCCCCCCCCCACCTTATCACCTGAATCTCCTCCTAGAGCACCATTGAGTTCTTTGTAACCAAATCTCTCTCAGAGGGGCGTGGGGAGGGGCTCCTTATTTTCATCTAAAGTAACAGACAGAGAATCAGCACTTTGGAAACAGGGCTGAAACAGAGGGGATTATGGGATGCTGCAATGATCTGTTTGGTGTTTCAATCAGAGACAGGCTCTGGATATATCTGAGACCTGTAATATATTGATGAGAAACAGTGTAACAGGGGACCTTTAATTGCCGAGGTGCGGTGGATACAGGAGGGTTTTCAGTCTAACGATTTGTCGATTCTTTGCTGTCCTGACATCAATGGGGATCTCTAAATAAATAAATCCTCAACACTACCATTCTCCATTCACATTAGCATGAATTTCTGGTTTCCTATGTTGCTCGTTCTCTGTCTTGCGTCACATATTTCTTAACGATATTCCCTCATTCAGTTCCCTGTGTGTGAACCATCGTTGGCCATAACCTGACTCTGTCTCTCAACACACAGCCGGCCTGGTTTACTCCACAGAAATAGGAGCGCATCTATAAAAAGGCGTCGAATCAGAGGCGGCCTCCCACGATCAGCTGGAGGCTTCACATCTCCTCACGTCCAACAGAGAAGTGAAGAAGAGGAGGGCCTTCATCTTCCTCCTGCTGCTGGGATTCAGTCAGACCTGAACTCCTTTATGTGTTGGACACAGGCCATGTTCGACCAACATGTTGTCAGGAAAACCGTTGTGGTCATTAATAAAGTTTAGATTTATAGAAGCACATTTTTCTCTTTTCTTTTCTGCATCGCGAGCAGCAGAGACTCAGTGTGTTAGTGAAGCTCTGCCTGGTTAGATATATGTAAAACGTGAGATCAACATCTACAGGACATAATTACATCAGATTTGCTGACATGCATGGTCTACACAGGATCAATCATAATGTAGAATACATCTCAACTATAGGAGAGTCCTTCAAACCTCCACGCAACGACAGAAAATGACCAGAAAGAGACACACCATGATGGAGAATTAGCTAAATGGCCATAAAAGATGCAAAACCTCAACAAAAGGGGCAGAAAATAAACATATAGGGAAGCAAAATGACAACAAAGAGACACAGAGTCAACTACATTAGATCTCAAGATGAATACAAATGGATCCAAAATAACCACAAGGACAGACACAATGAACAAAATGGGAAGCAAAATGCAGCAAAGTTTCCCCGCATTAACACAAAAGGATGAAAAATGACCACAAAGAGACACAGAATTGACAAAAAAAGTTCTAAAATGAACAGATACGGATGAAAAATGACCACAGGGATGGAAGATGAATACAAAGTCTCAAAAAATAAACAAAACAGGGAAGCAAAGTAATCATAAGGACATGCACAACGTCCACGAAGGATACTAAAGGACCACAAAGTCAAACTAAACGAACCAAAAGCGGTGCAAAATGACCAGAAAATCATGGAAATCATCCACAAGAAATGCAAAATGACCGCAAAGAGAAACAATAAGAACAAATATGGGCATAAATGACCACAAGTACATACATAGGGATGCAAAATGAACACAAAGGGTGTCAGAAGTACGATCAAATGTAAAAAGTCCACAAACAGACAGAAAAGGACTCAACAAAGACGCTTCTTCTTCGTTGGTGGTGGTTTTGAAGTTTAAGTTGACCTCCTGATGTTTGTCCTGTCTCCACCAACAGCCTGAAACTTCCTCTAAGTTGTGCACAACGGAAAGACCCAAAAGAGGATGAATGCTTGTTCTGTCCGACCCTCGAGACAAACTGCTTCTGCTTCTGCTCTGTCGCACTTTCACACATTTTAAAACACTGGAAATACGACGAAACTCAGAAAGCTTAGATTAGAGAAACATGTCCTCTGATGCATGAGAGCCACTTCCTGTCACTTCATCAACCATCCGCTGAAATCATATTGATGCTGGAGTTAAAACACAAATCATTCGAGGGAACAGAGAAACACTTTCATACTTCATTTCAATCTTAAACCGGTCTTAAAATCACAAAAACACTCTCCACACAAGCTGGATAAACGTCAATAAAACTCCCATCTGCAGACACTTTAACGAGACGGCGTAAATCAAAATGAAAAATGTATAAAAGCGCCGTAAAGAAGGTGATAAAAAAAGAGTTGGACTCTGTTTCTTGTGATCGTTTAATCCTCAGTGCTTGCAAACATAAACCTAAACTAAACAGCTCTCAGCAGCTCCAACACAGCGACCGCATAACGAGATGAAATCAATCAGAGCTTCAGACGGATTATTAGCGTGATGTCAGATGTTGAGAAAACACGAGCTACATGCACGCAAACACAGGAATCTGAGTCCTCACATGGAGAGGATTACAAGTTCTATAGAAGCAGACTGAAAGGTCAGCGCTGGCACACAGAGCCAGAGCAGGAGGTTTCTTTGTACTACAAATATGATGAATTCAATAGAAAGTGGGCAAACAAGTCCGTATGTGGTACCCGTACACAGTAGAGACAGACAGAATCAACATTTCATGAACTTTTGACATGAAATCTTCTTCTGGGTAAACAAAAGGCTCAGACACAAGACTGAAGACGGGATTTATGTTATCTTTGGGCCTAAGGGGGCATCAAAAGCTCTTAAGACAAGTCTAAAAAGCCACCAACAATATCCAATAACAATGGTCTATGTGTTAGAAACTCTGGTGGATTTCCAGTCATTCTACATGCGCTGAAACCGGTTTGAATTTATGCAAACAAACTTAACAAAGCTGTGTCATTGTGACACATTTGTGTTTGTGTTCGAACGAAAGAAGAAGTGAAAGATATACAATACAAAGTGATGGCGGCGGTATTTAGCATTTGTATTTTCCAAGACAATTGGACTAGAAAAATACAACTTTAAAGTACAAAGATTCCTTCAGGAGATGCACAATGACCAGAGAAGCGCATAATTAGCAAAAAAGGATGCGAAATGACCAGGAAGTCACAACAAATCCACATGCCTGTTAATAGAAAGGTTATTTTTGGGTGAGAAGACAAGACGAGACACAGTTCACCTCAAATACGAATGAAATGCTTGGCCCTTATGTAATGTGAGTGTTGCAAAAACTCACTGAACTTAAGGAAATGTGCATTAAATACAGTCTTTGCCTCAAAAGCAGCAGTATGGATCGTCTGTCCACAACCAGCTTGTGACAGAAAAACAAAAATGTTCTCAAATGTGTGTGAGATTTTTCAAGCTGAATCCTGTGGGCTTTACAGAGAGTTGTATTGAGTTATGGCTCGTTGGTTATTATATTTGTAGGGTTCTGGTTCACTGATGGAAATCTATAGTGTTATTTTTTAGAGAAATGTATGTAAAAAGCCACCAAGAAGAGTATCACCTGACTCAGCAGTTCCGTAAGCTTTACTGAGCATTTCAGCCTCTTTTAGCTCCAAGTTTAGGTTTTAAAGGAAACTTATTTTCAATGTCAAGACTTGTTTCTGATGAAGTCACTGTCCTCTACCTGTTCAGCAGCAAAGTGACACGGTACGAGACAAGATGGTGAACTTAGTGGACTATTAGCAGCTAAATACCCACATATTTCTCTATTTCATACCATGTTTGGTGGTGGAGACTAAAAACGGAGCTAAAAGAGAGATAATATTGGACTTACATCCATAACAATGAACACATGTATAAGCACAAAGACTCTACTGAATCATCAAGTTGCCTTATTTCTGCTGAATGAGTAATAATAATTAAATATTTGCATAACTTTTAAACTTGATATAACACTGGCTTTTTATTCCTTAATTCATAAAATATATATAAAATATTCATTAAAAACGTTTGAAATAGCGAAACGTATAACTTTTAAAGCAGGTACTTGCAATAAAGTATTAAAAAATAGGTGATAATATGTCAGTTTTGTGTACAAATCTTGTTTCTGCTGCCCCCATGTGGCCACAATAGGTAATACGGATACGAGCGAAGGATGGTGTAAAGGGCAATTTGCTCCACCTGTGTGAGACTATTGATTACTAATATTGATTTGATTTAAAAACACTCCGTTACACAACAGATCAGCAGCGGCAGAGCGAGGGAAAAACTCTCGGGGATCGAGACAAAATACCTTACAGGACTTCACAGTTAAACCTTCTAGCAACAGCTTCCATTAAAGAGAAAAACTTGTGTTTGTGTGTGTGTGTGTGTGTGTGTGTGTGTGTGTGTGTGTGTGTGTGTGTGTGTGTGTGTGTGTGTGTCTGGTTCTGTACAAAGGCACGGCTAGCTAATGTTCCTTTCTGCTTGGTCAAACACGTTATTTATTCCTCATTGTGTGTGGCTATGGGCCGTTAATAAATCTGTAATTACCCGAACAGCCGTCAGGTGGGGTTAATGGAGAAACCATTAGAGGAGATGGGGGACAATGGAGACATTTTGTAGGAGGTAGAAGAAGAAGAGGAAGAGGAGGAGGAGGAGGAGGAGGAGGAGGAGGAAGAGGAGGAGAGGAGGAGGAGGAGGAGGAGGAGAAGAGTGCAGCCATGGGCATAATCAGAAGATAATGGGTTTTAATCTGGCTTGTTAGAAATCTGTCCACCACCCTGCTGCGTACTTCTTAGAGATCAAGTTAGAGATCAAAGCAGAATCATGGGAAATAAAATAAGGTATACTGTACTGTGATTTTTTTACTGTCAACATATCCCCAAAAAAGGCATAAAGCTCTCTGATCCCTTACAAATATATATCTCCACTTTGGAAAAAGGCTTATTTATTTCCTTAAACAGCTGTCCAAAGAACAGAGCTAAGAGCTAATGCTAACGGTGGTTGCATGACTTATTATATGGTGTGTTCAAGTAAAAACTAGAATGGGCAAAGGTAAATTCATATTTCATAATAACCGTTCAACCTTAGGTAGCATTAGCTGTTAGCTCTGTTCTTTAGCCAAGCAGGACTGTGCTGCCCAGCGGTTGCTAACAGCTAAAAGCTAACATCACTAGCTCTCCTCCTGCAGATTTCAACACAGATTTGTTGTTCACAATATAATATTATCAGGAAGGAAATAGTGTGCATCCAAACATGCAGTATTTCTTATCGTACCTCGGACAATACTGGTTTCGAACCCAGTGCTCGCGTTGACTTATTATCAAGCTCCCTCAACTGAAAAATATTATTGGGCAAAGGTCAATTACAACGTTATCACTACGTGCTTAATGTCATCTTGTTATATGTGGTTTTTAATTAAAACACATTTCTCAAAGCAACATAAAATTGATATTAAAGAGAGATGTGAGCGCTCACACTTCCTAACAGAAACCAGAATGCAGACGGTAATAAATAACGTATATTTTGAAGTACATTACATTTCATATTTTGCTTTTACAAAGGTATTGAATTGGGTATTACTTTGGCTAGAGTCTGCTATCGTGACATCCCTAGAGGAGCTAGATATATGGAGCTAAAATACACACTCAAGAGAAACATTAACGGTTCGTTTGAGCTTTGAATATGTGACGAAAGTGGATTTTTATAATACTTAGGAATCAAAACTGTCACTTAATGACAAAAGTTAGAACAGGAAGGATACAAAGTAATATTATGACATCGACTATTTGAGCAGCAGAGTACATTACGGCTCTGCAGAGCTTGTCACATTAATACTATAAAGCACATAGCTTTGAAATATTGATCAGACATATTTTAATGGTTGGGTCCACTTTACTGTGCAGACAATAGAGCAGGAAGCCCATTAAAGACCAAGGAAGTTAAATCACTGTGGGCAGGCAGTAAGACGGAGGAAAGAGACAAATGAAGAAACATCGAACAAAAGAAGAAGTGAAGGATATACAATAAAAAGTGATGGCGGCTTTATTTTGAATTTATATTATCCAAGACAATTGGACTAGAAAAATACAACTTAAAGTACAAAGATTCCTTCAGGAGATGCAACATGACCACAAAGAAGTGCAGCATTAACAAAAAGGGATGCAAAATGACCAGGAAGCCACAACAAATCCACAAGAGGATGCAAGAGGACCACAGAGAGACATAACATATTAATGTAAGAGATTGCAAAATGACCATAATGTCACAACATTTTTCAAAAGAGGATGCAAACTGACCACAGAGGAGTGCAGAATTAACAAAAAGGGATGTAAAATGACCAATAAGTCACACAAAATCAACAAGAAGATGCATAATGACCACAAAGTCACCAAACATAAGCAAAAGAGGATGCAAACGGACCACAGAGAGGAGGCAAAATGACCACAGAGAGGAGGCAAAAGGACCACAGAGAGGAGGTAAAAGGACCACAGAGAGGAGGCAAAAGGACCACAGAAAGGAGGCAAAAGGACCACAGAGAGGAGGCAAAAGGACCACAGAGAGGAGGCAAAAGGACCACAGAGAGGAGGCAAAAGGACCACAGAGAGGATGCAAACGGACCACAGAGAGGAGGTAAAAGGACCACAGAGAGGAGGCAAAAGGACCACAGAGAGGAGGCAAAAGGACCACAGAGAGGAGGCAAAAGGACCACAGAGAGGAGGTAAAGGACCACAGAGAGGAGGCAAGCGGACCACAGAGAGGAGGCAAAAGGACCACAGAGAGGAGGCAAAAGGACCACAGAAAGGAGGCAAGCGGACCACAGAGAGGAGGCAAAAGGACCACAGAGAGGAGGCAAACGGACCACAGAGAGGAGGCAAAAGGACCACAGAGAGGAGGCAAAAGGACCACAGAGAGGAGGCAAAAGGACCACAGAGAGGAGGCAAAAGGACCACAGAGAGGAGGCAAAAGGACCACAGAGAGGAGGCAAAAGGACCCTAAAGTTACTTTAAAAATCCTAAACCAATCTCTGCAAAACAATAAATGAATGTTAAACCATTTCCTTGGTTGGAGTTCGGTAATTGTCACTGTCATGTCTCCAAATATGAAGCTACAGAAATCATTAGCATAGCTTAGCATTAAGAGACAGCATTAATGATTGTGCATTTTTCAAACAAAATACTCCGTCTTTTCTAACTTGAGAGATGCTTTCTGGAGTAATATTTTACCTGCAGCTTTGTGGCTATACGCTAGGCTAAGCTTTAGGTCGCTAAAGGCTTAAAAGCTATGGATTATAAACCTGCTCTCACATATTCACTTCACTCTGAGTAATCAATAACATATTTGACTGATTCTGCAATCAACTGGGAGCCTAATGGTGGTTATATAAAATCTCTTAGAGTAGGTGGAACCATTACAGTGAGCTAATAGTCAAACACAAATATGTTTCTCCATATTCCTTTGTGGGTTTCTTCCTATCTCCTAAATTCACGTTTCCATTCTAAACTTGGACGGGCTGGGTTGGATTTTCTCCGTATAACAAAAACATTTCTAATCTGCGTAGAAATGAGGTCAACCACGTTTTTGAAAAATGGCGAACGTAATCCGGGAAAAGATTATAATATTTGAGAATTTGGTTTAGTTGTATAGGAATGTAAGGTCTTTGGAAGAGAGGGAAGAGCATGGACAGTGGAGGGGAGAAGTTGGGTACAATTATTTTCATTCTTCTTGTAGCTCCATTCATTTACAATAAAGAAAATTGCTTAAAATAAAAAAGAATTCATAAGTGTCTTGACAAAAATGCAGATTTTCCCCGTAAAATGTTAAAGTGATGCCAGAAAACAATATTTCTGTTGGTCAAAAACTGAAAATATGACCAGTCAAATAAAGCGGGAGAACAGCTTTGTTTTTACGGAGAATAATTATGGGATGGATGTCCGGTGGCAGGCAGCTGAAACTGAGATTTCTGAGTTTCTTTGACCGTCCTTTTTTCTGTAGAAGAAGTAAAGACGCCGTAACTCTGGATGTATTTCTTGTTTGAGGCGCAATATATGACTCAGCAGCTTTAAGACATAAATAAACTATTATTTTCAGCTTCGCTCTAATGCAGTATTTTCACCGGAAAGTGGGCGGGGCCGTAATTTTGTCCGGAAGTGACGTTAGCGCCCTCATGCTATATTTTTCTAGAAAACCCCCTGAAACCCCTCCCTTCCAGAAATATGTTTATATACCTCTAATACTGCAATATTGATTTTACAGCCAATATGCAGAACCATTTCTGAGAGTTACTCAACACAGCAGAGATTACTTATATTAACTTTTTGCTAGCATTTCATCCCTTGGAGACGTTCTTGTGAAATTCCTCACCCCAAAAGCAAAAAGCTTTGTAATGCACTTTCTTGACTTTTTTGACCAACATTTTGAAGCTAAATAAAGCTGAGGTCCTTCAACAAACGTCAGTAAATAAAAGTCAGACTTCCCATGAAGGAGCCTTGAGGAACTCCACGAGCTCAATGGGAAATTGCAGGCATTGCACTACAAGAAACTTCTGCGTCACATTGTGCAGATATCTTGCCGTAAACACGTCTACCGTCAAGCTATTTTAAGGAACATCAGTAAAAATTACACAATGTAAAAATGCCGGAGTTAGCACGAATGCTAACGTACATCCTTAGTATCTATGCAGGTTATTACTGTATGTCAAAGTCATCATGTTATTTGTTCAAGAACCACGTTTATAACTCCGGATCCCTGAGTGATTCATATGATCAATAGATTAAATGCTGCGCCTGAATCAATGATGTAAGAGAAACAAGCGGAATGTATTTAGAAGTAGACAAATACAATTAAAGGTTGTGGATTTTTTTTTTCACAAATAAAAATATGATAGCTTTGCATTAGTGCTGCCATATTGCATTTGTGATATGATTCACAATATTGAAGGTATTCGTCATTTCTGAATTGTCATTATAATTGGAAAATGTTTTGTAGATCAGTACCAAACGAATATGTATTGTAGAGTCTGTCAAATGCAATCTAAAGGCAAGGATAGCTCCGTTATAGTTCATTCAGATATTTCCCATTTTAGCCTCAAACATAAATTGTCCCTCCTGTGATTTGAAAATAGCAATATTTCAAAATCGATAACATTTCAAATCATTTTGCAGTCTCCACACATCTAAAGCACACATTCCTGCAAAAATAATGGTGACACATCTGCTGTTTTCCTCTCTTTGTCTCACCATTTTCATGTTTTATTTATTTTCCACAGCCCCCTCTTCTTTCTTTATGATTAATTACCAGCGTCCACCATCTGCCTCCCACGCTCACAGGTCACTCTGATCAGGATGACCGTGGATTGTGGAGCGTAATCACATGTATACAAACAGCTCTGTAATTATACGCTCTGTTACCCTGCAGAGTGAGTCACCACATGAATGGGATTGATTGTGTTTTTCTTTTCTTCCCATTCCAACACACACAGAGTCCGTCCCATGCATTGTTAATTTTAGCATGATTTCGACACCTGAACAGCCTCCTCTGGTTTTAGGCTTTTCCAGATGTTGAACCAGCTGCAGGGGTTTGAGCACAAGAAGAGCAGCAGAGGTGGGAAGTAGTGGAGTACAAATACTTTGTTACTGTACTTAAGTACATGTTTCTGGTATCAGTACTTTACTCCACTACTTATTTTTCTGACGACTTTTTACTTTGACTTCTTACATTTTGAACACAAATACCTGTACTTTCTACTTCTTACATTTTGAACCCAAATACCTGTACTTTCTACTTCTTCCATGTTCCAAACAGGCTGGTTCCTTTAGTTTGAATGTGTGTTTGGTGGCGTGATCATTATTATTTAGAGTCATTTCGTGCCTATTGATTTGAACACGATCCGTGTATCCATCATTTCCTGGTCTTCTCTAAAGAAGAGGGACCAATGAAAACGTTGTCATGTTGCCGTTGTTCAGCATGGAAACATTCATTAGCTAACAATGACATTATTGTTCTATTAATATAAAGGGAGGTCAGGTACTCTTTAAAGCAGCTGCTAGTTATGGGTACTTTTTACTGAAGTACATTTCAAAGCCTCTTTACTTTTACTTGAGTAAAGAGGTTTAGTCAGTACTTCTACTTTTACCAGAGTATTTTTAAACACGAGTATCTGTACTTCTACTTGAGTAAAGGATGTGTGTACTTTTGCCCTCTCTGGAGAGCAGTAATGAGCTCCAATACTGATGGAGGTGATAACATCTGTCTCAGTCAGAGCCAGATGTTGTCTACATGTGCCAATTTAGCGGTGAGTAGATTTGTTGATTTCTTTCATTTACGTCCAGTTCCAGTGTTTATAAAGCAAAATCGCCAAAGGCTTTCTGGTTCCAGCTTCTTAAATGTGATCATTTACAGTTTTTCTTTGTTATGTATTAAAGTAAATTGAATATCTTAAGTTAAAGAAGTCTTTAATTTGTCTGCGAACCGTCTAACAAAAGGCACATTTTACCCTAGTTTCTTTTAATTATATGTGAAAGTGCAGAGTCTGTTATTAAAGGTCATTTATGTTTTTGTGAACTACATTTGATGGTTTGAATAAGTAAAATAAATGAAGTTTAACACATATTCTTGCAAAATTGGGATTGGGATTGGGATTGTTATACTTTGTTTGAAGTTGGTTAAAGCTGTTGTTTTTTTTGTGTGATTATGTATCTATAATGTCTTTACGTGTGTTAACTATAGCCTATGCTTAAGCTAATGCTAATGTAAAATAATACATTCTTTAAGACGTACATTACTCAGAGTGAAACATAAAAAGTTGTATAAGAAACAATAAGAAAACTGGAAACAAATAATTATATTAACATAAGAAGTTAAGTGCGCATTGTACCTCACTATATACATATGTACTTACTGTACTACTATAATTACTGTATACGTAATTACAATATATACAGTAGTGTGTAGGTAATGCAACACAATATAGACATTTGACTTCAGGCCCAAGGTGAAATAACCCCAACACAGTAGTAATAGTACAGTGTTTCCGCCGCGCCCCGCCAACGGAGCCCCGCCAACGGAGCCCCGCCAACGGAGCCCCGCCAACGGAGCCCCTCCAACGGAGCCCCGCCAACGGAGCCCCGCCAACGGAGCCCCGCCAACGGAGCCCCTCCAACGGAGCCCCGCCAATGGAGCCCCGCCAACGGAGCCCCGCCAATGAAGCCCCGCGCCCTCCCTGAAATTCAAGGTGTTTAAAAAAAAATAATGTTTAATTTTTTTTCTTTCATATATATATATATAGCATCAAATTGCAACTAATCTATCTACTGTCACTTTTCACATTGAACATGTGCTCTTTTGTTAAAAAAACTCAACGTTTTCATTTTAAGTTGTGAGTTTAGTGTTTTTGACCCTAATTCAATAACAATAATCCACAGCTCCTCTCTCTGCTCCAGAGGGTTAAAATAAATATATCCCAACATCACCCCCCACCCCACCCCCCGCTCAGGTAGCACCCCCCCAAAGCAGTAAAACAAGGGGAAACACTCTAGTAGTAGTACTCCACATGGCCTACTAGTCTTCAAGTGTAAAAACAGCGTCAGCCCTTTAAAATATTAATCAGATTTGAGTCAGTGCTCCCTCCAACGTTAACAGGAAGTGGTGAGATGTGAGGGCGAGTCATCAGAAACTCCACACTTGAAGGATTTCCGAGCGATTGTAAGAAAATGGAATTTCTCATTTCACAAATCAGATTTTACGCCTCCTGGCCGGGTTAAGTGTGGAGTCGGGAGCCAAGTGCTGCTGCTACTTCCCCCTAACAGTGGCACACCTTCTAACCGAGAGGAATATTTAAATCTACTCTCAGAAACATGCAGGGGAAGTGCTCAGTGTTTCGAAAAATGGGACATGAGAGGGAGCGACGGGAAGAGAGGAAGGTGAACTACATCAAATCTCTGCACTGGCTATACCAGTAGCTTACAGAATCGATTTTAAAATTGTATTGCTAACTTGTAAAGCATTAAATGGTTTGGGACCCCAATATATGTCCGACATGCTGCTCTGTTACGAGACACTTACTCATTGTTCTACGGCTCAGAACCAAACACTCTGACGCTGCTTTTAGTCTTTCTGCACCCCAAAAATGTACCACACTTCGAGAAAACCTGAGGTCTTCACCAACGCTGAGTTATTTTAAGTCGAGGCTAAACACATTACTTTTTACAGCTGCTTACCCAGAAGTATTTTAACTTGTTTTAGCACCTATCGTATTTACAATGTTGTTTTTAAACTATTCTGTATCTCTTTTATGAATCTGTTATTCCATTATGTTTATTTATTGTGTTCCTTTCTGTTGTCTTCCTATTATGTGCTAATGATGATGTCAAGCACTTTGAATTGCCTCTGTGTCTGAACATGTGCTTTATAAATAAACGTACCTTACCTTACATTTCTGATTTCCCTACACTTTCTTCTCTGTAAAACACACAATGCAGACAGGGAGATAGGCAGCATTTCATCCAGCAAATGGTAAAGCATGCCGGGTTTCTTCCAGGGTGGTGAAGTGAGAGTGACAGGAAGCAGCAGCGAAGTGTCAAAAAGGTAACAGCTGTTAAAACCAAACCCCAGAGATCTGCAGTGTGAATGTAGAAGCTGTTATCTGTGAGCAAGTTGCATGCAAATGTTCTTACAGTGACTTGGGATGTTGGGTTTTTTCTTTGGTATGAGCACAGAGCCCTTTGTCAAAGATGGCCTCAAGAATTATTTATGTTAACATGTGTAAGGAGTTAAATATAACCTGACTCAGCAGTTCCAATGAGCTTCACCAAGCATTTTAGCCTCTTTTAGCTCCTACTTTTGCTTGTTGGCAGATTGTCTTCCAATCTTAACTGTTTTGTGATGAAATGTATAATTGTTCTATGACCAATTTGTTTTTTTTAGCTCAACCAAGTGGCTATCTTCAGATATGAAAAGTGAATTATACTGTATGCAGAAGTGACTTAAAAATCCATTCTCTCTAATATACAGCATTTTCGAGTTGTTAAAAGAAGTCAAATTGTAAAGAAGTCTATGAGAAAATGAACCTAATTTTTACTTGCCAAAGAAATAAGACTTAAAATCTGTTGAAGAGTGTTACGGTTGGAATACATTTCTGCTTTCTTATGTGTGCATTGTGTATTAAACACTTGACAAAAAGACGTGAAATTCTAGAGAAGTCTATGAGAAAATGTGACTACTTCTCACTATCAAAAGAAAAAGTATTGAGAGTCTTATAAAAACTGTCCCAAATTGTTGAGCTTCAACTAAATGTTTACTTTTAAATGTGTGTAATATGCATTAAACTTGACTGGTTGAAAATAAGTCAGATTGTATGGAAGTCTATGAAAAAATGACCCTACTTCTCTCTTGATTTTCTACCTCAGTAAACATTTTCCTAATGGATTTATGGTCTCAATCTGTAGATTCAAGTATTCTTCAACACAGCATGATGTTCATTTAGTAAATTATAATCCCATTTAAGGTAAAATAGTTGTTTTTAGTTGCACATAACTAAATGGATATGGCCAAAACACCAAACTCGAGGCTGCAAAACTGAAGACCACAAACCAATAAGTCTACTTAACCCCAGCTAACCCTCTAAGAGTTAATCCCATCTCTTCTACAATGATATGAAATGTTATTGTTAATGTCTACTGTCTCTTCTACATACACTACAAAATAATCCTTAAGCTTTCCGTCCAGATTGATCTACAGCAAGATGAAGAAAATCAAACATAGCCAACATTTTTGAGCAAATACCTCAATATCGATATTGTGGCAATACTGTAAAGTTGACCATTGTTGCTTTCACTAAATATTTATAGGGGATTTTGATAAATAATGATCAATAATGTGGATTTAGTGACTAAGTGGGTAAAGGCAGATAACAAAAGAGCTAAAACAGTCGACTAAGTCCAGAAAATGCCCTTATTTTAATGTAATTTAGCTTTAAAAACCAGGAAAAGACACTTCTGATATCCAGAATCTGTTGAAATACCACCTATTTTAAAGATATATTGCACAGTTCTGGGTGGATCTTGCAACAGCAGAGGTTACGGGAGGTAGAGATCTAACATATCGACCACTGAGCAGCGCAAACACACCTCTGGCTTTGGAAAAACATCTTGTGTTCACAGGGCAGGCGAACAAACAGGAACATGGTTTTAAAAAATGTATTAAATCTGTTTCATTTCTAAACTCTACCAAAAGCTCGCACTCCCTTTGCTTCTTAAAATAAAATAACAACTTCAGAGTTAAGAACGACAATTGGATACACAGGATGAATAAAACAGTAGGTTAAATGAGTGTGTGTGGTAAAAAGAGAGTTCCAGAAGCAGAGGGGGGTTTGAAATAGTGGAAATAATTGTGAATTTAATGCAACTGTAATCCTGTGTGTTCCCTGATTTATTCCAAACAGCTGCACCCCTGGCTGTTTGCAGAGAGTTTTCAACATGTGCATTACTGTCTGTGTGGCTCTTCATCCCACATTCACCTCCTCTCTCCTCCCAGGAGCATCTGCACAGTTTGTTTTTGTGTATAAGATGCATCCAAAAAGAACTAGGTCATGTGCCGTGACCTTAAAATGTGCCAACTCCTCATCTTTAATGAATCACACATTTTTAATATAGCACAGAATTATTCAATACATTCCTTCGCAGAAACATTTACACTTCAAATAAATATTCTGCAGAAGTGAAGGCAAGGGTGTGTGTGTGTGTGTGTGTGTGTGTGTGTGTGTGTGTGTGTGTGTGTGTGTGTGTGTGTGTGTGTGTGTGTGTGTGTGTGTGTGTGAGAGGAGGTTTCTGAACATGGCTCAGAGGATAAGAATGAAGCACAGTAAAACCTTATCCAACACACAGGTCACATGGAGCTTTCTCACTCACACACACTAATAATCCGAGACATGCACATAATGCCTCAAAAGCAGCTATTTAAACACACACAGTTTGTATCTTTTTACAGCGAAATAAAGAGTAAATCTGCTCACCTGTGTCTGCAGCTTTACTTCCTCTGTTGTTGTGAATCACTCCATATCCTAATCCAGGGATTTGTTGTAAACCATTGAAAAATCCAGAAACAGGGAGAATAACTCCAATCCAGAAGGTGCGTGTGTGTGTGTGTGTGTGTGTGTGTGTGTGTGTGTGTGTGTGTGTGTGTGTGTGTGTGTGTGTGTGTGTGTGTGTGTGTGTGTGTGTCCACTGGAGCCGGGAGCCAGGTGGCGGAGCAGCAAAAGCCGCAGAAGAAGACCCGGTGTGAGGCTAAAGCTCCGGAGGAAGAGCCCGACTCTGCGCAGAATTCACCACGAGGAAGGTGCACCCTGCCCGGGTTAAAGCGGTGCTGTCAGAGGGGGTCTGCGGTTCTCGGTAGTCCCGGATGTGTTGTTGAAAGAGCCGCTCGGTGCTCACTGTGAGGCGGACACTCTGCTCAGCTCCCCCTGAAGAATGAGGCTGCAGCAACACTATCCCCCCACACACACACGCGCGCACACGCACGCACACACACACACACACACACACACACACACAGAGGGAGAAACCCCGCCCCCTTACACCGGCTCAGCCAATCAGAGGGAGGCTCCATCTCTCCCCTTTCTATCTCCTCATTCATCTCAAAGAGGCTTTATTTATTTATTATGGGGTCAGTTTTAATTTGTATTTAATGTTATTTTACAATGTTTCTTTGACTATGTCTTTATGATTTTAAGGTTTTTTTGTAAAGAACATTCAATAAAATGTGCTGTTGTTAAAAAGAAAGCCTTACTTGAGTAGAAATACCCTATAATAATTAAAAGTACTGTAAATATTATCACATTATGGTGAATTAGTAACCTTCTGATATGAAGTCACTGAGACTTTTCTGTGTGGAAAGAAGAAAACAGAAAGCTGCAAAAACACGAGATTATGAGGCAGAAGTCCAAAGTCTGAGACAGGATGTTAAATACCCAGCATGAAACAACTTTCTCTGCAGAGTGATCCTGTCTGTTAAAAAATGCATCAGAGCTGGAATCACTTTAGGGGCTTCAACTGCCATTTTATAAACAACTGAGAGGAAACACAGATAAAAGTGTGTGAGTAATGAAACTCTACAATAACACACACCTCAACATTTATTATTCAATGCTTTTTTGTTCAGATTCAAAACATTTATTTTTGTTTTGTCAATATTCCTGAATATTTTACACATATTCTACTGACCTCTGTTTTGAAGGAAACTAAGCTAAAGGAGGCTAATGTTGGGCTATAAAGGAACTACAGCACGGTCACATGACTTCACGTCACCACCGCTAAGCTAAAGGAGGCTAATGTTGGGCTATAAAGGAACTACAGCACGGTCACATGAGTTCACGTCACCACCGCTAAGCTAAAGGCAGCTAATGTTGGGCTATAAAGGAGCTACAGAACGGTCACATGACTTCACGTCACCACCGCTAAGCTAAAGGCGGCTAATGTTGGGCTATAAAGGAACTACAGCACAGTCACATGACTTCACGTCACCACCGCTAAGCTAAAGGCGGCTAATGTTGGGCTATAAAGGAACTACAGCACGGTCACATGACTTCACGTCACCAACGCTAAGCTAAAGGCGGCTAA
>CM062264.1:40547117-40549617 GCA_031216635.1 Dissostichus eleginoides | reverse complement strand
ACCATTTTCTAAAAGTCTTGTCATTGACGCAACTGTGTTTTTCTCTGCAACTACTTCATTTCGTTGCTCTGTAACCTCAGCTAAGTCACGAGGAGTCAAGTGTTTTCATTTAAAACGGCTAAGTGCTGTAGCTGTCCTCCGCCTACATTCACAATAACTCACATAAATACATCCACGGACAACTGCTTCAGTGTGAAAATAAAGAAGAAGCAATGGGAACATCCAGGTCGGGTTCTTCCTGCAGGCTGTTTCTATGGAAATCTCACAGAAACAACCTTCCTTTAATCGAACCTGTACAATGAGGAAATCAGAGAAACGTGGATTCACTTATTCCTGCTTTTCGGTGACTCATCTCTGGCTTTATTTGTATAACTTAATATTTGTATTCAGAATTAAACAGAGCAGCTTAAGGCCATTTTCTGTTTGTTTAAGTTAATCAAAGTGGTTTTTCGGACATTAAATGACCCATTTCTAAATAAATAAGTCTTGAAAATGCAGCACTTCCTGATTATAACTTAAATGCCATATTTAATCACATAAGGTACACTTAGACGGTGAAACATGGATTTAATATGTGGATGAGTTTGTGATTCATCCAAACTATAAATGCAATGCTATTGGTGCCAAAATTGTCAAATTAAACACGCCATTAAATGTTAATTATTAGGATTGGTACATCGGCCAAATTTGAATCAGAGGCACTTTAAATGGGACATATAAATGTATTTAAACATGACTAATCAATGCGAACAAGAGGAAATTAACGATCTGCTTCTGATTCATGAGCTTGGTTTGTCCTTGCCAAAAAACATCCAGCCCAACCAGCCTCATTTCAGCTTCATTTAAACCTAAAACAAAACTCATTAGATTTCTTCCCTGTGCTGTTTCCTTTCTTTAAGTTAGTATTCAGAAAAGAGTCTGCATCTGAAAACAAGACATATTTAGTAGATACACACAAACAATCAATAAAATGACACTGGAAACAAGTTGGTTTATTCAGACAAAAACAGGAAAGCTCACCACAATCTGAAACATGAATAAATCTGAATATATCAGCCTGAGAAAACAGGATGAAAAACATTGAGAGTGAGCTACAGAAGCGACTGACATTTGATAGCAAGAACCCAAAGTGTGTGTCTGAGTGTGTGTGTAGTGTTTTGCATACAAGCGAGTCTGCTGGGATGGTAACTGGCATCGAGAACAACACAATCCTTCCCTTTGTGATTTCATATCCAACAAATCCCAGAGTCTCTAACCAGCGAACAGTTTCAGAGTGAACCACAGGTCACAGACACCCATCACACCGCCACGAAGTGTGTGAAGGCAGCGTGAAATGCTAATTCATTGAATAAAGAGCATAAGGAATGTGTTTCCCACCTGCTATCTTTCCAAACATGTCGCATATGGAAGCTCGTTCGGGAGCTTTGTGCGTCACTTTGTTAAAAACTGGGTCACATCAGTTTATAATTCCATCAGAGGCCGGAGAAAATGGAAGGAAAGCGACACATGGGGCTGTTTATGTTGAATACATTAACATTGATTTAAGAGTGTCACCATTAGCGAAGGTATTAATGCTAATTTGTGTTGTGTTTAAAACAACATGTACTCACGATAAAAGAATACCTCCAACTCGTATGACTGTCTTTTGTCTATTTCACTATAAATGGGACTATCATTTACTAAATGAGCATCATGCTGTGTTGAGGAAGACTTGAAACTAGAGATCGAGACATTAAACTCAGCGGGAAAATGTGTCCTGAGGTTATAAATCAAGTGATAAGGAAGGTCATTTTGTCAGAGACTTCCATACAATCCCCAAACCCCAAAACTAGAAGCTAAAAGAGGCTAAAATGTTTATTAAAACTGATGGGAACTGCAAAGTCATGTGATTATACTCTAGGTTTTCCCAACAAGCTACACCTTTCTTCAAATGTTCTCATAGACTTCCATACAATCCGACTTAATTTAGCAACCAGAGGAATTGGAGTAACTTTTGGGTATCATTTTTTTCCTTTTATCTTTAGATAATGACAAGTTGACATACACGCATGTTAAATGACGTTAGCACATTATGTACATTTGTGTCGTTTCGATGAATGTTGTGTTACACCTGCAGTCTCTCTACTCTGTGTCTGATTGTTCTGGTGTTGCTACAACAATCAAGGCAAGTATGAAGACAGCTGAAGAGGGAAATGAGAGCATTTATCAAGGACTGCTTTCACATTAATAACAGTTAGCCAAAATGCACTTTCTATTCCATTTACAGGACTCTTTTCCTCCAGCTTTTGAATTGGCTCTCTGATCCGTTCAATGGAAAAGTCAAAGAACTGTATTTTTGGCTGTGTGTGTGTGTGTGTGTGTGTGTGTGTGTGTGTGTGTGTGTGTGTGTGTGTGTGTGTGTGTGTGCAGTGACATTTCCTGCCGGTGGAGCAGTGGAGGTGAACGGTTACTCGGGTGTGACTCCTCCAAAGTGAAGCTGTAATAAAGAGAGGACCTCCTT
>CM062264.1:40462117-40542117 GCA_031216635.1 Dissostichus eleginoides | reverse complement strand
GCACAACAATCAATTAGGGATGGGAACGATTAATCGAATATTCAAAATTATTCAGGTATTCGAATATGAGAATATGAGTTGTGAATATTTTTATTGTAATTTTTTTTTTTTTTTTTGGGAGGGGTGCCTAAGTTGATTACATATTATCAAATGGAATAATTCGATGTATACGACAGTGCCATAGCTAAGTGTGTTAGGTCTAAAGGTGTGTTTTGCTCCGCTCACCGGCCCCTCACAGCGGGCAGAGCTGCAGGTACTGATCTCTCTCTCTCGTCCGGTTATACTTCACTCGCGTTTATGTCCAAATCCATCAGATCTAGCTAGTTGTAGCTAACCATATGGCTGCTGCCCCTCCCTACACGCAGATCACGCAGACTCAAACCTCATCTTATGCCCAAATTCCAGCTGAGAGGGTCTTCTCTACAGCTGGCCTGATTGTGAATCGCCTCCGCGACCGCCTCTCCCCTGAGTAGACATGCTCATATTCTTAAAGAAGAATGAGTATTGAATAGCTGCATTCTGTGATAGGCCCTGTTAGAGGTTGGTGATCTCTGTTGTCATAGGGTTACGTTACCCTAACCCGTTATGTTGTTCGTGTATGATCCCTCTTTCATTTAAAAACCAAGTTATGTTTTAAGTATGAAAGATGTAGGCCTATAGCTGTCAACTGTTCAAACCAGTTCAATACATTTGACAAATTCGACTTGGTTCCTGTACTTATTTGAACATGTATTTATTTATTTTTCAAAATGAAAAATGTTTTTCCCCTGAAGTGTCTCCTCTTTAAGAAGAAGAGGAAGTAGATCCTGATTCCTGTGCTCAGTTTGTATTTCAGGTGAATGCAATTAGCCGCCCACTAGGACAAAAAACAGAAAGGCAATTGGCTCCAGAAATAAAAGCAGAGGAGACAGATCTGTCCGCCTCCAACAGCTGCAAACAAAACAACATCAAACTGAATCCAGTCAGACTTTATGGTTTAGGATAAACACACACCTCCCGCTGAGAACACTAACAAGTTGCATATTCCTCGTCCACTCGCATAAAAACACATGTCGCTGAGACACCAACACACAGACTATTGAGCAACAGAATCAGGAAACAGTGAATGTGAAAAAACACCTTCTGTGCTGCAGTTCCTTTCTAGTCCAACATTAGCCACCTTTAGCTTAGCAGCAGTGACGTGAAGTCATGTGACCGTGCTGTAGTTCTTTATAGCCCAACATTAGCCACCTTTAGCTTAGCAGCAGTGACGTGAAGTCATGTGACCGTGCTGTAGTTCCTTTATAGCCCAACATTAGCCTCCTTTAGCTTAGCGGTGGTGACGTGAAGTCATGTGACCGTGCTGTAGTTGCTTTATAGCCCAACATTAGCCTCCTTTAGCTTAGCGGTGGTGACGTGAAGTCATGTGACCGTGCTGTAGTTGCTTTATAGCCCAACATTAGCCACCTTTAGCTTAGCAGTGGTGACGTAGCGGTGGTGACGTGAAGTCATGTTCCTCCATTTTTTTATATTTCTTTGTAATTTTCTATTCTATATTTCTGTTTGTAATGGTTTACTATTTTATGTTTTCGTTACATTTTGTCTAATTTACTCAATTGCATATTTTTTCATCATGACATCCAACAAGAACTGGAAATCTTGCTTTAAAATTGTGAAAATACAGGATTGTGCATATTAGTAAAAACACTCGTGTGGGTTTTTTCTTGCAACTGATCAATGGGTAGTTCTGCGTCACATTTTTAGACGTGAATTGTTCATTGTACCGTGCAGGCCATTAAAGGCCAGAGTTAGCAAAGAGGAATTAATCAATGCTATTGTTGCACAGCATGAAGGAGAGGAGCAAAGAAAAGCTCCATTAGGAAGAGGAGGAGGAGGAGGAGGAGGAGGAGGAGGAGGAGGACGGAGGTCACAAAAAATACCAGCGTTTCTCAGCACATCAGTATGTAGTGTCTCTACTTTAAAGAGTCCTCTCCTGCTGATGTTCAGGTGTATATCAGTATGTAGTGTCTCTACTTTAAAGAGTCCTCTCCTGCTGATGTTCAGGTGTATATCAGTATGTAGTGTCTCTACTTTAAAGAGTCCTCTCCTGCTGATGTTCAGGTCTATATCAGTATTTAGTGTCTCTACTTCAAAGTGGACCTATCATGCTATATTTGACAAATATATTGTACGGCCATACCTATACAAAACATGTCTGTGAAGTTTTTTTTTCAAAATACCAAACAGATCCCCCATTGTAGCCATGCCTCATACTGCTCAAACCCCTCTTTTGCAGCCCTGTTAGAGAAAGGCAGATTTTGGGTCCTTAGCTTGAAAAAAGAAAGAAGAGGAGGCGGAGCTAATGCCTGATCAGAATTCTACCGGAGATAAAGCTAAATTCGGTTGTGATAAAACGCCATCCTGTTTAAACCACATCAAGGATTATTTCTGAAACAGTACGGAGCTCAAATGCTTTTTCTCTTGCGGATTTATCACAAGGTGAGTTCTTTTTTTATTTCCTGCTTTTTAAACACATGTGCTCTCCAGTACAGGTTAGCTCTGAGTGTTAGCGAGGCTTGCTAATGTAAACAAAGACGAGATTACGTCCAAAACACGTCAGGCATTGTTTCTGATGGCAACTTTCTGTGGGTCCGCCACCGATTATTCCGGGCTGACGTCAGCTCGGATGGAATCTGTATCCGCTCGTTGTACACCCGTTTTTAAAAGATTTGGGTACGGAGGAAAGAGAGAGGTTTTATTTTCTGACGCTGCGTGAGTTCCCGACGCACCGGGGACACATATTTATGTATAAAATACATCACAAAGTGCATTTCGCATGATAGGTCCCCTTTAAAGAGTCCTCTCCTGCTGATGTTCAGGTGTATATCAGTATGTAGTATCTCTACTTTAGAGAGTCCTCTCCTGCCGATGTTCAGGTGTATATCAGTATGTAGTGTCTCTACTTTAAAGAGTCCTCTCCTGCTGATGTTCAGGTGTATATCAGTATGTAGCGCCTCTACTTTGAAGAGTCCTCTCCTGCTGATGTTCAGGTGTATATCAGTATGTAGCGCCTCTACTTTGAAGAGTCCTCTCCTGCTCATGTTCAGGTGTATATCAGTATGTAGTGTCTACTTTAAAGAGTCCTCTCCTGCTGATGTTCAGGTGTATATCAGTATGTAGTGTCTCTACTTTTAAAGAGTCCTCTCCTGCTGATGTCAGGTGTATCAGTATGTAGTGTCTCACTTTAAAGAGTCCTCTCCTGCTGATGTTCAGGTGTATATCAGTATGTAGTGTCTCTACTTTTAAAGAGTCCTCTCCTGCTGATGTTCAGGTGTAAATCAGTATGTAGCGCTCTACTTTAAAGAGTCCTCTCCTGCTGATGTTCAGTGTATATCAGTATGTAGTGTCTCTACTTTAAAGAGTCCTCTCCTGCTGAGGTTCAGGTGTATATCAGTATGTAGTGTCTCTACTTTAAAGAGTCCTCTCCTGCTGATGTTCAGGTTTATATCAGTATGTAGTGTCTCTACTTTAAAGAGTCCTCTCCTGCTGATATTCAGGTGTATATCAGTATGTAGTGTCTCTACTTTAAAGAGTCCTCTCCTGCTCATGTTCAGGTGTATATCAGTATGTAGTGTCTCTACTTTAAAGAGTCCTCTCCTGCTGATGTTCAGGTGTATATCAGTATGTAGAGTCTCTACTTTAAAGAGTCCCCTCCTGCTGATGTTCAGGTGGCGTTTCAGTAAGAAAACAGTGAGTGAACAGCATGGACTCTGGTTACCATTAACCAATACTGGATACAGCAGTTCCCATGGTAACAATCCCAATGGGAAAGAGTAACGTTGTTTTTTTTTTGGCCTCTCTTTGTAAAAAAAAAAATCATTAAAAATCAATATTTGGTGTGAGATGATTAATGAGTGTCTGATGCTCACCGCGATACATCAACAGTGTTTCTATCACCGTGAAGGGTAGTGATTTTAGTCAAAGTTTAAGCCTATACTGTTACACGCTCTTAAAACTATATTTATTTTGTTTTTTATAGTTATACATATAGGCAGTGGTTAGTGAGGTGCAAACCAAGAATTAAGGTTGAAAACACACCATGAACACATCAGGATAACATGTTTTGTCTTGTTTACAGTGGGGAGAGTGAAACATATTCAGATGCACATTTATTGAACGTATATAGACTTTTTGCACTACTTTTTATTCGTATTTTTGTATTTTATTATATATGTTGCATAGTTGGAGGAGCTCAGGTCAGAAGATTTTCATTGCCATTTCTACACTGTCGCTTATGTGCATTATGACATCAAACCTTTGAATCTTTGAATCTTTGAATCATAATATCTGCAGCGCCGGCTTCTCGCAGAGCAAACTGTGTCAGAGTTTGTAATGAAAAAGCTTCCCATGCAGAGAGAGCACGACGGGAATAAAATTAATCTATGAGACGCCCTAAAATAAAGTGCTGTGTACCAGGTCAGTGACGGATGATATTTCAAGGAAGAACAGAACGCTGCACTACAAAAACTCAAAATCTTGCCAGGTATATTTGTCTGATATCTAGTCAGAATGTGTCTCTACGCCTGATGACACAATAACTTCAGAAGTAACACTGCAGTGAGATATAGCGTCTTGTTTTTAGACAATGCATCATCTTGTCAAGTCAAAACATCTTATTTTGAGTTGTATCTCTGATGAAACACATCATTTTTTACATATTCATTAGAAAATCACCAACTAACATCAGAAAACAGAAACCTTTTGAGCATTTGCAGCTTATATTTTAACACAACATTTCCTGATTCTGGTCAAATATTGTTCAAAATGAGTTCTCCCGCTAATCACAAGATTTGATTTATCTAAATATCCCTTCTTATTTCAAGAAATCTTACCAAGCTAATGTTCACTTGTTCTATTGGCAGATTTGTGTACTTATTTCAAGTGAAAACACCTTGTTGTTCATTATTGTTTAACTTGTTTTTGGAGCACTTTCCAGTGTGCTTTCAATTCTCACATCGATTTTGGCTCAAGGAGTGTTTCATATGTCTGTAATAAACAGAGTAAACCTGTAGCTCTGTTCGCGAAACGGGCGTTTATTCTTGCACTGTAAAAAAAAAGAATGTTGTGAAAACTCAAATTATCAAGGCAAATAGATTTTTATGTTTCTCAACTTTTGACTGTTGTTGACTTAACTAAGGTTTTAAAGTTTAGTCAAGAGTTCTGCCAACTTGGATGTTCTTGTTGACCTAAACACGATATTCCTGAGGCTAACAATGAAATTCTTGTTTCAATGCCAGGTATTCTGCTTCCCCTCTTCCGTTACGCCGTGAGAACTACACCAACGAACAATTATATACACAGCCAAAACTCATTAGCATAGTGTGCTACACGTGCAAATATACGAAGGAAAATAGGACATGGCGCCCACATGAAAAAATGAAACAAATACCTCGTTGGCCGCTTGTTGTGAAAGAAGATTATTTAAATCTTTAAAGTTATTTTTCTTTTGAAAACTTAATGTCAGAGACTGCAGCAAAGCTTCTATAAAGATGTCAACCACTGCGTCAACAAAACATCAAAAAATAACAAACACGGTCACAACGCATTGGTAGTTATCTGTCTGCACATTGGTGTAACATAGAACAAAACATGTTTTAAAACATGCCATATTGGAACGATTTTACATTACATGCAATAAAGTAATATTTAGTCATTTACAAAACCAATGAGAAACCGAGAAACATATAAACTGCTTTCCTGGGCTTCAGAATATTTTACATTTGAAGGCAGCATTTAGATTTGTAGAGCGATTTCTTTCACAGAGTTTGAAAAAAAAAGTTCACACAAAGCAGAGAGCCCCAAACGTTCCTTTCCCCTCATCAACCAGCTCTGACTGGGGGATCCCAAGGCGCTCCCAGGCCAGCGAAGAGATATAATCCCTCCACCTGGTCCTAGGTCTACCCCTTGGTCTCTTCCCAGCTGGACGTGCCTGGAACACCTCCCTAGGGAGGTGCCCAGGTGGCATCCTTACTAGGTGCCCGAACCACCTCAACTGGCTCCTTTCGACGCGAAGGAGGAGCGGTTCAACTCCGAGTCCCTCCCGGATGACTGAACTTCTCACCTTATCCCTAAGGGAGACGCCAGCCACCCTGCGGAGAAAACCCATCTCGGCCGCTTGTATCCGCGATCTCGTTCTTTCGGTCATGACCCATCCTTCATGACCATAGGTGAGGGTAGGAACGAGAATGGCCCGGTAGACAGAGAGCTTGGCCTTCTGGCTCAGCTCTCTTTTCGTCACAACGGTGCAGTAAAGCGACTGCAGTAAAGCGACTGCAGTACCGCTCCCGCTGCTCCGATTCTCCGGCCCATCTCACGCTCCATTGTTCCCTCACTCGAGAACAAGACCCCGAGATACTTGAACTCCTTCACTTGGGGTAAGGACTCATTCCCTACTTGGAGTGGACAGTCCATCGGTTTCCTGCTGAGAACCAAAGGGTACAAACTCTTCTACTAAATCTAACAAATCTTTCACTTCTGCTGACGGAAAACTACAGACACCTGAACTCACCGTAAAAAAAATCACTCTTCGTGCACGTCTGCAAAATCTCCTATTTAAAAGACAGCTTTATTTACCTTACGAATCTCAGACTGAAGAATTTCCTTTTCTCTCTGAATGATTTCAGAGAATCAAAGCTGACCCTGAAACACAACAGAAGATGTTTTGAAAATACTTTGCTTTTATTCCTTTCAGATGAAAATATCTGCAGAAGTTTCTGAGGAATCTCTGTATTGATTTTAAATTAGTTTTAGTCACACACTTGTTGATTTACATCCAGAAAATAAAAGTTTTTCTGCGAGTCCTAATGTTCACCGAGGCCAAAGAGCTTCAGGTAACATCCGATGTCTCCGCCTCTCTTCTTGCTTTTGTTGTGCCCGATTTCAGATGCCAAACTTTGAAGAGCCCAAACTTTTAAGTGGGTCTCCGGAGGATAACGGCAGACAGGAGCCAGAATTTGTGTCTGCGTTTAAAAAAAGAAAAAAAGGAAAAGTGTCCGTCCTGCACTTTGGAGTCCAATTCTAAAGCTATGAATCTCAAACAGGCATGGAGGGTAATCTCACTCCTCCTCAGATGCTTTCAGCAGACAGACAGACACACACACACACACACACACACACACACACACACACACACACACACACACACACACACACACACAGTGTCAGGATCAGAGGCGGCCTCACTAAGTGATTCCTGTTCAGACGGTGTTTCTGTCACACCTCAATAACCCTCCGCCCTGCAGGAAGCGTCTCTTCTAACGCCGTCATTACACTGAAGGACTTCTTCTCTGCGTCAGCTGACACACAGCGAGCGGCTCGGAGTAATCCTCCCGCCGCTTCACAGTTTCTACTTTCAGCTGTTTTAAGATTTTTATTAAGAGGAGCCTTTAATGCATTTTATAACCCTTTGCACAGAGTGTTAAATATATGTCTTTATAAACTGTCTGAAAGTACCAGGACAGAAAATAGTTTTAATGTAAGAATCCAGATTATATTATATTATCATACTACATGTTTGCTTTAACTTTGCTATTTTATTTCTATTGAGATGTTTACATTTTGGAAAGTTTATTTCTAGTCTTTTAATTTTTATTGTACGATGCCTTGTCTTTTTATGCTGCTTCTGCAAAGCAAACATTTCCCAAATTGGGATCAATAAAGTACTTTTATCTTATCTTATCGTAACTTGTAATTGAGAAGGTAATGATTTTATTTACATATATTAAATGGCATTTCGTTCCCCAAATAAGAAGAAAACGTAATTAAATTAATAACATACAAAAATATACATGTACAGATGTTGACAGTGAACAATAATTCAAAACAACATAAATGATAAGCAATAATGTAAGTGGACATGTGACATTGTCAAAAGGTTAAAACAGTAAGTCACAAAGCTGGTAGACAAGAAGCTCATCCAATCATATCTTAGTCATAGACAAGGTATTTTCTAGTTCCTTTCCAAAAACTAAGAGTTTCTCCCTCATGTATAGAAGGCATCAGGCTTTCCCTTTATAGCATAGGTCAATGTCTCTAAGGCCAGACAACGAGAGAGGTTTGTTAACTGATTGAGGGGTTAGAAGGTAAAGTTGATTACACAATGTAATGACACCATCAGCGTTTAACTTGGTTTTCTTCAAACCATCATTACATTACATGTCACTTGTTAGACGCTTTTATCCAGAGCGACTTACATACTCAATACTGTGGGCAATCCCCACAGGAGCAATTTGGGGTGAAGTGTCTCAGGGACACAACGACATGCTGACTGCAGTGGGGTTTGAACCTGTGCTCCCCTGATCCCAACACCAACGCACAATGCACTGCACCACACGCCTCCCCTTCATGATGCAATTCTGTCTGCCTTCGGGTCCCTTTGAAAATAAAAGCCCTAAAAAGTATACCCTGCTTCACTGCCGACCATAAAGCCTTTCCCTGAGAAACAACTCATCCGTTAAGTTACAGTAAAAGATCACCAAATAAATGCTAACTCTTGAAACTCTACTCGGCAAAAAGCAAAGGTAAATAGGGAGATCGATGAAGTGACTACATTTTACTTTTACACACCTCCTTACTATCACTAACATGTTTTTTACTTTTCTTTTTCACAGAATTTAAATCAGGGTTTGTGGTTCTTTGACACTGTTTTGGTTGTTAGCTAGACGGCTAGCAGTAGCTTTGTTGCTAACTACAAACAAGTACGCCCATCTTCTTGTAATCTGGAAATGAACAAAGAGAAAACGCGTTAACAATTTCCCCGCTGCTGTTTTTTTTGGAAACAAATGAGCAGGTTGTTGGTAGAATGATTATTAGGGAAGAAGGATAAAGGGACACCAACTTTTAAACTTAGGTTGAAGTATTGACATTTTCAGGCTTCATGGATCGATTCCTGACATCTGTGTGGTTTTCTCCTACAAAATAAGCTTGATTTCTAGCTTGATCATCAAGTTTTGACGAGCATTTATGTGTAATACCGTGAAAGAAATCACACAAAATACCAGTTTTACAGTTATTTTGTGTACAAATTGTGGCAAATGTGTAGGAAATAACAAATATAAATGGCTAGGTAAACTTTAATTCAGGCAGCATCTTTATTTGTTGTATAACTTCTTGAAGCCACAGAGAATTGAGAAATACCAACAATCATTTTTTAGTAAAGTGTTATTTTTGCATGAATACATGTTTTTTTCTTAGCGTTGCATTTGTGTGTTGACATTATTGCAAACAGTGGATTGGACTTTTTCAAATATAAAATGAAATCATGATAACATACACTCTTAACTCTGCTTTGAACACAGTTCCAACCCTGCCTTTACATTTGTCCTCTATGTAAGGAATCCACAATCAGTTTGAAATGGAGTCGTTGAGATACAGAAATATCCCGCTCCTATCTGAAAGTGCATCAACATGCCTGAATAAATATCCCAAGTTATAGAGCTCAGTTCTGTTTGTGCTCTCCGATGTTCTGCTGCTGTATAAATATGAATACTCTGCTCAGTTTACCCTTCAGTGGATAAAGAAGAGACATTGTGTTCAGCCGGGGACACAGATGTACTCAAGGACTGACAACCTCAGAGAGGGTTTGAGAAAAACACGACTAAAAGTTTGAAGCTCCTCTAGCAGCTGCAAGAAGGAGGAAAGTACAGAAAAACAATCTACTTATGGATCTACTAGATGGTGGTAAAGAAGAAATCCTGGTCAGTATAAAGACTGTTTCTTAACTAAGATAAGGAATCATTTTGCCGTGGTTTGTCAGCAGGATTACAACAAAAACTACTGGTTGGATTTCATGACATTTGGTGGAAAGGTGAAGCATGGGCCAAAGAAAAATACTCTGAAATACATTTACTTAATTATGAATATTGTTACATCAAGGCAGGAAATTAGGATGAGCACCAACGGTCAAAAATGTTTTTTTCCCTCCCAGAGCTACCAGCGCAGCGCCTCCCCAGATCTGGCGCCCTAGGCAAACATCTATAACGCCTGTGCTACGGGCCGGCCCTGGGCGGCGGTAGTGTGTATTCGTCATTCAAAAGAGGCAACAACCGGAAGACAGACTGCGTGATAACCGAGAGAAGAAGAACAGACTGCGTGATATAGCGAGAGAAGAAGAACAGACTGCGTGATATAAAGAAACAACAAAAAGCGTGTGCGTTCCATTTTCACTCTACAGCGAGAAGCTCATGGGGCTTTCCCGAACCTGTGTCGAGAGCTGGAGCTAAATGAAATCTCAGATTTGCCTTCTTAATAGTTTGTTTGGGTCCCTCACTCCGTTTCGCTTCTCATGCACTGATTCGCTAGCTGAACAGCCAATCAGAGTGATTTATTTGACCGACAGCCTTTGGCCGATTGCCTACCGATTCGACATGTCACGGCCGAAAAAGACCCGACGGTGCGGGACACACCAATCTGAGTAGGGCGACAGGACGCTCATCGTCGGCCTGACATCGATCGACGGCCAAAATCGGCTTGGAGCGTCCGGGGCTTAAGATTCTCTTTGTTGCGCAATCGGTCTTTTGTGTTGCATTGATGTGGTGTGTTCGGAAAATGTAGTCGAGTCGGGACAACAACTCATTAACGACTCGAGGTCAAACGACGCCATGTTCAACTCAGCTGCACAAAATTCATACTTGACCTTGAGGAAATGTAGGAAGAGCCCCCAGTCATTGGGGAAAAGCGAAGCACCACCAAGCCATATGTTCTTGATAAATGCATTCTTTAATTTTCTCTTCTTGCTTTGCTGTCATCGTCTTCTCCCAATATCCTCGCATATCAGATATTATCTTAATATCTTTAAATGACGCACTGGAAGATGAAACTCAGAGGTGGGAAGTAGTGGAGTACAAATACTTTGATAATAAAGTACATGTTTCTGGTATCAGTACTTTACTCCACTACTTATTTTTCTGACGACTTTTTACTTTTACTTCTTACATTTCTAAAACAAATACCTGAACTTTCTCCTCCTTTTTTTTTAGTAACAGGCTGGTTCCTTTAGTTTGAATGTGTGTTTGGTGGCGTGATCATTATTATTTAGAGTCATTGCGTGCCTATTGATTTGAACACGATCCGTGTATCCATCATTTCCTGGTCTTCTCTAAAGAAGAGGGACCAATGAAAACGTTGTCATGTTGCCGTTGTTCAGCATGGAAACATTCATTAGCTAACAATGACATTATTGTTCTATTAATATAAAGGGAGGTCAGGTACTCTTTGAAACAGCTGCTAGTTATGGGTACTTTTTACTGAAGTACATTTCGAAGCTCATACTTCTTTACTTTTACTTGAGTAAAGAGGTTTAGTCAGTACTTCTACTTTTACCAGAGTATTTTTAAACACAAGTATCTGTACTTCTACTTGAGTAAAGGATGTGTGTACTTTTGCCATCTCTGCTGAAACTTGATGTAACGTTACTTTATGAAAATGATACAGACACAGGAAGTCCTCCAACAGAACAACTAGATTATCACCTCATTATTTTGCACTTCTCTTTACATTCAGTGCAGGATGGATATCTCCGATCTCTCCAGTAACTGTGCCATCTTCTCTCTCTCTGGCTTTATTGAATCCTCCTGTCTGCATCAGTGAGCTGTTACTGATGAAGAGGGATAAACCCAGTGTACCTGGCTCTGTCTCTTCCTGTGAATATTTACACATGAGCAGCTCATTGGGGAGAAGCCGAGCGGCACAGAAACACTTAGGGATTCATCCAGAGACTCACAACGTAATCTGAGCAGCCCGTCCCACAATTACTAATCGTTACCCATTTGCCACCTCAACAGCTCGCTGCACACACTGAGAGCTGAGCAGGAGATGATGTGTTATTCCTCGATATAATGAGGAAGTAAGTAAGTAAGTAAAATTTATTTATAAAGCGCTTTCACAGACATAGTCACAAAGTTCTTGACAAAGCATTAAAACATCATAGAAATGAAGAAGTGCTAAAAACACAATCAAAGTCAAAGTCAACTTTATTGTCAATATCAAAATATGTTTGTAGACACAGAAAGATTGACATACTGTCTCCCACAGTCCCGAGGTATAAAATAACACATTAAAATACAAGAACACTCAATAATTACAAAAAAATCACAAAATAACCGTTTACCGTGTATTTAAATATAATACATTGTGAACAACACAATACACAATAAAAACACAATAAAAACATAAAATAAAATGGAATAAACGCACACAAGTTACCCAACCGCCTGCCCAAACAGGAATGTCTTTAGTCTAATTTAGACATCAGTCCCACAGAGGGAAATGTACATTGTTACAGCAGAAAAGAGCCAAAGACAGCTTAATGTTACCACAGTTGAATGTTACCAATGAACTAATGAATTGTTATTGTGATGTTTTCCTCCTCCTCCTCCTCCTCCTCCTCTCTTTCCCAGCAGCAGTGATTATGTCCGCTTGATGAGTCTCAGCGAGGGTCAGCAGAGGAAGAGCTGTTTACAGGAAACGCTGCAGATCTCATCGAGTCTTTTCGTGTTCATTGGGTTAATGCAGGGGTGCCCAAACTACGGCCCGGGGGCCATTTCGGATCGGCCCTCAGCTAATTCCAAAAGTATAATGGAATATGGCCATCAAATGAAACTTGTGCTTGTCTTGTATCGTACTTCGTAAATATATATGTAAAAATACATTACACAGTAGTATTCATGTGTTAATGTGTCAAATAAGTTCAGTCAATTAAAGTTAGGAAAATGTTCTAACAAATCTAAGTTATAAGAAAAAAGCCATGTTTCCCTTATTATGAGCAATCTGAGGCTTCTGCTTTAAGGGATGAGCTGAACACTCTTTGTTACAAAATTAATTAAGCCCTGTGGAGAGCTGTGATTTTTCTCAAGGCATTTTCGAGTATCAAGCATCATTTACCTACATTTGATTGAACTTATAACTGAATATATGAGTCAATAAACCTCTAGCGAGCGGCCCAGCCCTTCGTATATTGTTCTGTATGTGGCCCTCAGTGAAAAAGTTTGGACACCCCTGGGTTAAGGGAAATGAACAAAAATGAACAAAGTTACTGGATGCCTTTGTTAAAAGTTGTCGGGAAGTTTAAAGAGTTTTTAGGATTGTTGTTGTTCACTGGGAAAGGTCAGGCTGAGAGGAAACAGTGAATCAGATTATACATTATTAAGACAAAACTAAAAATGGAGGGTTGTGACAGGACGTAAACTCTGGCCTCCTGCATGACAATTTAAATGTATTTATTTAATGTATGTTTTTATTTAAACAAAGACCATGCATACAAATAAATTAATCTCAGAAAGAGAAGAGATGATTTCTGCCAGATTTGAGCTAATCAGGCGTGCAAACTCAATCAACACACTGCACATAAACTCAACTAACTACTACCTTCTATAACCAAAGCAAAGGTATCTATACCAACTAAATACTGGTGTCGTACTATCTAACTAACCATCTTGATTCTCCAGAGTCTTTTCTTCATCATTGGGTAAAGGGAACTAAAAAGGTTACTGTTAGTCTTTGTCTAAACTTGATTTGGGGAGTCTGTTCACCAGTTAAGGGCATTCAGAAATCAGGGATACAGTTCATTAGTTTATAGAACTGTAAACTATTTTTGACCCGATGTAATCTCTGGTATCCTGCAAGAAAACAAGCCTTGCAAACATGACCTACACACTGCTAGATAAAGGAATATCTACTCTCTTTCAGTAGATGCAGTACTTGCTTGCAGTGGTGGAGGAAGTATTGACATCTTTACAAAAGTACCAATGTTAGAAATAAAGCAGTTTTACTACAATGGATTTCAGGAAAACGTCTACAAATACTCCTGTTCAAATGAATCAATACATAGCGGTCGAGGAAGTATTGACATCTTTACAAAAGCATACTTAAATATCACCAACAATCCATATACCGAACATATGAGTGGATTTTGCATAAATATAATTAAACGTGTATTTCTTTAGTTGCTATGTGTAAATGCAAGTCTTTTAAACATGCAAAAACAATCTTAGAGTAGGTGATACACTCGTTATCAGTTCAAATGTTCCTTTTTAATAAAAGAACTGATTCTGTCTACACTCTCAAAGCCCCAATAAAAACCCTGGTGCACACCAAGAGCTGTCGTCCTCACAGAGACTTCTATAAGCCTCAGATCAGCCAGATCTCAGCTGGATTTGTGTGTGTGTGTGTGTGTGTGTGTGTGTGTGTGTGTGTGTGTGTGTGTGTGTGTGTGTGTGTGTGTGTGTGTGTGTGTGTGTGTGTGTGTGTGTGTGTGTGTGTTCACTGTACAACCTCCACCTCCTGAAGAACCTTTTGTTCCACCTCTCCAGTCCCCAATTACAGTAATCTCCTTCCTGGGCTAATCCTGCAGAAACTTTGAAGTGCAGCGCTTCATCGAACATCAAAGTTGTCTTCTCACGTCTTCTGTCTCAGAAACACTGTAATGAGAGAGGATGGAGGAGAAAGAACAACACACACACACACCTCGATGTGCTTTCTGAACACTATTACAGGGGAAATCCTCCTAATGCCGAGACAAAGATGCTGCTGAACGACGGCTCGCTCTGAAGTCTGACGATCACCGGGGAGAAGAGGGTGAAGCAGGACGTTCAAATATCTTAAAGGTCTCCTATTATATCAATCAAAAGGTTTAAAAGGTATCAACTCTAAGGTCACTTCATAAAAAGAGTTGTCCGGCTCATCATTTTAACTGCCAACGAGTAAGGAAAACTTGTATATTGCATACTGTATGAGGTACTCTTAAAACCTGGAAACAAACTAACAAATGCAGATAAAAGGTATCATGATTATTCATGCAGTAAGTCTTTGTATTGGATCACTTGTGAATATAAAATATAAATATTGCAGACTTTTGCCTCATCACAGCAGGCCTTACAGTGGGGGGTTTCCTCTGAAATGACAGGAAGTGTAAAATATATTGTCTGATTATTGCAGCAGCTCTTTCTCCTGCGTCACATGACAGGAAGCAGCCATGAGGACGAAGTGGAAGCGGACTGTGAAATTACTCTTCACTCACAATTCATCCTCCGCCATTGATCGTCTTATTGAGTTGGTTTGAGATCAGTAAACGTGAAAATCACTTCCCGTTGGTCCTGCTGTACGAGACCACCTGATGGAGCTGGTGGAGCGTTACACCTGGAATTTAACGCCATCGATACCATTTTATACGAATATATAAAAAACACTTTATTCTCCACACAGTGATCCAGCAGTATTCAGAAGCTCCGATTCTGCCTTTGAAGTTATGAGATCTACTGACTAACGCTTTCCTCACAATTCCTCAATAACCATGTTTTTCCTGTCAACTTGTTTTGGTGACATTTTTTTTGTCAACTTTTTCTTTTGGTAATTTATTTTTGTCATCTTTTTTTTTCTGGTCAACTTATTTTGGTCCACTTTTTCTTTTGGTCAATTTTTTTCAATTTTTTGTTTTTCAACTTCTTTTTTGGTGAACTTCTTATTTTTGTCAACTTTTTTGTCATCTTGTTTCTGACTTTCAGTATCAGGACAATGTCTCCGTTGTTGGAAACTTACCTAAAATGTTTTATGGTATGTGATCACATGACTCCTGATGTTACTGCAGATCTGCTGTAAGCTAGCTAGCTAACGTAGCTAACCTAGTCATGTCAGATATACTGACAGTTATGAGACAGAATAACAGAGACAGTTGGTCAACTTCATAATCACCCCCCAAAAAAAGACAATGCGACTTCTTTTTTTTCCTTCTTCCTTTAGTCGCTAACGTTAATTTCATTAGTTTTTTTGGTCAACTTTTTTTTCGTCATCTTGTTTCTGACTCTCAGTATGAGGACAACTGTCTCTGTTGTTGGAAATCTACCTAAAATGTTTTATGGGGTTAATTTAGCTAACCTAGTGATTTCACTAGTGATTAAACACTTTCAGTTATGAGACGACTAACTCTGCAACAGAGACAGTTGTTCAGCTTTATAATCCTGAAGGCAGATATTTTGGCATGTATAATAACTTTAATATTTAATGGATAATCCAAAAAGGTGCCTATGGTTTTTCTGTCAATCAACTCAAAAGTTTGCATATTTGCCCCACAGAGAAAATGTGTTGAAAGCCGCTGGAAGGATTGTGATTTAATTTGGCTCAGACATTCGTTAGATGTCAAATGAATGAATAACCAACTTTCATCAGGTGTACATGTGTTTATTTCTTAGTTTTTTTTTTACCAAATACCAGTGGGACTTTATGCTGATTCATCAAAATACAAGACTTTCTTCCAGAGAATATTTGAGAGCCAAATAAGTCTCATAGTTTTGGTTTTCCTCACGATGAGTCATAAAGCCGCACAGTGCCACGGGCGTTTGTTTCCTGATTATTCTGCAAAGCACAGCTCCTCTGAGAATCATTAATAAAAGGAAAAGGTCATCGACTGCAGTTCGGAGGATTTTCCTGGAACAAAGGTGCGCTACAGGAAGCTAAATTAAATCCTGAGGACTGAGGACTACTTCATTATGGGTACATGCTAATGCTAACAGACACAGGAACCACTGCTAATGAAGGTTTGTGTGCTTCTGATTGACTGCAGGTTTCACTCTGACCTTTTTATAGTCTTTTCAAACCCTTGCAGAGGACAGTAAATGAACCAACTCTGCTTTGTCATAATTAGACAACAATATGTGCGTCTCTGCAGCCATGGATGGAGAACCTTTCCTTGGGTGCTGCACACTTACTGTTTTAAATTAAAGACATAAATCAGGTTAATTTCTCTGATTCTGAACTAGCTAATATATACCCGCAGACTAACCCTTTAATGGTAAGTGTAATTCTGCAGATCCAACACTGATTCACAAGCTCTCTCTACAGTCTTTCATTCAAATATTTTATAACATATTTTGTGATTTTACACCAGTCGACAAATGCAAAAAAAGATTTGTAAACTCCCCCCCAAAAAATCCACAAATACAAGAAGATCTGGGCATGTTTTTGCTTAAATGTACAACTTGCGATCAGGCATTTGTGTTTCCAGTTGTAATTTGCGGATCTCAATACTACAGGTACGACACAAAGGTCTTTGCTTTAAAACACCCAATGGCAGGAAGTCAAGATCTCTGAAACAAGAGGTAAAGGTAAGTACAAAATAAGACAGGAAGTGCAATGACACAAGTGACTGTAACTTAACATGTGAAGATTGAGACATGACTAAACCTAAATGACACGATGCTAAACTTTTCTGTAGAGGATCACATCACCATTTAACCCTCTCATCTACCAGATACGCTTGATGCTTGAAGATTGAATAACCAACTTTCATAAGGCTGTGGCTCAGTGGATAGTGAGCTGCACTTCGAATCAGGGGATAGCAAGTTGGAGTCCCACTGCAGTCAGCATGTCGTTGTGTCCCTGAGACACTTCACCCCAAACTGCTCCTGTGGGGATTGTCCACAGTATGTATGTAAGTCGCTCTGGGTAAAAGCGTCTAACAAATGACATGTAATGTATAATTCTTAGTTTAGAATCACAAAAATCTCTCAAAATTAACATAATTAAAAACACACACACACAGTCCTCAGGTACTCTCTCACACACACACACACACACACACACACACATGTTTAAAATCCCTGCATTAAGTTAACGTGTTGAAGCTCAGAGTCACAGCTTCTTTTTGATCAATTATTCAAGCGGTACACTTTGAGTCCTCGAGGCTTTTAGGTGATTCATTAACACTCACTAGTCCTTTCATTTAGAAACACAATGTTGTTGTAGAAAAAGAGGAATCAGAAAGTGCCTGCTTTCAGAAAACGTCGCCTCTTATCCTCAAGAGCTTCGGAGGAGGATGAAACTTTCTCGTGGAAAAGAAGAGGTAAATTATCGAGTGGAAAAGCCTTTTAACCGCAGACAGGAAGGACACCGTTTTATTATGTGAAGCTTTTCAAGGTTTGCTTTTCAAGACATATTTCCTGATCTGCCACAGTTTGGTTGACAGAAATCATTGTGTTTGCAGTTCATCTAAAGTACAGCTATGAAATATATCACATAGCTTTATAACAATTTGGTAAGAGATACGATATGACATAGTTCTGTATTTTAACTCTGTGCTGTATTTTGTATTTGTATTGCTATGTGTGCGTATGCAAGACGGAAACTCCATGAACACCGATGAATTACTCCAACATCATCTGCCTTTAGTAACTTAAGCTGAGGTGGAATGACATGCAAACTAAGTCTCTATAATGTCAATATTCATATAAAACTATTTTTGACTACGAAAAATATTTGCTCATCATATTTAACAGCGATAAAACGTTTCTTTAAATCCTTCCAACACTGCCTGTTGGAATCAAACAGCGGATAAAAAGACAGGACTTTCTTGCAGGATTCCACTGTTTGTGACCACTGTTAAAACCCAAAATTAAAACGTTTTTTTACTTCACTTCCGGGTTTGAAGAACATCATTTCTGTAGTTATTTTAACCTAAATCACAATCTTTTTGGAAAAGTCGTTTTGTTGCATAAACAACGCTCGTTGTGCAGTATACCCTCCTGTAGTTTCACGTTTATTTCCATCTGCTCTTTTGGAACTTATTGTGTTATTAATAACGTGTGCATACTCACTTCTCCGCTCACTATCTGCTGTTGTAATCATGTACATTTCCCCATTGTGGGACGAATACATCGCCATAGTTGTTGGACAGGAAACTCAGGAAAAATAACGTTTCATACAATATCAGACAGACTGAGGATACGTAGCACAGTTTAAGATATTCAATTCCCAGATCCTCCTCTCTGTTTAGTTCATAAAGCGAGTCCAACGTCTTCCTCTGGACCGTCTTCTCTCTGCTCTTCAGGAGGTTTGCTGGATTTCAATCTGTGTTCAATTTGTGGCTCCACATGGAGAAGAGGTCTGATAACATCCACATTTCATTTGAGCAAACAGGCTGAATGTAAAGTGAACTTGGCTCTGATAAGGTGTCGGTGTGTTCACTAAAACTCGTCTTCCATAAACTCTGCTTGTTTACCCTCGAGAGGCAATCCAAACACATGAAAGAGACAAGAGACAGATGCTGCTTTTCTTTTGATTCTGGTTGTATTAGACAATGTCAGACAGGGAATGAAGAACATAGGAAAAATGCAAAGGAGAGCCGCCACTGTCACTCAGACAAATGTCAATTTAATGCATGCTTTATTTGTTCTTGCTTTAAGAGCAGCGGAGATTAAACCGTCTGCTTCAAAACCCTCAGCCCAAATTCTCTGTGAAAACCACGTCACTGACATCCTGCGTCCTCCAAACAAACTGTCCACTTCTGTTTAAAGCTGATTAAATCACTACTTATAAAGTGACAGGAACCAAGAGAGGATTCTCAGGAGCTGTGGAACAACAAATCAAGCTCGACCACCATTTTTGGGCCTAAAGATTAAAAACAACACATTTTTACTGTAAGAAAATATATATATTCATACATAAAATTGTGCATTAAAAGCTACCTAGTTTATTTTTAGTGCAGTAAGAGACATTTGTGACACACTCTCTGACCCAGAAACTGGCACATAATTGAATACATATTGCATAACACTTCTCCTCACTAACGAGAGTCAGAGTCGGATCAAGACGTTTGACAGGAGTCTCAAACACGGCAGCGAAAATATTTAATGACTTTATAGAGAAAAAAGAAGATTAAAAGGACACGTAACAGAAGGTTTTTGATTATAGCGTGAAGCATCCTGCTGGAATTGAAGGGGCCAGGCAAGGAAAAGCACTGGGAAAATCATCAAACCAGTCTTGATTAAAGATCGGGGGAATTGTGCCATGGGTCCAATCAGGTTCGGGCGAAAAATCCCCAAAATAATTCTCACAAACTGCAGATTTACAGAGAGTTTTTAGCCCATCCCTTTTTGTTTTGCAGCACATTTCCTGTCTGGTTTAGTCTCAGTTTGTCCTGCTTTGATTAACCCTTCAGTACACTTCCTTCCCATCAGCAAACAGCAAAAAGTGAGTTGCTTACTGGGAAAGAAACGGAAAGTCTGGCGGCTAAAGAGACTGATTTTGTCTCAGGAGGTGGAGGAGACCAAAGCAGAGCGAAAAGGAGAGAATATTGGGTCTGATGTCAGACTGACAAAAAGACAAATGGGATAAGATAAGATAAGATAAGATAAGATAAGATAAGATAAGATAGGACTTAAACAGGACTTACAATAATAATAAAACTGTCCACTAACATTACAGTAAAAAGAGCAATTCAATAACTACAGGAAACATAGCAGTCACATAATCAATGTAAATATTAACAGTATTTAGTAGTGCAAAACCGTAGTGGTAGTTACGTAATTGCACGTTATTTATCGGGATGCTGATGATGCACTTTGTCTAATATATGGTCATAAATCCTTAATACAGGGATAGTTTGTTATTGTTTTAAACTTTGACAACAAAAGCAACGACACATAATATTCTCAAGCGACAATTTTGTATTTTTGTTTGTCTGTCCACCGTGGCGCTGGTCCATCAATGGCTTTCCTCGCATGAATACGGGCACATTGTTTCAGTAAAATACAACAAAAAGCTGAAAGAAAAGTAACAAGTTCATATCTTCAGAACTTACCATTTGCTTAATGCTAACCATGCTAACCATGCTAACCATGCTAACCATGCTAACCATGCTAACCATGCTAACCATGCTAACCATGCTAGCCATTGAACTTGCTTTATAGGCTAACCTGGAACCTGGAAAATGAATGTTGACGTAACACAGAAGCATTTTCATCTAATTTAATGGACTTCCAACACAATTATCACGTAGCTAACAGGGGGATGACGCGGCATAAAACTATCAGATAGAAATCAGAAAAACTATTTGAATTTGATATAAGTCTGGAGCCATTTTAATCGATTCATAATTTTGTTTTAATCATATCTTGTGACTTAAATATGTAAAGAAAACATCCTCAAATGAATGAGAGTATGGCTGGATTCAAGCTTTTCTTAAATCAGTTTAATGCTAACCAAACTAGCAAACTAACGTGAGTACATTTGGGTTAAATTATAGTTGACATTATGCCTTATTTTACAGTTTAAACGTGCCCGGCAGGCCTCTAAATGTTAGTTTTAAATGACTGTGTTGTAGAACCATAACGAATGATGAATACATATTGGACGCAAACAACTCTAACGTGGTCAAATATCCCCAAAAATGTTTAAAACTAGAGATCAAAAAGCAGAAGAACTATTATGGTTTGACTTAAGTCAGTAGGATCACTTTGAATCACTTAATAATTTGAAGTTGAATGAATATCAAGTGAATAAAAAATGACGGCATTTAACGGAAACTTTGTCCATTTTATTAAGAATATGGCTGGATTTAAAGCTGCTGTGAATACGTGTGTGTGTGTGTGTGTGTGTGTGTGTGTGTGTGTGTGTGTGTGTGTGTGTGTGTCATTAATTCCCTTTTATTCTGCCTCTCAGAGTAACTCGTGTTCGCCTCGATAAACGTTTCTCGTCCTGATTACTGTTTCCTTCGGGGAGTGAAGGTCAATCAATCAATCAATCAATGTTTATTTATATAGCCCAATATCACAAATGTTACATTTGTCTCAGTGGACTTCACAGTTTGTACAGAATATCAGTAGACAATACGACACCCTCTGTCCTTAGACCCTCACATCGTACAAGGAAAAACTTCCAGAAAAAGGAAAAACCCCACAGTTTAAAGGGGAAAGAAATGGGAGAAACCTCAGGGAGAGCAACAGAGGAGGGATCCCTCTCCCAGGACGGACAGACGTGCAATAGATGCCGTGTGTAAATTGAGAAGATAATACATTTACAACATAGGTAGTCCAAATGTTTGGAAATGCATGTGTCTATAATAAGAAGATGAATCCACGAGGATATCCATCCAGGACTTATGATCCAGGACCACAGCAACAGCCACAGCCACGACTCAAGATCCAGGGCTCGCGATCCAGGACTCAGGACCACAGCAACAGGATCAGCCACGACTCAGGGTCCCGGCGTAGAAGACACCAAAAAGAAATTTGGGGAAGCTGGGTTATTCGGAACATGAGAGTACACAGGTACAGACAGAGAGAAGGAAGAAGTAAAGTAAAGTGTCCCCCGACAAACTAAGCCTATAGCAGCTAAACTAGGGGCTGAATCTAATCAGCCCTAACTATAAGCTTTATCAAAAAGGAAGGTCTTAAGGTGAGGTTGAAAGGTTTAAAAGAAGAAAGAAGAAGAAGAAGAAGAAGAAAAAGAAGAAGAAATAATAATAATAATGAGACGTCTTTGTGTGTCGTTAATAAAACAGCACTCAGCGGGGGGGAGGTCAAGGAAAAGGGATGTTTAAAATATAATGAAACGTAGTCGGGGTTAATGTGGAAACTGTAATACAGATTCTGTTCAACCTGCTTATTAAACATTAAACCAGCAGTGAACATCCCATAATATCTGTGTTTGACCTGTTGAGGAGTAATCCTTTATATATTAAACACATTATACGTAATTTAAATTCGCCTTTTTATCAACTGAGAGACTTCTAAGGGCAAGAAAATGGCATATTGTGAGCAATTATAGTCGCTTTTGTCCCATTATAATGCGTTATAGCAGTGATTGTAATGTATGTTATCTACAGGAATTATAATACAACATGATTCTTTCACCTAATTATGAATTATTATAAGACTTGACCCTATAAATCATGAAAAAACCTTTATTATATGCATTATCCATACTTATGAGTGATTATACCTGATTATTTAGGTATAAGTGTATGAAAATGCATTATAAGTATGTTTTTTACATTGAACTATACGTATAGTATAAGTGTTATACCACAATAGAAATCGATGTCCTTTCTGATATAGGTAACTGAGCATTAGTTGTGAAATACCCTTAACGCACTTATTTAAGGTAAAAATGGCTTTAAACTGTTTTTTTGTTACAGAACTTGAACAAAATAACGTCTCCTGGGACAGAAAAAGTCCTTAAGCAATTAAACAACGGAAATTGTCTTTAAGTATTTTGATTATTGCTTTAATATAGGATCTTCTTATGAATCACCCCCCCTCTTTGCTCTCTGGATGAAGAGCTGCTCATTAATGCTTCCCCTCGACTCTCCTCTCGCTGCTCTCCTCGTGTTGATCACGTTTCTGCAGACGCTCTGTGTTTTGGAGGGTCTCTGTGCACAGAGAGCTCTTCATCTCCATGTGAAGAGTTCTCGAGGAAAAACCAGAGACAACAGGAAGGAAGACCTGAGGCCGACTCTGGACCAGAGGCAAGAAAAACATGTCAACACGAAGGAATATCTCACAGGTTATGGAGTCGAATTTGGACAAAAACAAGCTGTTTTTACATCAAATGTGAGACTGTGTGAGCAGTGGTTGGGTTAGATTGTGGAAGAAAATAAAATCAATATGTGTGTCAGAATATTAAATAAAATGCACTGTTTTATTTTGAAACTTTATTTTGAAGGAAACCGGATGTTCACACACTCGACATCTGGTTTCGCGAGTATAGAGAGGCGAAGTCCCTCCCTTTCCGGTGGAACTCCATGGGACCTTATTTCGGAAAAAGTATGTATTGAAGTCAATGGCGAGAGAAAAGTTATCTTTCGATCCCGTTTGAATTGTGCCACGAATTACACATATAATGTTTGTCAATTTAAAAGATCATTTACAAGTAAAACCGCTCAATGAACTAAATCTCTGGTCTCGCACAACACACGTCACCAACACGGCCGTCACTACTGTCTTGCCTAAAAAGGGATTGACTACCCTCACTATCACCACAATGAAACACGTCCAGAAGAAGGTCATGCAAAGCTGCCTGCCTGCCTTCTTTCGATTCTCCTGAACTGCCTGATCTTTTTAATGTTCAATGTTAACCATTTGTGCAGATAGCATGAAGTAGAAAAGATCGCGGATGCTAATATAGCGTTAGCGTTAGCATGTCTGCCCCCGGGGGCATCCGGGCTTAAACGGTGTATTATAGAATGATCACACCGGTGTGACAGTACTCTTCAAAGGGTTCACGAAATATGACTACTACTCTTACTGTTTAACATTTTGGGTTACTTAATGTTACTTCATGTTAAGGCTAATAAAAATGACAAGGCTAAGGCTGTAATGCTAACTAACGTGCTTGCTACTAGCTAGATAGCTAACTTGAGCAAGCCACTCCTGGTCCTTTCATCAGACGGGAAGCGAAAGAACGAGCAAAACCCATTGCTGGTATGATTACAACCTGGTGGTACAAAGCACACAGGCATCTTATCTTATCTTAGCTATCTCTTATATTTAGTGGAGGAAAACAATTATGACATTGGTTATGACATCACTTAAGCGACTCTGGGATTTGTAGTCTTTCTAGTTGTGTATTTTTCATAGTCTTATATGTCAACAGTTTTACGACAAAATGTGACTTTTTTGACTCGGAAAAGATTTTTTAATATTGACAAACATCATGTGTGTAACTCATGGCACAATTCAACCGGGATCCAAAGATACGTTTTCTCTCACCATTGACTTCAATACATAATTTTTCCGAAATAAGTTCCCATGAGGTCCACCGGAAAGGGAGGGACTTCGTCTCTCTATTAGCTTTACTTCCTGTTACACGAAGTCTCTTTGTTTTTAGGACGTAGCAAACCGAATGTTATGAATGAGAATATAGGGAGAAGTGACCTGTGGAGTTACACATTAAACACACAACGTCCAATCCTCCTTATTTGACGCAATATTATTCACGAAAGCACGGAGCCAAGAGGAAGACACGCCCCTCGTCGATGCAACCAATGAGAAGAGGACAACGGAATCATATATATTTGAAATGTACGGGGGGACGCGCTCTCTTCTTCTGCTCACAGCGCTGTGAATACTTTCTGTAAGAACCACTACGACGCTACTTTATTAAATATTCCTAGAACTTTCTGAGACGTCACTTTGTCTCCTTTTTTAACTTACTCCTGGACTTTGAACAATTGTCTCTGTTGTAACCATTGATGTATAAAGAGGACTGGTTACAGCGTTTTCAGCTTTTAGACCCTAACGATTTAAATAAGGGCACCGCGGCAGGGTCTCATTGGGATCATTTTACAACCTCTTTAAGTCGTTTTGCGGTCATTTTTCATCTGTATGTCTTCATGTTGTCTCTCTTTGCAGCAGATTTAGTTAAGGCTAAAGCTAAAGTTTGATTTTTGATCTGTTTTTGGTCTTTTTTTAAACCCCTAGAGTCATTTAGTGGTCCGTTTTCATCGTTTCACAGTCATTTTGTGTCACTTTGGAGTCATTTTACATCTCTTTCTTCTCATTTTACGTCTCATTCTGATCCTTTTGCCACCGTTTGTGGTCCTTTAATCAGTTTCTTGTCATTTTGCATCTATTTGTCTTCATGCAGGGCCCAATAGGTGAACTGGGACCTCTCCAAGTAGCAGTCCACACTTTATAATTTAAGTCTGTGCAGTCGACGGCTCCCAGGCCAAGCCCCTACTGACTGAGCCACTATATCTATATCTATTTATAGTCATTTTGAGTCTCTTCCTGGATGAAACGTGGCTTATTGAGATATTTTGCTGGTTGACGCAAGGCTTTGCCCCTAAACCTAATCATTTATTCAACAGTTAAATGTAGTTTGGTGGTATGTAAATGCGTTCAAAAGCATTAAACTCTTGCTCGAATGACTTCAAATGGTTCCCTCTAGAAACGGGTTAGGTTTCAATTCGGTAAGTTGTTTTTCAGCAGGATTACAGAAAACCTACCTGCCCAATAGTCAGGAAACTTGGTGCAAAGGTGTAGTAAGGGCCGGGGAGGACTTCATTTAATTTTGGATCCAATACAAAAGACAGGTGGGTTAGTTTCCACAGCCTTATCGGACGTCTCCGATTGCCTCTTGGTTTATTCTTTCTAAGTCTTGTTTATGCAGATGCTCGGGCCAGCTGTATACACGTTTTTTTTCTGCAGTGATTAAACACAACATTATAAACTGAAGTGAGTCAAACGAGATGAATGTACCTTATCGTGAATTAATCACCTGAAACGAGTCTGAATGAGATCAAATTGAGAGCGGTGGACCTGGATAACACCGAGTTTACAGAGCAAACGAGAAGCATCGCTCCACAGAAACGCTGACGCTAATGCGGCGTAACGAGGATTGAACTGCAGAAACTGAAGCAGAATGAAATGAAATGAAAATGTAATTGAAGGTGAATCAGGAAGTCCAGCAGGTCCTGACACCTCAGGACTGAAACATTATAAAGTTGTGTTGAACCTATTCGTAGAGCAGTGTTTCTCAAAGTGTTGTCCGTGAGTATATTGGTAACATTTCACATTTGAAATAAGTAAATTATACATCCTATAATCCCTTTAAATTCTCCTTTTTCTCAACTGAGAGACCTCTAAGGGCAAGAAAATTGCATATTGTGAGCAATTATAGTAGTTTTTGTCCCATTATAATGCGTTATAGCAGGGATTGTAAAGTATTTTATCTACAGGAATTATAATACAACATGATTCTTTCACCTAATTATGAATTATTATATTAATACTTGAACCTATTCGTAGAGCAGTGTTTCTCAAAGTGTGGTCCGTGAGTATATTGGTAACATTTCACATTTGAAATAAATAAATAATAAATTCAAAAGTGTTTCTCAAATTGTTTAAACATGGCTAGTTTAGGCGACAGAGACACGCAGTCAATGAGTGCGTAAACAATGCTAAATAAACGGAACAGTTTAAATAATTAACTTGTGTTTAATGTTGAATTCATGTCAAACTCGGGCCTGCAACCATAGTTTGATTGTATTTTATTTAGAAAATCCACAGCGGAGGTTTGTATCGTACAACATGCAGTGCATTTTGCATTTCGATCGGAGAGTCTGTCGGCTCGGATATAAACTCCGTAATAAATGTAGTCTACATTTCACATGAGGTGTAACAACTATGAGCATTTTAAATCACATATGAACAAAAGGCTTGTAGAATCTTTAGTTGTATCTGTATTGTTGATTTAATGTGTGAACGAGGCGAAACAGAGAAGTTAAGCTGTCAGTCTTAGGCTGTAATTTGTTATAAACTGTTGGAGTGGTAAGCAGAGGTGGGAAGTATTGGAGTACAAATACTTTGTTACTGTACTTAAGTACATGTTTCTGGTATCAGTACGGACGACTTTTTACTTTGACTTCTTACATGTTGAACCCAAATACCTGTACTTTCTACTTCTTACATGTTGAACCCAAATACCTGTACTTTCTACTTCTTACATGTTCCAAACAGGCTGGTTCCTTTAGTCTGAATGTGTGTTTGGTGGCGTGATCATTATTATTTAGAGTCATTGCGTGCCTATTGATTTGAACACGATCCGTGTATCCATCATTTCCTGGTCTTCTCTAAAGAAGAGGGACCAATGAAAACGTTGTCATGTTGCCGTTGTTCAGCATGGAAACATTCATTAGCTAACAATGACATTATTGTTCTATTAATATAAAGGGAGGTCAGGTACTCTTTAAAACAGCTGGTAGTTATGGGTACTTTTTACTGAAGTACATTTCAAAGCCCGTACTTCTTTACTTTTACTTGAGTAAAGAAGTTTAGTCAGTACTTCTACTTTTACCAGAGTATTTTTAATCACGAGTATCTGTACTTCTACTTGAGTAAAGGATGTGTGTACTTTTGCCCTCTCTGGTGGAAAGTAGGCCTTTTGTTTTGGGATATTTGGGGAGTTAGGTGGTCCTTGTGTGTTTTTTATTGGTTAAGTGGTCCTTGGTATGAAAAGGTTTGAGAGAGTCGTAGAGCAACACTAGACTCTCTCTCTCTCAGACTTCAGAAGAATGATCTGGAGTTCCTCCGCTGTGCAGCCGTGCGTCACTAATCCACAGCGACAGGGACGAGCATGCAGTGAAACACTGAGGCATTAAAGCGCTCTGCAGCACATTACATGGTTTAAAAATAGACAACCTGGAGTTATGCTGATTGTTTTCAGAGGATTCACTCGGAGGTTTCAGGAGTTAATGTAATGTTGACAGAGAGCAGCTGAGGATAAAGATAAAGTGAACTGGACCCCAGAGTTAGAACATTTATCAGATGCATGAAGATACAAGCGGTGACCATACTGTATCTAGTTGTATTTTTGGGTCTTTTTTAAATATGGAGTCATTTTGGGTCTCATTGGGGTCATTTTGCATCTATATGTCTCCATTTTGTCTCTCTTTGCAGCAGATTTAGTTAAAGCTAAAGCTAAAGTTTGAAGTTTGATCTGTTTTTGGTCTTTTTTTAAACCCGAGTCATTTAGTGGTCCGTTTTCATCTTTTCGAAGTCATTTTGGGTCACTTTGGAGTCATTTTACATCTCTTTCTTCTCATTTTATGTTTCATTCTGATCCTTTTGCCACCGTTTGAGGTCCTCTAATCAGTTTCTTGTGATTTTGTGTCTCCTTGTGGTCATTTTGTGTCTCCTTGTGGTCATTTTGCGTCTGTTTGCAGCAGATTTACTTAAGGCTAAAGCTAAAGTGTGATGATTTATGAGCAGTATGATGATACATGTTGTACTTTGTTGTCTGTTTTTGGTCATTTAAACACACATCAAATTAAAAAAGTCATTTCCAAAGTATTTAGGTTTCCCTGTCATTGAGTAAAATCCAACATATCTCCCAAACCTTCACTTACCACCCGGAGAAGGAACAATATTTATAGAGAAATGTCCCCAGATAATCCCTCTGTTCTGCTGATGTTTAAAGGTTTATGTGTTCCCAGTGTGAACTTTTCCATGTATTGCGGCTAATATCTCGTTAAATGGAGGTTAACGCTGTGAATAAACCACAGCAAGTCAAGGCAAGTGTTCATCTCCACCAATCAGAGCTGAATGCATTGTGTTGAAGGAGAACTCACACCTTTTGTTCGAGGGATAAAAGATCCCAATCTGCAGGAGGAAGGTCGACAAAATGAAGCAAAGAGAGACCGAAGCACGAAGAAAAGCTGCTGAAGGATGTCTGCAGACTCACAATATGAGTCAGTAACGGTGAAGAAACGATAGTCCTTTCTGGGCTTTCTTTTTCATCTTGTCCTGCTACTATTTGGACAATTATATAGATTTTATATTATTGTTTTTAATGCCACCCAAGAGTTATTGGGATATGTATTTTTAAACATATGCCAACAATTTACACAAATGTTTGCAGCAGAAGACGAGACTAATCCGCAAGATAGATATTTTACATTTGAATATATATTAAAAATAAGTCCACGGTATATTTTTCAGATAAACACATCCATCACCTTCCTGACGGAGAGACAATAAAACAAAGTGGAGAAAACTCACCAAACACAACTGAACTCAGCCTTGATGTTGAAACAAGGGCCTGAAGCTCATGATTCATCTGGAAATCTTAACTCGCAAATTAATCATTAATTACCAAGTTTGACGCCCAACTCTTCCCAATATTTTACGACGTGAATGGAGATCACTGGACATCAGTAAGAAACATGTAATACTTCTAATCCATGACGGATGTTCAGTCGTTCTTTATGTGGTGAAAACGGAGGAAAGACATTTTTCTGAACCCCTTTATTACAACACCACACGTGTTTTGAATTCATGCTTTTACACGGGACACAAACAGTGGACTCGTGTATTTTAAACTTTAGATTATTCCAATATTGCAGCAGGACCAGCTTCTGCTAGAATCTTTATATTTTAATCCTAATTTCAATCCTAATAATGAATTTATCTCCCGTTTCTCTGCTGCTACACTCACAGTTTCCTGTGCCGGTAACCAGAGGAAACTGAATCTCTACCTGGAAGAAAATCTAAGTATATATCTGCAGCTCTCAGCTCGATAACAGCCGTGCACACACACACACACACACACACACACACACACACACACACACACACACACACACACACACACACACACCCACACCCACACCCACACCCACACACACACACACACACACACACACACACACACACACACACACACACACACCCACACCCACACACACACACTGCTTTTAAAGCCTCATATCATCCGACACCTCGGTGTTTAACAGCCCATTCAGACCTCTAAAAGCCTTCCAGAGGAACATCTGTCTCCATGACGACGTGGAGCTGCCTCTTCCCTCCCATGAGGCCCGTTCAGGTCTTTATGTCCTGGACAAAAGAAGCTGAGACTCGTCTGAACTCCAGGCGTTTACAACGCCTCCCGTTCAGCAAGGAGGGGAGGAAACGGGAGGAGGTGAAACCAAGAGGGAGAGGGGGAGGAAGGTGAGGGAACAGAGAGCTCTAATGTGAAGTTACCCGACTTTGAAGAGAAGTATCAAGTATAAATATAAACATCTTCTACTACTTGGAAAAATAATAAGGCTCGCTAGACGGTGTACGTACGCTATTAAAGGTCACCTATTAAGCAAAATCCACTTGTTCATGTCTCTTCTACATCAACATGTGTCCCCTCTGTGTAAAGACACTCTGAACGTTTCAGGAAAAAAGATTCTCTCTCTGTTTGTCATTTACATAAAAACCTGTCTGAAAATGAGCTGATCAGATTTTGGCCACTTTATGATGTCATAACGATGTGTTGCCTTGTGTAACCATTAGCCAATCACCAATTAAGGTAACCCCCCCCCCCACCTTATCACCTGAATCTCCTCCTAGAGCACCATTGAGTTCTTTTTAACCTAATCTCTCTCAGAGGGGCGTGGGGAGGGGCTCCTTATTTTCATCTAAAGTAACAGACAGAGAATCAGCACTTTGGAAACAGGGCTGAAACAGAGGGGATTATGGGATGCTGCAATGATCTGTTTGGTGTTTCAGCCAATCAGAGACAGGCTCTGGATATATCTGAGACCTGTGATATATTGATGAAAAACAGTATAATTGGGGAACTTTAAGGAAAGTTTGCCACCTATTAAAAACAAACTTTAAGACACTAAACATGACTAAAGACCCTCTGGTAACTTGTTGACACTTGATTCGTACATATAATAATTAAGTGTACATGGGTATCTATTTTTTCTTCCTTTCTACTACTTTGTGGATTGTTTTGGATTGGATGTTGTTGAGTACACTTTGTTGCGACAACATTTCTTGAGTCTGGGGTTAACAGTCACCCAGTGGTTAAAATCAAAAGGTGGAGTTCAGAGAGGAAACAGAGAGCTTTTATGTAAAAGTTACGGGTCTCTGCAGGATTTAGTGGAGCGAAAGAAGGAGGCGGAGGGCGAGGAAACGGTCCAACGCTCCGCTTCACAACACATTGGGAAACTCTTTCAGGTGGAGAGTTCATGTGTTTGGGTGCAGGCTTGAAAGAAAAGTGGTTTTCCAAAAACAGTAGTTGTAATTCAACGTGTTTCTCGCCCCCCAAAGTACTGGTTGATTCAATAATTTAGTGCCAAAGGGGATTCTGGGAAGATGAAGAAGCAGATTTGCTGGAAAGAGGTTTTTCCCTTGAAATGGGCAAAGAAACAGAAGAAAAATGTTTATCAAGGGATTACATTGATTTGACAAATATAAAAAAATGTATATATTGTTATATCATTAACTTTAAACATATCCTTCACACAAATCTAATATTTGGAAAAATCGTCTAGTTACAAAGGAGTTTTGAGGTTATGTGTTTGGTGCGATTAGTTCGTCTATTTCTCTTTCTCTCAGAAGGATTATGGGAAAACAAGTTGCCCGATTAACACAAAGATATATAGAAAGGATGAACATAAGCCAAGGAAGAAGTCATTACTTTATGGAGTGGATCTGAAGTCAGGATGTTGGAGTTCCCGACTGTGAAATGAATGTAAACACCCGTTCTCGTCAAAACAACAAATCTAAGTTAAAAGTATAAGAGGGTCAATTTAAAAGTGTCCCTTCCTGTTAACAGCCAGACATAATATTCTATCATGCTGTGTTGAAGAAGACTAGAAACTACAGATTGAGACCTTAAACCTTAAATGAATCAAGAGAGAAGTATGGTCAATTTCTCGTAGACTTCTATACAATTCCTAAAGTATACGCTGCTTGATCCTCTGTTTTACTCTAATTGGGACCATGATTTACTAAATGAACATCATGCTTTGTTGAAGAAGTCTTGAAACTACGGATTAAGACGATAAACTCACCAGGAAAATGTTTACAGAGGTAATAAATCAAGAGAGAAGTAGGATCAATTTCTCGTAGACTTCTATACAATCTGACTTATTTCTGCCGACAGTGGAGTTTAATGCACGCTACACATTAGCACGTTTAAATCCACCTAAACTAAACAAATTAGGACACATTGTTCATCCTGTATTCCTTTGGTTTGTGCACCTGATAACGATGGCATTTGATTTCTAGTTGCGTAACACATAAAATCAAATGATCGCTCTTTTTTGTGCAGCCCTGATGTCTTTGTTAACCTCCAAAAGGTGGTGCATTTCTCCTTGAATAACTGGCAGACGAGATGTAATGCTGGAGGCCTTTCTGCTTTCTCTAAATGATTACGGTCTGCTGAATGTCTTTTAACTTTTTGTGATGTTGCTGTTATTCATCACTACAAATGATTTCTGAGTAATAAAAGTTTCCAGCCTTGCACATGACTAATCATCAACCGAGGCGATACATATTTCTCGTTTTAATATATATTTAAATGAGCACATGATGTGTTTTTTTCCCAGATAAACACATCCATCACAGCTCAGGAGAGGACATACAAAAAAGAAAGAAGAGAGGAAACTCACCAAAGACTTTCGATGAAGTCTTCTCTTATTTATTTTATTTACAAAATATCCACCTCCAAATTAAAAGTCTGAGACGAGTACGTGATGCCGCTGCTTTTAATTGAATTATTCATTCCTTACACTGCACTGTAACTTTTAATCATATATTTGATTTATTAGCTTGCAAAATATAAAGCAGGATACATTAAGTGTGTGTGAGGAATGGAATATTAAATATCAGATTGAACTTAAATGTAAAATGTACAGTGTGAGTTTAAGTCCAGTTATCCTAGAGAAGCTGTAAGGTGAATAACTAAATACAGTGCAAACCAACCTGGACTAAAACCCATCATTTCTCTGGTGTTAGAATCCCAAAACGAACCGATCTCTCTCGGAGAGAATCAGACAGGAAGAGAAACATCAGGTCAGCAGGCTCAGCAAATAGACTGCTTAGTGACAGCCAGCTCTGGTTTAACACGTTATCTTCAGATCAGCCAACTGTACTGACTGCAGCAGACTGACACACACACACACACACACACACACACACACACACACACACACACACACACACACACACACTGCAGACTGAGGCTGAAACACCATGAACTGTGCTAAGTGAGCCTCATATGGACTGTATCACACACACACACACACACACACACACACACACACACACACACTGCAGACTGAGGCTGAAACACCAACTGTGCTAAGTGAGCCTCATATGGACTGTATCACACACACACACACACACACACACACACACACACACACACTGCAGACTGACTTAATGGAAACTGTCAGATCAGTGAAGCGGAGAAACACACACACACACACACACTGAACTGGACAGTACAGCGTGTGTGTGTGTGTGTGTGTGTGTGTCTGTGTGTGTGTGTGTGTGTGTGTGTGTCTGTGTGTGTGTGTGTGTGTGTGTGTGTGTGTGTGTGTGTGTGTGTGTGTGAACACCTCTCTTGGTCAGGATCAGCCTTTTATCCTTGTTTTAATGAAGAACTGGAAGCAGCAGGTAGGAGAGGAAGACGCCGTTACTCTCATTAGTCTGTTAAACCTGGAAAACTAACACATTCTTGACTCACTGCAAAATGATCTGGTATTAAGGTTTATTTTAGTTAAAGTTTCAGTTTTTATTCATTTTCACTGAAGATTAACTAGAAAAAATACTTAATTTTACGAATTGTTCGATTTTTCTTGTATGTTGTGAAGAAGAAGGTGACGGGGGAGGAAGAGGAGACTGGAGGGAAGAAGACGAGGAGAGAGAGAGCAGGTCGAGTGAAAATGAAGAAGAGGTGAAGAAGAAGAAGAAGATAATGGAGGAGGAAGACGAGGTCAAGAAAAAAGGACGAGGAAGAAACCAAAATGGATGTTGGGAAATATCCCAGCATCTGGTTTCCACTTCACATCTTCCTGGCGTTCAACTGATTGCTGAATTACATCCTTTCACAAACAATCATTTCGATGTCATTTCAACAAGAGCTTTCAATTCTGTGCTCAGAGTATTTCATGTTTTTTGACTCTTGAGTGTTTTCCCCTGATAATGGAAATAGTACTCAAAGAAGTCCTTGAAAACGTCCTCGTGGTTTCGTCTCTTTATGTTTCCCTCGCTCTTTATTCCACCTCCTCTCAGAGTTGGTGTTTTTCTGTAAATGACCTCCTGCCTGTGCTGATTACAGTGCGTTTCTGAGCACCTGTAAATCAGGTCCTGAAAGCAAACCTGAGCCAAATCCAATTTTTTTTTGAGCTAGCTATTACGTTAATGGGCCGCTGTGTGAGCGCTGCGGAGGAATCAAGGTTATCGAGTCTGAGAAACACCGCGGAAGCACCACAATCACAAGTTATGGAAGTAATCAGGAACAGAAATTACCTTATTAACTTTTCGTTGAATGTATTTCCAGGATTTATGTTCGTTAATTATCTGAACAACACAAGAGGTTATGAGTTGCTGTTGGGAACTTTTGCTGTTATAATATTTAGATTGTATTTCTTAATGTTCTCATGTTTGATGAATGTTTACGGTCGTTGGTTCGATCCCATAAATGGTGAGACAATCCGTCTTTTTGTGCAATTACTAAACCTTCGAATTACAAGACGGAGTTTGAAGAATATCCGCCATCTTTTTTACCTTGTCTTAAATGTTTAAATGGTGAAATTGTATATCTTTGTGTATCCAAACTGGCTTGGAGAAAGGATAGATGTGTCGTAGGATAAATGCAGATCGTTTTCTTAGCTTTTGCACCAACAAATTAAGGCGTCAACAGTATTGGGAAAGCTACTGAAAGCACTGCCAATTAGATACCAATTATTTTGCGTTAGAAGAAGTCGATCCGCAGCAAAGCTAGAGAGAAATCTGGATTCTTGAACGAGGGCTACTTGTAAAAAGTAGTTCAAGCTAATTTTTAAACAATTAATTAATCAACAATATACTTCTGGTACTGAGTTATTACAGAAGGTAAAATAAAAACAGCCTTGCTGCCCTAAACCTCGACATAAAACAGAAGAAGACAGATCCACTGCTTCCTGTTCAGACCTTTCACGATAAAACAATATTTGCCTGTCTGAAAGCCTTTATTGTTGCATATCAAATCCTTGGAATGTTGTGATTTAAGGGACACATGTTGTTGAGGTTGGCATGAATAGAAACAGGTCATTTTAAAGTGCTTAAACTAATATTATTGAATAGAAATTGAAGATTTTACAGTCCAGCTTTGTGCATTAATGCCTCCTGTATAGTTGTGTCTTTGTCTCATGCGCTGTGTTGGGTCTTTCATTTCACGTAATAATACCTGGAAAGTCCTTGAGAAGTTATTATGTTACATGTCATTTGTTAGACACTGTTATCCAAAGCGACTTACACACAATCAGTACTGTGGACAATCCCCACAGGAGCAATTTGGGGTGAAGTGTCTTGCCCAGGGACACAACGACTCTGACTGCTGTGGGACTCGAACTGGCTATCCCCTGATTTGAAGTCCAGCACACTCTCCACTGAGCCACAGCCTCCCCATTATGTCTGCTGTGAACCCTATGAAACACAAAGATACCTTTCATTACATGCTTCTTAGCGGTGTCATTGAATTACAAACCCCCACTCTTTCATTAACACCTGTTTTCGCCTCTAATGAGACGATTGAGCGATGTTAATAAGCAACGACCGACCACCGCTAACTCAATAAAGTGAAAACAGAGGAGCCGCATCATTAATCTCCGTCCAGTTAAGTTCCCTGGCAGATAAATGGCCACAAATCTCTCCGTACGTGCAGGATTGTGTCCTGAATCTCAGAAATCAGTCCATATTTCTTCACTTACTGTCCCCTGGTCTGGAAGTCAATGGTTTTCTGAATGTGTTTTTGGTTGTTAGCCTGAAATAAAGTCAGTGGTTAACACAAGCTGAAGAGATTTTATCGTTGTGTTCCATGCCATAAAATAAATCAGTAAATACCCCATGGTGAATTTAAACACGGAGGTGGCTGAAAAGTGTCTAAATGAGACGACTAAACGTTATCACGCCCAACATTAGCCGCCTTTAGCTTAGCAGTGGTGACGTAAAGTCATGTGACCGTGCTGTAGTTCCTTTATAGCCCAACATTAGCCACCTTTAGCTTAGCGGTGGTGACGTGAAGTCATGTGACCGTGCTGTAGTTCCTTTATAGCCCAACATTAGCGACCTTCAGCTTAGCGGTGGTGACGTGAAGTCATGTGACCGTGCTGTAGTTCCTTTATAGCCCAACATTAGCCACCTTTAGCTTAGCGGTGGTGATGTGAAGTCATGTGACCGTGCTGTAGTTCCTTTATAGCCCAACATTAGCCTCCTTTAGCTTAGCGGTGGTGACGTGAAGTCATGTGACCGTGCTGTAGTTCCTTTATAGCCCAACATTAGCCACCTTTAGCTTAGCGGTGGTGACGTGAAGTCATGTGACCGTGCTGTAGTTCCTTTATAGCCCAACATTAGCTTTTTACTCTGCTGAACTAAAAGTATCATAAACGTTTGTTTGACACAGAGATTATTTTCTGACATAATCCAAAATCACATGGAGAAATCCCATTGGACGAGGGAGATGCCTTCAGGAACACAAACAATCCCTGCACCACTTTATAGGGGACATTTATGCCTCTTTAGCCCGTACTGAATTAAACCAAATGCAGGAGAAAGAGGAGAAAGTTGTTCTTGAATCCGTCTCTCTCTGGAAATAATGAGCTGTAATTACTTGGTGGGGGCAGGAGAAGGTCAGGGGATGATTCAACTGTCTGACGTCCACCATCATCATCAGCGGGGAAAAGGAGGGGTGATGGTGGGAAGTGTAGTACAAATACTTCGTTACTGTACTTAAGTACATTTTTATGGTACCTTCTTACATTTCCCAAACAGGCTGGTTCCTTTAGTTTGAATGTGTGTTTGGTGGCGTGATCATTATTATTTAGAGTCATTGCGTGCCTATTGATTTGAACACGATCCGTGTATCCATCATTTCAATCAATCAATCAATCAATCAATGTTTATTTATATAGCCCAATATCACAAATGTTACATTTGTCTCAGTGGACTTCACAGTTTGTACAGAATATCAGTAGACAATACGACACCCTCTGTCCTTAGACCCTCACATCGTACAAGGAAAAACTTCCAGAAAAAGGAAAAACCCCACAGTTTAAAGGGGAAAAAATGGGAGAAACCTCAGGGAGAGCAACAGAGGAGGGATCCCTCTCCCAGGACGGACAGACGTGCAATAGATGCCGTGTGTAAATTGAGAAGATAATACATTTACAACATAGGTAGTCCAAATGTTTGGAAATGCATGTGTCTATAATAAGAAGATGAATCCCCGAGGATATCCATCCAGGACTTATGATCCAGGACCACAGCAACAGGCACAGCCACGACTCAAGATCCAGGGCTCGCGATCCAGGACTCAGGACCACAGCAACAGGATCAGCCACGACTCAGGGTCCCGGCGTAGATAGACACCAAAAAGAAATTTGGGGAAGCTGGGTTATTCGGAACATGAGAGTACACAGGTACAGACAGAGAGAAGGAAGAAGTAAAGTAAAGTGTCCCCCGACAAACTAAGCCTATAGCAGCTAAACTAGGGGCTGAATCTAATCAGCCCTAACTATAAGCTTTATCAAAAAGGAAGGTCTTAAGCGCACTCTTAAAAACGGATAGGGTGTCTGCCGCCCGAACACAAACTGGAAGCTGATTCCACAAATGTGGAGCTTGATAAGAAAAGGCTCTGGCTCCCATTGTACTTTTAGAGACTCTAGGAACAACCAACAACCCTGCATTCTTGGAACGCAATGCCCTAGTAGGACAGTAGGGTATAATGAGTTCTTTAAGGTAAGATGGCGCCTGCCCATTAAGGGCTTTGTAGGCGAGAAGAAGAATTTTAAATTCTATCCTATGTTCTATAGGGAGCCAGTGTAAGGCAGCCAGAACAGGAGTAATGTGGTCCCTTTTCCTAACTCTGGTTAGTACACGTGCTGCAGCATTTTGAATCAGCTGAAGCGACTTAACTGACTTCTTGGTACACCCTGATAATAGAGAGTTACAATAATCTAGCCTTGAAGTAACAAATGCATGGACTAGTTTCTCTGCATCGTTTTGAGGCAAGATATGCCTGATTTTTGCAATGTTACGTAGATGGAAGTAGGCGGTCCTTGAAATAGATTTTATGTGGGCGTTAAAGGATAAATCCTGATCAAATATAACACCAAGATTCCTTACAGTCTCACTGGAGGCCAAATTAATGCCATCCATAGTTAGTATATCTTTAGATAATTTGTTTCGTAGATTCTTTGGGCCGAGTACAATAACTTCAGTTTTGGCCGTGTTTAACATCAAAAAGTTTAAAGTCATCCACGTTTTTAAGTCCTTAAGGCAGTCTTGAATTTTATTTAGATGATTAATTTCATCAGGCTTGATTGATAAATATAGTTGAGTATCATCCGCATAACAATGAAACTGTACAGAATGATTCCTTATAATATTGCCTAACGGAAGCATATATAATGTGAACAAAATAGGTCCAAGCACTGAGCCCTGTGGCACTCCATGGCTAACTTTGGTTTGCATGGAAGATTTATCGTTGACACATACAAACTGAGAGCGTTCAGATAGATAGGACCTAAACCAGCCTAAAGCAGTTCCCTTTATGCCAACTAAGTGCTCTAGTCTTTGCAATAGGATATCATGGTCGATAGTATCAAATGCAGCACTGAGATCGAGTAAGACAAGAATAGAGACAAGTCCTTTGTCTGAGGCTATTAGAAGGTCATTTGTGACTTTAACCAGAGCTGTCTCTGTGCTATGATGTGTTCTAAAGCCAGACTGAAAATCTTCAAATAAATCATTGTTTTCTAAGTAATCACACAACTGTTTTGCGACCGCTTTCTCAAGAATTTTTGAGAGGAACGGAAGATTAGAAATAGGTCTATAGTTGGCTAAAACCTCTGGATCGAGGTTGTGCTTTTTAAGAAGCGGTTTTATCACTGCTACTTTAAATGATTGTGGAACATAGCCCGATAATAAAGACATATTCATAATATTTAATAAACAGGTGCTAATTAATGGAAAAACTTCCTTTAACAGCTTAGTTGGAATCGGGTCTAAGATACACGTTGATGGTTTAGAAGAAAGAATCATTGAATTCAATTGTTCAAGGTTTATGGCTGAAAAGCATTCTAATTTACTATCTAGTGTAATATTAGAACTTACGTTTCCGGGAGCTGTTGATAACACTATACTGGTCGAAGGCAAGAGGTCATTAATTTTGTTTCTAAGAGTAACAATTTTATCGTTAAAAAAGCACATAAAATCATTACTACTGAGTGCTATGGGAATAGAAGGCTCAGTAGAGCTGTGGCTCTCTGTCAGCCTGGCTACAGTGCTGAAAAGAAATCTTGCATTATTCTTATTCTCATCTATTAATGAAGAGTAGTAAGCTGCTCTCGCTTTACGCAGTGCTTTCTTATATTCATTGAGAGTAATATGCCAAATTAAACGAGATTCTTCGAGTTTAGTGGAACGCCATATCCTTTCAAGTTGTCTCGACTTTTGCTTTATTTTGCGAGTTTCGGCATTATGCCATGGAGCTAGTCTATGTTGTTTTATTTTCTTCTTTTTCAAAGGAGCAACAGAGTCTAATTTTATTCGCAGCGCATCTGTAGCACTATCAACAACATGATCAATTTGGGGTGGTGTACATTTTGTATAAGTTTCCTCCCTTACATGCAGACATGCTATCAAGTTAAGTATTGGTGGAATCTCTTCTTTAAATTTGGCTATAGCACTAACAGATAGGTTTCTGCTGCAGGAACTTTTGACTAATGGTTTGTAGTCTAGTAACAGTACTTCAAAAGTTACTAAGAAATGGTCGGATAAAGCAGGATTATGCGGTTCGACTAATAGTTGCTCAATTTCAATACCATAAGTCAGAACAAGGTCGAGAGTGTGATTATAGCAGTGGGTTGGTTTATTTACACTCTGACGGAAACCAATAGAGTCTAATATAGAGTTAAATGCAACAGTAAGGCTATTTTTATCATCGTCAACATGAATATTAAAGTCACCTACGATAATTACTTTATCTGTTTTAAGAACCAAAGTTGATAAAAACTCAGAGAATTCTGTTAAGAATTCTGAATAAGGACCTGGTGCACGGTACACTGTAACAAATAAGATTGGATGCAAAGTTTTCCAGGTCGGATGCGTAAGACTAAAAACAAGACTTTCAAAGGAGGTATAATTTAATTTTGGTTTAGTATTGATAAGTAAATTTGAGTCAAAGATGGCTGCAACTCCACCTCCTCGGCCTGTGCCTCGAGCAATATGAGTATTGATATGGCTGGGTGGAGTGGCTTCATTTATGCTGACATATTCTTCATGTCTCAACCAAGTTTCAGTGAGACAGCAAATATCAATATTATAATCTGATATTAAATCATTTACCAATATTGCTTTAGATGCTAGAGATCTTATATTTAAGAGACCACATTTAATCTTCCTGTTTTGTTGCACTGTAGTAGTTGTTACATTTACTTTTATTAGGTTATTATGTATGACACCTCTATTAGGCTTCATCTTAAATTGTCCTTGGGCAGACACACACACCGTTAATATTGGGTATTTTATTGGGTTCGGGATTCCTATGGATGACTGCCCAGGAGAGAGCGCAGAGAAGCGTGTAAGACTGCGACTCCGCCTCCTGGTCTCAACTCCAGTTTGTCATGGATTAAGTCCACAAATCCCTGAAATGTTTGCCGAAATGAGATGTGCACCTTCCAAAGTAGGATGAATGCCGTCTCTCTTAATCAGACCAGGTTTTCCCCAGAAGGCTGTCCAATTATTTACGAAGCCCACATCGTTTGCTGGGCACCACCAAGACAACCAGCGCTGAAATGATGATATGCGGCTATACATGTCGTCATTGATCAGATTGGGGAGGGGACCAGAGAAAATTACGGTGTCCGACATTGTTTTAGCATATCTACACACCGACGCCACATTAAGTTTAGTGCATTCTGATTGGCGTAAACGAACATCATTACCACCGACGTGAATAACAATCCTACTGTATTTACGTTTATTTTTAGCCAGCAGTTTAAGATGCGCCTCAACGTCGCCCGCTCTGGCCCCCGGAATGCATGTGACTGTGGAGGCTTTGGTCTCTAAATTCACGTATCTCATAATAGAGCTACCAATAACCAGAGTTGACTCCTCAGCGGGTGCCTCGCTGAGTGGGGAAAATTTGTTAGATACATGAACGGGTTGGTGGGGACCTGTGGGTCTCCTGTAATGCCTCTTCTGAACAGTCACCCAGTCTCCCTGCTGCTCGGGAGTTGTCGGGGGACGGCTAGTAGGAGCTACCTCTTGCCGGTGTTCCGGATTAACTGGTTTCCCGATCAACTGGGGCACAGATGTAGGGGGCGTGGCCTTTGACTGAAATACACATTTCGATGGCTTCTTCTGTCGTTTACATAAATCTTTTGGTATATTTGGCTCGGTAGGAAGACTTTGATGCACATTCAGTACCAGTGTGAGGTTGTGGTTACGATGGCGATATCCGGACGCGAACAGCGAGGAGTACAAAAAGAAAAACTAGTTGACTGGGGATGTCTGTTCAAAACATAGCGAGCTCCAATAAATCATTTAAACCAGCTATTGTTGCCAGACTTATTACTGAATATCGTTCTTAATGTTATACCAAGTCCATCTGAGACCTGTGTACACCTTCAGATAGCCTCCAAGTGAAGCGTATGTTGTTTACTCACAGTTTGAAAGCAGCGTGGAGAAGTCTTCAGCTGTGGTAAACTGTGGTCCGCTCGAATAAATCATTAAAACCAGCTATTGTTGCCCGATTTATCACTGAATATCGTTCTTAATGTGATACCCAGTCCATCTGAGACCTGTGTACACCTTCAGACAGCCTCCAAGTGAAGCACACAGTGTTTACTCACAGTTTGAAAGCAGCGTGGAGAAGTCTTCATCTGTGTTAAACTGTGATTCGCCCAGGTAAACGGCGATCCGCCCAGGGAACTGGGACCCGCCCAGGGTAAACTGTGTTACGACTTCTGTGGCTATCTACCAGCGATCATGTTTAATATGAAAGACTACACACACATGTATCCCTTTATAAAAATGGTATTCTGCAGCACTCATCCAGATAAGATGTGACTGTTAACTCGTTTTGCAAAGATAGCAGCAGAAATGTCATTGCTGCATGTGCAGGGATATTTAGACTTTAAAATGCTGCTTGGTCATGAATGTTGGTCTCGGCAAACAATATTAGGAATCCTCTATTCAAACATAATATTCAGTGTCCATCGACATGAAAATAACAAAGAACTTCATGCTGGACTCAACCCGAGTCCCAACAGTAAAAATCACTCAAGCCCTGCGCATTATGAGTGCGCCACGAATCAACACATCGTAATTGATCACCACAGGTTATTTTCTTACATTAACATTGTTAACACGTTCCAGAAAAATGCAACCCGACCATCATTTATAATGTGAGCGAATGTATGTACACTTTAAGCCATATAATATACATTATAGGCATTTGCTTAGAAATAGTATACTGACTGAGGTCTGTATTAAGCCTCATTAAGACCCACCGAGATCAGATATCCTAGTTTATCAGCCTGCGAGCCCACATTATGTTGTGATAAGTGTTAATTTGACATATAAATGTGTTCTAGTGCACACATTAAGTTCCAATATGCAAATCAGGCCATGTGTTTCGTGATATTTGCCATGCAACATTATGCTGTACAATACAATATTTAGCCTCACAATTGTTAAATGCTAACTTTCTAAATAGGCCCCCATTTCCTTTTGCTATGTCTGCTAATGCAGTAGCTGATAGGATGTAAACCTGGACCAAAGCTGTTGCGCTAGAGGATTCCTAATATTGTTTGCCGAGACCAACATTCATGACCAAGCAGCATTTTAAAGTCTAAATATCCCTGCACATGCAGCAATGACATTTCTGCTGCTATCTTTGCAAAACGAGTTAACAGTCACATCTTATCTGGATGAGTGCTGCAGAATACCGTTTTTATAAAGGGATACATGTGTGTGTAGTCTTTAATATTAAACATGATCGCTGGTAGATAGCCACAGAAGTCGTAACACAGTTTAACCTGGGCGGATCACAGTTTACCCTGGGCGGGTCCCAGTTCCCTGGGCGGATCGCCGTTTACCTGGGCGGATCACAGTTTAACACAGATGAAGACTTCTCCACGCTGCTTTCAAACTGTGAGTAAACACTGTGTGCTTCACTTGGAGGCTGTCTGAAGGTGTACACAGGTCTCAGATGGACTGGGTATCACATTAAGAACGATATTCAGTGATAAATCGGGCAACAATAGCTGGTTTTAATGATTTATTCGAGCGGACCACAGTTTACCACAGCTGAAGACTTCTCCACGCTGCTTTCAAACTGTGAGTAAACAACATACGCTTCACTTGGAGGCTATCTGAAGGTGTACACAGGTCTCAGATGGACTTGGTATCACATTAAGAACGATATTCAGTAATAAGTCTGGCAACAATAGCTGGTTTAAATGATTTATTGGAGCTCGCAATGTTTTGAACAGACATCCCCACTCAACTAGTTTTTCTTTTTGTACTCCTCGCTGTTCGCGTCCGGATATCGCCATCGTAACCACAACCTCACACACTGGTACTGAATGTGCATCAAGTCCTACCGAGCCAAATATACCAAAAGATTTATGTAAACGACAGAAGAAGCGATCGAAATGTGTATTTCAGTCAAAGGCCACGCCCCCTACATCTGTGCCCCAGTTGATCGGGAAACCAGTTAATCCGGAACACCGGTCCGCACCGACTAACATGGGCTTTACTGTAGCTGAGTTACTTTCTAAAATGCGGAGCCGGGCTTCTATGGCTATGATTCCCGCCTCCAGCCTAACAACTATACTACATTTAACACATGTATCGGTACCAGTAAAGGAGGTAGGGAAGTAACCAAACATGAGACAGGTAGAGCAGGAAATAGCACCCGAGGGTGGGGAAGGAGCCATGGCTAGCTATCAAGCTAAAGTAGCTACCGTCAGCAAACCCGAAAAGAGTGTAGGCAACTGTGGAGTTACAGTCGCTAAGAGAAGGAGAGTTGTGGGTGCTTAAGCTGTAGTAACGTGTGATTACAACGTCAGGCAGTTGCCGTGATCAAGAGTTTTAAAACGATCGATTTAAGTTAAGATAATATAAGCTATCAGCAGCAGAACAGGCACACAAGATACCCAGAGGTGACAACCGGAAGTTACAACACGCTTACCGCAACAGTGAGGGTCCGTGTACTACACTAGCTGTTCAGCACCAACCAGCATACAGGTGTAATTGACCACCATAATTTCCTGGTCTAAAAACGTTGTCATGTTGCCGTTGTTCGGCATGGAAACATTCATTAGCTAACAATGACATTATTGTTCTATTAATATAAAGGGAGGTCAGGTACTCTTTAAAACAGCTGCTAGTTATGGGTACTTTTTACTTAAGCACATTTCAAAGCCTCTTTACTTTTACTTGAGTTAAGAAGTTTAGTCAGTACTTCTACTTTTACCAGAGTATTTTTAAACAATAGTATCTGTACTTCTACTTGAGTAAAGGATGTGTGTACTTTTGCCATCTCTGGGTGGTTATTGGGAGACTCTGAAACCCTGAAGCTGCCTCCCTATTTAGGGACTTTGAAGGGGAGACTGCTTGGAAATGGCTTTGGCTTTGATGCAAAGCTCTGTGGATTTGTGTCAGATTGGGCCTCTGTGACGCGGCTCCTCGCAGGCGTCCATCTCAGACACACACACACACACACACACACACACACACACACACACTGACACACACACACACACACATACACACTCCAGTCCAGGTGATTTCTCTTATCCGAAGCTCTAATGAGTGAAATATGGATCATCCTCCTCTGAAGCTCCATTTAATGTGGCTGGGGTATGGGGCAAGGCAGCGCTAAGGTCATATGGATCACTCACAAACACACACACACACACACACACACACACACACCACACACACACACACACACACACACAGACACACACATTATGACGGTATGTCCTAATAGCTCAGCTGCAGGGGAGGTGTGTTTCTCTCTTAAGGGCCTCAGCTCCCGGAGGGAAAAGCTTCACTCCTTCACTACAACCAGAGACAGTTGCAAAGAGAAAAGGGCACAAACCGAGGAGGAAGAGGAGGAAGAGGAGGAAGAGGAGGAAGAGGAAGGAGCCTGTTTGTGTTTCAAACAGTGAGGCAGCCAGCTGAAATGCCAATAGCCTGAGGGCAGAACGGCAGCAGTGTCTCATTTCAGTTCAGCTTTATTTGCATGATGCTTTCATAAATAAACATGTTGCCAAAGCACATACAAGTCAGTGTATTTTATTTATAAAGCCAGATCTAAACAGCACATTAACTGCATCAAGGTTTTCACGCCTTCTTAAATGGTAAATTAAAAGAGCTTTTCATCGATTTTCCAGACCCAATATCCTTTCAAATGTAAGACACAGATCAAAACTGACATTTTTCCCATGAGGAGAAACAACTGTCTCTGTCTCAAAAGTTATTCTGTCTCATAACTCTAAGTGTGTGTCCGTATATCTGAAATGACCAGGTTAGCAACGTTAGCTAGCTAGCTTACAGCAGATCTGCAGTCACATCAGGAGGAGTCATGTGATCACATTGTTAAAATAACACCATCAAACATTTTAGGTAAGTTTCCAACAACAGAGACAGTTGTTGAGCTTTATAATCCTGAACGTCACCAAGCGCTCCGTCCCAGCTGTGTGCGTCACTCTTTAGTGTCCCCTGGTCTCCCAGCTGTGTGCGTCACTCTTTAGTGTCCCCTGGTCTCCCAGCTGTGTGCGTCACTCTTTAGTGTCCCCTGATCTCCCAGCTGTGTGCGTCACTCTTTAGTGTCCCCTGGTCTCCTTTAGCTGTGTGCGTCACTCTTTAGTGTCCCCGTCTCCCAGCTGTGTGCGTCACTCTTTAGTGTCCCCTGGTCTCCAGCTGTGTGCGTCACTCTTTAGTGTCCCCTGGTCTCCCAGCTGTGTGGTCACTCTTTAGTGTCCCCTGGTCTCCCAGCTGTGTGCGTCACTCTTTAGTGTCCCCTGGTCTCCCAGCTGTGTGCGTCACTCTTTAGTGTCCCCTGGTCTCCCAGCTGTGTGCGTCACTCTTTAGTGTCCCCTGATCTCCCAGCTGTGTGCGTCACTCTTTAGTGTCCCCTGGTCTCCCAGCTGTGTGCGTCACTCTTTAGTGTCCCCTGATCTCCCAGCTGTGTGCGTCACTCTTTAGTGTCCCCTGGTCTCCCAGCTGTGTGCGTCACTCTTTAGTGTCCCTGGATCTCCCAGCTGTGTGTGTCACTCTTTAGTGTCCCCTGGTCTCCCAGCTGTGTGCGTCACTCTTTAGTGTCCCCTGTCTCCCAGCTGTGTGCGTCACTCTTTAGTGTCCCCTGTCTCCCAGCTGTGTGTGTCCTCTTTTAGTGTCCCCTGGTCTCCCAGCTGTGTGCGTCACTCTTTAGTGTCCCTGGTCTCCCAGCTGTGTGCGTCACTCTTTAGTGTCCCCTGGTCTCCCAGCTGTGTGCGTCACTCTTTAGTGTCCCCTGGTCTCCCAGCTGTGTACGTCACTCTTTAGTGTCCCCTGGTCTCCCAGCTGTGTGCGTCACTCTTTAGTGTCCCCTGGTCTCCCAGCTGTGTGCGTCACTCTTTATTGTCCCCTGGTCTCCCAGCTGTGTGCGTCACTCTTTAGTGTCCCCTGGCCTCCAGCTGTGTGCATCATTTTTTAGTGTCCCCTGGTCTCCCAGCTGTGTGCGTCACTTTTTAGTGTCCCCTGGTCTCCCAGCTGTGTGCGTCACTCTTTAGTGTCCCCTGGTCTCCCAGCTGTGTGCATCACTCTTTAGTGTCCCCTGGTCTCCCAGCTGTGTACGTCACTCTTTAGTGTCCCCTGGTCTCCCAGCTGTGTGCGTCACTCTTTAGTGTCCCCTGGTCTCCCAGCTGTTTGTGTCACTCTTTAGTGTCCCTTGGTCTCCCCTCGTCTCCAGCTGTGTGCGTCACTTTTTAGTGTCCCCTGGTCTCCCAGCTGTGTGCGTCACTTTTTAGTCTCCCCTGGTCTCCAGCTGTGTGCGTCACTTTTTAGTGTCCCCTGGTCTCCAGCTGTGTGCGTCACTTTTTAGTGTCCCCTGGTCTCCCAGCTGTGTGCGTCACTTTTTAGTGTCCCCTGGTCTCCAGCTGTGTGCGTCACTTTTTAGTGTCCCCTGGTCTCCCAGCTGTGTGCGTCACTCTTTAGTGTCCCCTGGTCTCCCAACTGTGTGCATCACTCTTTAGTGTCCCCTGGTCTCCCAGCTGTGTGCGTCACTCTTTAGTGTCCCCTAGTCTCCCAGCTGTGTGCGTCACGCTTTAGTGTCCCCTGGTCTCCCAGCTGTGTGCGTCACTCTTTAGTGTCCCTTGGTCTCCCCTGGTCTCCCAGCTGTGTGCGTCACTTTTTAATGTCCCCTGGTCTCCAGCTGTGTGCGTAACTTTTTAGTGTCCCCTGGTCTCCCAGCTGTGTGCGTCACTTTTTAGTGTCCCCTGGTCTCCAGTTGTGTGTGTCACTCTTTAGTGTCCCCTGGTCTCCCAGCTGTGTGCGTCACTCTTTAGTGTCCCCTAGTCTCCCAGCTGTGTGCGTCACTCTTTAGTGTCCCCTGGTCTCCCAGCTGTGTGCGTCACTCTTTAGTGTCCCCTGGTCTCCGTTGTGTTTTGAGCTTCTTGCAGCGTTTTGTATTTGCAGCGTTTTGTATTTGCAGCGTTTTGTATTTGCAGCGTTTTGTATTTGCAGCGTTTTGTATTTGCAGTGTTTGGTTTCTGCAGCTTTTAGTAAACGCTGCGCATGTTCCCTCAAGTTGCTGAAGATGTTTCTTCATTTGGAACATTTGTGTTTCTATATTTGCATCGTTTCTGAAACTGTTTCTCCTGATGGAAGAGTTTTTTGACCGTGGCAACGTTTTTTTTTCTGTATGACACAAAACTAGATAGAGATTGCATAACCTCATTATTACCTTTCTTTAAACCAGGCTGAGGTCAAAAGGTCGGTGTGCAAAGGCAGTAATTTAATCAGTTTGTGTGCGCGAGTGACGGCAAAGATGGAGAAAGAGAGTGGAGGTGGAGGAGGGGAAAGATGAAGGACACACCTCGTTCATTCAATGTCCTCCCTCCCCGACTCTTTCTGTTATTACATGGAGAATATTACATAACCACATCAGGAGCGTGAGTCACGGAGGAGTTTGAGGCATCTATCATTCAGAGTTAGGAGCCTCGCCTCCTGAGTGACTCCGCTGATAACATTTAGGAACATTTGGGAGGAAATATGTCATCATACTCCGAGTCAGATGAGGAGAGATGTCAGATTCCCTATTTGTCCAGCAAAGAGACACGAACACAACATGTTTATCCTGAGAGAAATCGGATATCTTAGACGGATAAAATGTGATTAAAACGTCAAAATACAACTGTTGTAAACTTATTATCCCACATTTTGGTAAAGAAATGTGTAGTTTGAATCAAGGTAACGTTGCATTTCTTATGACCATGTATCGAGACCATGCAGGTAATAAAAAAAAAAAAAAAAATACAGAATCGCAGAAGGAGGGGTACTATTCCCAGGAACAAAATCTTAATTTCCATAGTTGTACAAAGACTAAAAGACATCAAAAAGTAGAAAAACTGGCAAATATTAACTGAATGTCCAGGGCTTTTATTGTGTAAGATCCACTGCTTCTGTTTGGAGCCGTTTTTTTCGAGGTTGAAAGCAGAAAGGATGTTTTTTCTTACCTTGCTCATGTCAAGGTTATAACCGTTTATGGTCTGTGTTCATTGTGTGCAGTCACTTCCTCAAACACACAGATTGTTCAGTTCATCCCCTGATTTCAGGACAAGCTGTAGGCCTTATGATAAGTATTTGTTAAGCTTTAGCAGCAGCAACAGCAGGGAGATACACTTCCTATTAACTCCATTTTACCATAAGACCTAAGTGTAAGACGTAAGTAAGTGGAATAACAATCTACTAAAACTGTCTGTTTATGTTGGTGTTCAATACTGAAGGTATGTTGGACTTATAGTACATTCAATCAAACTGGACTGAGTGAGGGAAAGTATATATTTTTGAAAATGTGTGGTGAGCCTGATTATATAGTTCATTGTAATTTAAAACTGCTTATATCTACATAACATCTGCCAATTGTTGCTTTGTTCCTACCACATCTATTGGCATCAAAACAGGAAAGACATTGGTATAAGTATGTGAAGAGGCAAGGAATGCGTTTTGTGTTTTCTAATGCTGGTTTATTTCTATTTTGAGATGTTTATATTGTAGAATAGTTTATTTCTAATCTTTTAATTTGTTATTATGTGCAATGCCTTGTTTTCTTTTATGCTGCGGCAACAAAAACAATTCCCAAATTTGGATTCATAAAGTACATCTTATCTTAATACTTTGACTTTGATTTGCTTAAAACCAGATATGTAGGGCAGGAATTAATAGTTTATTCTAACAGTGGACGACGTGCTTCTGGCGTCTCGTCTCAGTCTGGTCGTGGTCTAATTCTACTGTTGAGAAATTACAGATACAAAGTTGTTTCTTGAAAGAATCCTGAGTGATTCAATAATCTAGGGAACCTAACCCCAATACAGACCATAACTTTACAATATCAGTTTCATTTTCCATCTCCTTCCTGGCAGCAGAGTGACCCAGCCAATCCTCAGCGATCTAAAAACAGGGTCATCCTCTTTCCGAGCATCGAGCCACGTCTCTTTCATCAGCTGACATTAGATCCTGCTCATGATGAAAGGCCAAAACTAGCACTAGCTGCTGGAAATAGCACCGCTCCAATTAGCCCGCCGCTGCCCCCCTTTCAGACTAACTATGTCAGAGAGAATGAGCTTTGATGCCAACATGGGACCCCGCCATGTGTCCCGGTGCTAATGAGATACCATGTGTCCTGAAAAAACCAAGACAAAGGTCAGATAACACCGACTGCAGAGGGGATGAAACACTCAGGGAGATTTAAGTCCTAAAATACAGTTAGACATGAGGCCACAAGGTAAAGATCCAGACTGAGTCCTGCAGAGCTCTGGAAATAAACCGCTCAGTGCAGATGGTGTTACCTCAGTTTGAAAGTAGATATTTGTTTGCTCACCCTGTTGCTGAGCTAAATATACCCAAAGGAACTTGAGGTAAGTGTAGCTGAACCTCCTGCTTTGTCATGCTCTCCAATAACCATATTTGCCCTCAGATGGAAAGCCACTCTTTATCTTAACAACCCTCCTCTGTCTGCAGCATGTCCTTAAAACAGGACAAAGATAAGGACTCAGTTCATGTGGAAATTAGCATCATAGATTTTCTGTTTCTGTTTATTTAGGATCCCCAGTAGCTTTTGCTCTTGTCAAAAGCTACTCTTCCTGTCATGGTTTGGGATTGTGGGTTTCATTTTCCATTTTATTTTGAAATGTTTTCCTCCTTGTGTCTTGTCTGGTCCTTCTTCCTGTGTTGCTTCCTGTCTCTGTGTTCCCTCCTGCCTGATTACCTGATTGTGTTCACCTTGTGCCCCTGTGTTTTCTCCTCCCTCCTCACCTGTGTCTTGTTTGTGTGATTAGTCTTGTGTGCATTTAAGTTCTTTTTTCTGTCTGTCATTGTTAGATCCTTCTGTCAGGGTTGAGCGAAGCAGGCAGGACCCAAATGCAGGTTTAACAGAAAATACCTTTATTTCAAGGCTACACGTAACATACAGAGCAGAACTCTCTCCTCCGTGAACACAGTCAACAACAACAAGGATCTAACCATGACAGACAGAAAAACCAGAACTTAAATGCACACAAGACTAATCACACAAACAAGACACAGGTGAGGAGGGAGGAGAAAACACAGGGGCACAAGGTGAACACAATCAGGTAATCAGGCAGGAGGGAACACAGAGACAGGAAGCAACACAGGAAGAAGGACCAGACACAAGGAGGAAAACATTTCAAAATAAAATGGAAAATGAAACCCACAATCCCAAACCATGACACTTCCTGGCGTCCGACAATTAAAACAATACAGCAATACTCAACACAACAACATTCAAGACATAAGTCCTGACATCATTAACAACATCACCAAAATCATCAACAATCTCCAACATTAAGATTGAAAATTTGACGTCTAGAGGAACTTGCGTTAGACATTGTGTGCGTGACTTTATCCCAAAAAATCAAAGCCTCCTCATTCATTTCTATGAGACTACCCTTATGTACATGTTTCAAACGGTATCGGACCTCTAAACGGCCACTTTTTATTGTTTTCACTGCCATACTTATGCATTAAAAAGAGGCAAAATGCAGTTACCAGCAGTCGACCACGTGGTGCACAGCATCAGTTATGGAAGAGTTACGTTTAGGCGCCAAAACCATGTGGTAAGAGTTAGGGAAATCACATCTCACATCTCTTTATAATTTGTTCTTATTATTAATGTATCATATGAATTTTGCTTCCTTGTGTTCCTTGTAAAAAAAAACAACCCAAAATATTGTTGTTCTTGCTTATGTTCAGATTTTAGCAGTTTGTTTTGAATATTTATATATAGATGTTTCAACTATACAGAGCTTTAGCAATGCTGTATGTAATTATGATCATGTTAATAAAGCTATTGGATTGAATTGGCTGCAACAGGTGAGCCGATGTTTGTAACGTAGCAAAATGTTGATGTTTCACATCCTTTTGGTTTGACATTGGAAACAAACAACGTGAATGACATATGTACCTGGAATACATCAGTAACAAATACAAGGCTATGTTGACTTTAGGTTTCATGGGGGATACAAGCTACGGGTCACTCTGCTTATGTTAGTTCAAATAACTCAACTTTGACTATTGGTTATACGTGGGACTTTAATCGGCTACTGCAGTTAAATAAAATCAATGTTGACTTTTGGTTTCATACAAGACACAAATTACAGAGTTCTTCGGCTCCCATCACAATTACTGCAGCTGCTAAAGGTCACCGCCTTCTTGTAAAGTATTTATTTATAGCATGTCCCTTCTCACCCATATCAATGAGGCTAATGGACATTTAATGGGCTGAGATCATTTGTAGTGGGAGTGCCAACGAAGCCAAAGAGCACACTCAGTTCACGGAGGAAGGGTCGAAGCTCGTCATCACACCAACTGCTCGGCTCTATTACAAGTCTTTTATTAAAAACCACAACAACAATCTAATTTCCCCGATCTACAGATTAGTTGGATTGCTATCATCCAAGAACATATCTGGCAGTCCTCTGAACATGGAGGTAGCGTCTGCCGTTAAAGTCATGAGATCTAGTCCCTGAAATAACAGATGAATCGCATCTCCTCATGCTCAGTCCTGTCCAACTGAATCACGTAATACCAAACACTGTGTGCCCAAATGTGTTCTGGAACAAAAACCCAACCACAGGTTTTCTCAGAGTTTTCCAATGGTTGGTGAACTGCGAGTTAAATAAACAGCCACGTTTATAAATGTAAAATTAACTATAGTAATAGAAGCTTTACAGATAATTACATACAAAAAAACCAAAAGGAACAAATGTTCTGTACGTAGCACTTATAAAGGATTTGGCTTCAATTAAAGCTAATGCAGTAGCACTTATGTGGTTGGGTTTATAGATAGGAAATGTACTTGCAGGATTTTAGCTTTTGGTTCTTCATGATTGATTACTTTTATTGTTAGCCGCTGTGGATATAAATGTAATGTAATTATAGGGTTGTTTTCTTTCAAATCAAACAGGACATAAACTTAGGCAACGTCCAATCAAAAAACAGCGGATACGTTTATAAAAGCAAAACAGTTTACATGGTTTCCTGGAACATCGCCGGCCCTAAGGGCACACCAGGTTTGTTACTGTTGTCATTAAAAGTTTTGATTAAAAAAAAGAAGGAAAGGTTGAAAAGCATATTGACAGGAACATAATATATGCTTCTGATAATAAGCATGCAGACAGGATAGAGGAAGATGGAAAAAAACATGATTATATTTTGCTTTGGAACAATCTAGAGCTTGTGATTGATATTTTAAAAGGAGAAATAACCAAAAACTTGAATGCAGATTGGGACCAAGGCAATAATTCTGAGACGTGAGCTGATAAACAATCGTCCCTAAAAAGAAAAAGAAGAAAGACAGATTATACACGGCATCAAGATATATCAATGTCCTCTTTTATTTCAGCTCTCATTGGCTTGGTGTGTTTATGTAAGGTTATCAACAACTGTGGAAGAAAATTGATATGAAACGAGAATTTGAAAGACATATATAAAGGCAAGGATTTATTTTACCTAAATGATTTTCCTTGGAATATTTCTAGAATTGTTAATCAATCGACTCCAAACCCAAACAAACTTTATATTTTTGGCTGTGACTTTTGCAAATGACCTAAACTAAATTATTTACTCCCTGTATTCTGTAAACTAAGAGGCATTATTCACATTAACAACGGCCATTAGTGTATCGGCCCTCAAAGTGGGCAGTGTGGGCTGGGTTTATAATACAAAAAATGCATCTGCCATAGAGAGCCAAAGTCCCTCCCTTTCCGGTGATCCACCATCGGACCTTCTTTCTGGAAAAATATGTATTGAAGTCAATGGCGAGAGAGAAATTATCTTTCGATCCCGTTTGAATTGTGCCACGAATTACACATATGATGTTGTCAATTTAAAAGATAATTTTCAAGTGAAGAAAAACAATTTTTGTCGTAAAACTGTTAAGTAACACTTTTTTTGTGTGAAACGCTCAATAAACTACATCTCTGGTCTCGCACAACACACGTCACCAACACCAAGATGGCCGCCACCTTAGCACATTTCTCCTCTTTCTTTCAGAATGAGGCGAAAAGTATTAAACGAGGTGAAAATCACTTGAGTCTGGGCATGTTGAGAGCTGTATATACACAAAAGGGGAGTTAGTCGGTTCCGGTGGAGGGAATAAATTATGACATCAGTTATGACATCACTTACGCAACTCTTGGATTTGTAGTCTTTCTAGTTGCGTATTTGTCAGTCTTATATTTCAACAGTTTTACGACAAACTGTGACTTTTTTTACTTGGAAATGATTTTTTAAGATTGACAAACATCATATGTGTAATTCATGGCACAATTCAAACGGGATCGAAAGATAATTTCTCTCTCGCCATTGACTTCATTACATATTTTTTCCGAAATAAGGTCCATGGTGGATCACCGGAAAGGGAGGGACTTCAGCTTTCTATAGGTCACACATGAGGTACCACTTCCTGTCACCAAGACTGTAAGGCAATGGTTTTTGATGGTGTTTTTGACAGTAAATAGTCAGTAAGTACCCCACTGGTGAATTTAGAACCAGCAGTTGCTAACAAATGCCTAAATGAGACAACTTAACTACATCACGCCCAACATTAGCTGCCTTTAGCTTAGCGGTGGTGACGTGAAGTCATGTGACCGTGCTGTAGTTCCTTTATAGCCCAACATTAGCCACCTTTAGTTTAGCGGTGGTGACGTGAAGTCATGTGACCGTGCTGTAGTTCCTTTATAGCCCAACATTAGCCACCTTTAGTTTAGCGGTGGTGACGTGAAGTCATGTGACCGTGCTGTAGTTCCTTTATAGCCCAACATTAGCCACCTTTAGCTTAGCGGTGGTGACGTGAAGTCATGTGACCGTGCTGTGGTTCCTTTATAGCCCAACATTAGCCACCTTTAGCTTAGCGGTGGTGACGTGAAGTCATGTGACCGTGCTGTAGTTCCTTCATAGCCCAACATTAGCCGCCTTTAGCTTAGCGGTGGTGACGTGAAGTCATGTGACCGTGCTGTAGTTCCTTCATAGCCCAACATTAGCTGCCTTTAGCTTAGCGGTGGTGACGTGAAGTCATGTGACCGTGCTGTAGTTCCTTTATAGCCCAACATTAGCCACCTTTAGCTTAGCGGTGGTGACGTGAAGTCATGTGACCGTGCTGTAGTTCCTTCATAGCCCAACATTAGCTGCCTTTAGCTTAGCGGTGGTGACGTGAAGTCATGTGACCGTGCTGTGGTTCCTTTATAGCCCAACATTAGCCACCTTTAGCTTAGCGGTGGTGACGTGAAGTCATGTGACCTTGCTGTAGTTCCTTTATAGCATTATAATCAATATGCATTTTCAAGCTACAACCTGGCCCGGGTAAACAAATGCATTGGTTTGTACTTTTGATAACACTTAATTAAATGATTAGAGTGTTGTAAATCCCCAATCAATTACTTGCTAAAGTTTTTCATCAGTCTGAAATTCCTCACTCGCTCCAGGTTTATCTGGCTTTCTGGCTCAGGGAGAGACGTTCTTACTCATCAATATTCAGAGCAAAGACATCCAGCACTGGCGCAACATTAATTTTTAATTTGAGTGATGATCCCTGTAAGAGAATTATCTCTCGGAGTCCTGGAAAGATTTCTGAAATCCGAACGGAGCGAGGCGTTCCTGGCAGAGTCTCTGCAGCGATGAGACTGAATCCCTCAGGATGTACACCATCAGATATTCATGATGTTTGATGGATCCAGGACTCGCTGAGAGATGAAGAGCTGAGATTTGGTGGATTTTGAGGAAGAACTCTCAACATGCCATGTCTGCTTTAAATGATTGATTCTGTGCGTTTCTATGAATGCCATTCAACAGACACTGGGAGGTCTGAAAATGCATTTTTTTTTTATCACTTTTCTTGAAAAACCGTTCATGGTAGAAGTATCTACAAACTGCTGTGTGCTTTAGGAGGGATTTTCTAAAGCTCAGAAGAAGGGAAATATTCAAGTAAAACCAACAATTATATTTAATGTGCTTTTCGATTTTGTGGTGCTAGATTTGGGGATACCATTTCTTGCTTTAAAGAGGCCATATTCTACTCATGTTCAAGTGTATATCAGTATGTAGTGTCTCTACTTTAAAGAGTTCTCTCCTGCTGATGTTCAGGTGTATATTAGTATGTAGTGTCTCTACTTTAAAGAGTCCTCTCCTGCTGATGTTCAGGTGTATATCAGTATGTAGTGTCTCTACTTTAAAGAGTCCTCTCCTGCTGATGTTCAGGTGTATATCAGTATGTAGTGTCTCTACTTTAAAGAGTCCTCTCCTGCTGATGTTCAGGTGTATATCAGTATGTAGTGTCTCTACTTTAAAGAGTCCTCTCCCGCTGATGTTCAGGTGTATATCAGTATGTAGTGTCTCTACTTTAAAGACTCCTCTCCCGCTGATGTTCAGGTGTATAGTGTATAGTGTATCAGTATGTAGTGTCTCTACTTTAAAGAGTCCTCTCCTGCTGATGTTCAGGTGTATAACAGTTAGTGTCTCTACTTTAAAGAGTCCTCTCCTGCTGATGTTCAGGTATATATCAGTATTTAGTGTCTCTACTGTGACATGTCTCCAGGCTTTAATGTTCAAAAGCCTGGGTTATTTAAGTGTGGTATTTGTTTTTAATAATCTTAATTAAGTGACACTTTTTTTGTATTCTCTCCAAATGTAGAAGTATAAAAACTACATGTGAAATAGGAGTCAGTTAAGATGTATCTGTGTTACGAACATTACTTTGATAAGGAACTTTTCACCAGACTCGTACATCCCTGTACTAAAAATGATTTGATAATTAACCAATCCTGACTTCTTGTGGTTCTATATTCACTTATTTTCAGCCACAGCCGGAGGAAACCTTCCTGATGAAAATGCAGAAGCAGTAAAAACACAAAGTGTGTCTTGAGGGCTGCTGTGAGTCAGGATCTCCCACAATGCAGCTGAACAGGGGAGATATAAAGGAAATAAAAGATTTCTGACAGCTTGGGGGCCGAGACAAGAGCCTCATGAGACAAATGTGTGTTTTGTACGGAAACTCCTGGCTTCTGGTTCAATTTTTGGTGCCATTTTTAAACACCCTGAGGAACCAGAGCGGTGAATATTTCTGCAGCTTTGTTTGGTGTCGCCTCGTCACCCTCAGAAAACACCGGGGTCAGCAGAGAGCTCTCCACACAAAATGAGTCGTGACAGTGTTTTTGTGCTGATTATAATGAGAACAAATTGAGTGTGAGTGTGTGTGTGTGTGTGTGTGTGTGTGTGTGTGTGTGTTGTGTGTGTGTGTGTGATGGAGCGCCGGGTCGTTACCGTAATGCTCGGCCCTGTGGGGTCAGTAAACAGCTTCACACACACACAGAAAACTTAATTAATGCAAAAATGTGAGTGTTTAAATATGGCATTTATACATGTGGCAGCCAAACAGAAAACCCACACAGATAAACACACATGTTTACACACAGATAAACACACAGATAAACACACAGATACACACATACACACAGATACACACATACACACAGATATACCCATAGACACGGATATACACATACACACAGATATACACACACGTACACACAGATATACACACATGGGATTTTAGCCTTTGCAGACCATTTACATGCACAGAAACCTGTATAAGACACTACACGAAAGGGAAAACCCCCCAAAAATGAATAGGGGCCCTTTAAGTAAAGGATTTGAGTAGTTTTTCCACCGCTGTAAATACCCCAGATTAAATATGGAGGAGGTAGAGTATATCTAAAACGAAGTGATGCTCTGAACGCACAATGAACTGCTTTTGCTCAAGCACAGACCGACTTCCTGCGTGAAGTATGGTTCAAAACTAACTGGATTGCTGTAGACATTTACAAGCTTTAACCAGAAGATTGTCACAACTAGCCTCAGCAGAACAAATACAACAGCACTGCAAAGCCTGTTTAGGAAGAGCTTCAGTCTGGATGCATGTTTCAAAGTGTGGGAACAAAGAGCCTGAAGCAGTAACAGTTTAACGTTAGCGAGCTAGCTACTGTCCCTATTGAACACATGGCTGAATCATGTTTAATCCTCTTTACTGTGCCTTTACATGTAAATATTGTTAAGTATGCTGCGCTCTTGTTCCATGTTTGCACCTGTCGGCCGCCAATAAAATTAATTATTATTATTATTATTATTATTACAGCAGGGGTGTCAAACTCATTTTAGTTCAGGTTCCACATACAGCCAAATGTGACCTCATGTGGGCCAGATCAGTAAAATCATAGCATAATAACCCGTAAATAACAACATCTCCAAATCATTCCTCTTTGTTTTGAGGCAAAAACATTACATTCTGGAAATGTTCACATTTAATGAACTATCTTTTTACAATTTGAATTATCTAACATTAATTTCCACATCTGTGTCATCCTGCCCACTGGAACTGACACACTACACCATACAAACTAAACTAGGATCTATTAAAGAAGAATGTTATCTCGCTGCCTCGTAAATGTACAACATTTATACATACAAATACATAAACATTGTGAAAATTGCAGTTAAGGTCTTCTCTATCATTGTTTCCCACAATTCATTCCCCGGGCCGGTTTGGACCGTCTAGCCGGACGTTTTTTGCCCACGGGCCGTATGTTTGACACACCTGCACTACAGTGTCTGTTCTTGAAACTGCAAAAAATACTTAGTAAATCTTAAACGAACAGTAGATGTGCTTCCTTCCGCCGTCACTCAGAGGTAGGTAGGAAGTAGTGGAGTACAAATACTTTGTTACTGTACTTAAGTACATTTCTCTGGTATCAGTACTTTACTCCACTACTTATTTTTCTGACGTATTTTTACTTTTACTTCTTACATGTTGAACCCAAATACCTGTACTTTCTACTTCTTCCATGTTCCAAACAGGCTGGTTCCTTTAGTTTGAATGTGTGTTTGGTGGCGTGATCATTATTATTTAGAGTCATTGCGTGCCTATTGATTTGAACACGATCCGTGTATCCATCATTTCCTGGTCTTCTCTAAAGAAGAGGGACCATCGAAAACGTTGTTATGTTGCCGTTGTTCAGCATGGAAACATTCATTAGCTAACAATGACATTATTGTTCTATTAATATAAAGGGAGGTCAGGTACTCTTTAAAACAGCTGGTAGTTATGGGTACTTTTTACTTAAGCACATTTCCAAGCCCATACTTCTTTACTTTTACTTGAGCAGTGGCGAGCCGTCAGGGCCCTCTAGGCCCTCTCTGAGGTTCTAAGATATTCTCGAAAATAATATTTAAAAGCATAAAAAAAAATTTTTTTTAAGTATTGTGTTTGTTATATTTTTCATTATTTTTACCAAAATAACTTGATTTAATTGTATTTAAAATAACATTTCCAAAACAATAAATCCTTCGAATCTGCCTATTCAGTTTCTGTTTGAATGTGAAGGGTTAAATGAAAGCAGCTCGTCTCTGCGAGGTGAAGACAGGAGCTGATTGGTGGTCCTGCTGTAAATGTCAAATGACAGTACAATTGACCAATCATATCTTCCCTCTACATGGGTGAGTTTTATTATCGCGGATTTTATGAGAAGTTCCGCCCGCTGTGAAGCTTTTCTTGTTTCCATAGCAACAACAACTTCCTGTCAACAGCGTAAACTCGCCTTCAAAATAAAAGCATGCCAAATTACACTTAAGACATACAACTGCAATGAAAGTAACAAACACAGCGCAATATCCTTTTCAATTTCAAAGAACACAAATTGGGTTATTTACAGGTGTTGTTTTGTGTGGTAGAGGGTCGCTGTCATTGATGCGTTTCGCACCCCGGGCCGTTGTTTTGATATTCCGCTGAAGTTTACGCTGTGACGTAATAGGGGTGGGGGTCAGAGGGCCTAGGTATAAAAGTCACGGCTCGCCACTGTACTTGAGTAAAGAAGTTTAGTCAGTACTTCTACTTTTACCAGAGTATTTTTAAACACGAGTATCTGTACTTCTACTTGAGTAAAGGATGTATGTACTTTTGCCATCTCTGTCTTTCTGGACGTCTTCTTCTGGCCTCGGGCTCTCACCACACATCACAACTTTGTCTCTCTGAATAAATGAAACAATAGTCCACGTTCTTCACGATGAGTTTGTGGTATTAATGTGCAGCATCGTAGCGGGGGATTTCTGTTTTAATGTGTTTGGAAACATCAGTACGTGAGTCAGTAATTCTTGTGAAATAACGTGATAAAAAAGGCGATCCGAGGAGATGTTTTCACTGAGCTCTGACCTCAGGTTAATGATGAATCTGCAGATCTGCTGACAGCGAACACAAAGCGCTGAGTCAGACGCCGCTAAAAAGCACACGGGGAAACAGACAATCACAAACTGAACTGAAAGACCTCAAAATAATAAAATAATAAAAAATGAAAATGAGTGTGAAAACATGTGACATACAGAGAAATGACTCAGAGCTGCAGCTGTCTGTGTTTCTGACTTTGAGACTCTGAAGATGGATCAGAGACTTCTCCGTGGAGATTTACCGAATCAGAAACTAAAGATATGTTTATAGACAACTGAAGGAATGAATCCTAAACCATGAAATGTGTCTGCATTTCCCTTGTCTGGAAGTCAAGGGTTTTCTGAATGTGTGTTTAGTTGAAAGCCTGAAGTAAGGTCTGCGGATAACACAAGCTGAAGAGATTTTTGTTTTACTACATAAAATACGTCAGTAAATACCCCACTGGTGAATAAAAAAAGAAAGCGGTTGCTAACAAGTGTCTAAATGAAACGACGAAACGTCATCAACATTAGCCGCCTTTGGCTTAGCGGTGGTGACGTGAAGTCATGTGACCGTGCTGTAGTTCCTTTATAGCCCAACATTAGCCGCCTTTAGCTTAGCGGTGGTGACGTGAAGTCATGTGACCGTGCTGTAGTTCCTTTATAGCCCAACATTAGCCGCCTTTAGCTTAGCGGTGGTGACGTGAAGTCATGTGACCGTGCTGTAGTTCCTTTATAGCCCAACATTAGCCACCTTTAGCTTAGCGGTGGTGACGTGAAGTCATGTGACCGTGCTGTAGTTCCTTTATAGCCCAACATTAGCCGCCTTTAGCTTAGCGGTGGTGACGTGAAGTCATGTGACCGTGCTGTAGTTCCTTTAGCCCAACATTAGCCACCTTTAGCTTAGCGGTGGTGACGTGAAGTCATGTGACCGTGCTGTAATTCCTTTATAGCCCAACATTAGCCGCCTTTAGCTTAGCGGTGGTGACGTGAAGTCATGTGACCGTGCTGTAGTTCCTCTTCTCTGGTTACCCTTATCACATTTTCGACAGATACAACTGGCATTCAGGACAAACTGCATCGCCTTACATATGAATGACTAATGAACTGTATTTAACTACAAACATGAAGAGCTGAGTCTCATCTCAATGAGAGGTATACACATTTAAAGAGACAATCACTATCAAAAAAAAACTAATATGCATTTTCGAGCTAAGTCATGCGACCTAGCTGTCGTTCCTTTAGAGCCCAATCTAGCTCTATTTGTTGGATAGAAGCCAAATCTGGGGTCATTGCTCGGGAAAACATTTGTTATTTTAAGAAAATGACATGAATAATATATAAAATTACATTATTGTTAACACAGGAAAACCAAGATAATTCAATGTTTTAGTCATGTATGTAAAGGGCTTCTTTAATTACCACTTCCCGAGGATCAAACAAATATTTGATCTGAGTTTTCATGCCGTCAGTCCTCGAACGTGTACGGAGAAAAACTTCATGAATATTCAATGTTTGTAGCGTTGTCTCTTTCTTCTCTCTGACTCAAAGACGCTGTGTCGTTCAAGATCAAAGTGTGTGTGTGTGTGTGTGTGTGTATGTGTGTGTGTGTTTAACATTATTTCATATTCTGTCTGTGTTTGATCTCATTATAATGAGTAGCTTTCCCCACAATTACAGATCATTATCACACATTTACACACGATAAACTAATACTGATTGAGACACACACACATTAATATTCCCATAATGCATCACATCTCATCAACTCTGCATCAACTCCTTGTACAGCTTGTAAGCAGATTTGTAGCTACAGATAAGAACAGGATCATGCACTCGTCATATTGTGGTCTATTTAGCTTTTATAACACGCTTTCTTTCAGAATTAGGAGTTTATTTCACTAATGTTGTCTATTTGTATCCGTAGAGTTCTTCTAAATTCACTAAAAGTGAGCGTAACATAATGCCTCATTAGCATATTTAAAATAAAATGTATTACAAAAAAGTATTGTTTTAATGTCAGAAATGAAGAGGAACATGTGTTTTATAATCCAGATCTTTAAAGGCAGTTTGCTCCAAAATAGTTTTTACTCTATAAAATGTTCAGCTTTAATCGACTTTTTCCTGTAAAGACCCAGTGAAGTGTGCGCCGGTGCATGATCTGTTATGCTAATACGTATAGTAATGACCAAAATTGTCCATTGGAACCCATATAAAAGATGTTGGAATAGCAACGAATTTGACGAGTTGGAATTTTCCGCTGGGAAATCCGCCTTCGTGGGCGTGGCTTGCGATCTACTGCGTGACGTCAGAAGATGGGCTCAGCCGAAGTGTTTACATTCACCACCGTTCATTTTGTCTCTGTTTCAAAGTGGAATTTACCAACGTTTTTGAGCGAGTATTTTATTGGAAAGTTTTTCGCAGTCGACTGGAAGTGATTGCCAATCGAGAAAACCTGACAATGGAGGCGACAGTGAAGAAAAAGGGAGGAAAAACACACGGGAAGCGATGCATTGCCGCTGGCTGTGGTAATGTCAATTCTGCCGAAGTGGCGATGTTTCTGTTCCCAAAAGATGAAGGTGAGTGGCTGGTGTCATTGTTTCGTAGATTCGTAGATTGTTTATGAAAAATAAAGGCCACTGTGTTTGTGTTTACTAACAAGACTATCATGGCGGCGGCAGAGCTCAAGTCGAGTTTCTCCGCCTGGAGATATTCTCACTATTTCACTTTTGTCGAGCACAAAGAAAAGAACGTTTTAGTTAAATGTAAGTTGTGTCTTGGCGGGTCAAAGATCCTATCGACTGCCCAAAACAGCAATTAAAATCTGTTGAAACATCTGCAGAAACAACATGCTGGGACGAAGCTAGTAGCTAAGACCACAGACCCAGACTCATCCGACGCCACTCCACCTCCACCTAAGCAACAGCGGCTGGATTGGCACTTTGAAACATATCTTTGTGTTTGTGTTTGTATAGACCACATTGCTTAGCAGAGTTCAGTGATGCAAATGCATGTCAAGTTGATCAACAGGTTGTATTATTCTCCGATGCAATAACAGTACTGAAATGAAGGCTACAGTATAAGGGCATTAATGGGTGCCCTTTTTTAAGTAACTAAAAAGTTACTTTTCACAGTAACGCATTACTTTTTGGTGTAAGTAGTGAAGTAACTAGTAATTGTAACTAGTTACTGGTTTTCAGTAACTAGCACAACACTGCATGTGAACATGAATGTTGCATCATGCTATGAACAGATGAATGTATGATCAGGTGATGGCCAATCCTGTGTGTAGATCTACTCTAGATCTATGACAAAATATTGTCCTCAACTAAATTGACTTCCATGGCCACTTTCCTCATCTATCCTCTCCGAAAAGCTGTCAAAATCACTCATTTCTCTCGCACCAGTATCACTTTCCGAAGTCTCCGCCATGTTTACAATCACAACTGGGCCCATCTTGTGACGTCACAGCCGCTATCGTCTGCAGCAGCGGTAGGCTCAGACGGCCGTTCACGGGATGAAAAATTTGCGATGTTTATCTCGTCCCTCGCACTTCCTAAAAAATTATTTTAGCCATGAACAGGTACAATTATATGTAAGAAATGAAACTGCCATTTCATTTTGGCGCAAAAAAAATGCACTTCACTGGCACTTTAAAGGTCACCTATCATGCTATTTGTAGGCAATAGCATAGTTCTCAGATATATATAAAAAATATAAAAAACATGTCTATGAAGTTTTTTGCTCAAAATACCAAACAGATCACCCATTCTAGCCATGCCTCATATCCCTCTATTTCACTTCCTGTTTCTAAAGTGCTGATTTTGGGTATAAAGCTTTAAAAAAAATAAAAATTGATAAAGAATAAAAAAGGAGGGGGCTGAGCTCATGCGGGACCCGGCAGCTACTGTCTAAACTAAATACTGCCGTGATGAAACGCCATATCATGGATTATCAAGGATTATCTCTGAAACAGTATGGAGCTCAAAGGCTTTCTCTCTTGCCGGTTATACCACAAGGTGAGTTCCTTTTTATTTCCTGCTTCTTCACACACATGCTCTCCAGTACAGGTTAGCTCTGAGTGTTAGCGATGCTAATGTAAACACCGACCATATTACGTCCAAAACAGTCGGGCATTGTTTCTGATAGCAACTTTCTGATAGGGCCGTGGGTCCACATTTCAGATATTACGTCATATCTGACGCAAATTTGGATCAGCTCCGTTGTAGCCCCGTTTTTAGAGATATCGGTACGGAGGAAAAGAGAGAGGGTTTTATTTTCTGACGCAGGGGGCACATATTTATGTATAAATGACATCAAAAAGTGCATTTTGCATGATAGGTCCCCTTTAAATATTATTAAAAAACATTCAAACATATAAGGTTTATTGTTTAAATACAACAGTGTTTGGATATTCCAGATATTCAACTTTACTCATTGTTGTTCTTCTGAATTATATCGACTTTTTTCCCGTTACATTTTCATTTTCTTTTATTGAAAATTAAATAGTGTAATATAATAAAGTTGCATAATAAAATAAGCTTGGCTTTTTGAATTTGACTTTTTTAAATGTTTTATATTTCCCTTATCTCTCGTACAATTATATGAGCTGTTTTATTATTAATGTAAAAAGCTTTCCTTCACAAAATTAAATAAGTAAGAACCTAATGAACAAAGGTTGATATTGAAAATAGCTTTTTTATATAGTCGTGACACCTCACTGATGTTCATGTGCAGCAAATTAATCATTAAAATGCACTTCAACACGAGAGATTTATTTTTTAAAACCTTCTGAGTGTGTGTCTCTGCCTGCAGGTCAGAAGTTGTTTAGTCACCGCCTGGCCTCCTCTTTGTTCCTGTCAGCATGACGGATCACTCGGCTGGTTTCAGATCAGCTCTCCTCCGACGGGACGCGAGTCATTTAGGAAACAAATTGGCCCGATTACTTTCCAGATTGCTGCTGAAGTGACTCTCCGTCATGTCGCGCATTTTAATAACCTCACGTTCATCTTCTGACTTTGATGAAATATGACCAAAATCCTGAGGAATTATGTTCAGGTGTATATCAGTATGTAGTGTCTCTACTTTAAAGAGTCCTCTCCTGCTGATGTCCAGGTGTATATCAGTATGTAGAGTCTCTACTTTAAAGAGTCCTCTCCTGCTGATGTTCAGGTGTATATCAGTATGTAGTGTCTCTACTTTAAAGAGTCCTCTCCTGCTGATGTTCAGGTGTATATCAGTATGTAGTGTCTCTACTTTAAAGAGTCCTCTCCTGCTGATGTTCAGGTGTATATCAGTATGTAGTGTCTCTACTTTAAAGAGTCCTCTCCTGCTGATGTTCAGGTGTATATCAGTATGTAGTGTCTCTACTTTAAAGAGTCCTCTCCTGCTGATGTTCAGGTGTATATCAGTATGTAGTGTCTCTACTGTGACATGTCTCCATGCTTTAATGTACAGAAATCTCTTCATTTTTCTCATACTGCCTGTGCTGCAGGCAAACCAGAGCCCAGTCTGCTCTGATTGGTTAGCTGGCCGGCTCTGTTGTGATTGGTCAACCGCTTAGAGATGTCCCTTCCCTTAGCCTATCACGTACAGGGTGTTGGAGCGCAAGCCAATAGGAGCGTGAGGGATGTCATCATGTTCCGGGAACTTGGGGATTTTAGCCTTTGCAGACCATGCACTAAAACCTTTAGAACTCACTACAGGGAAGGAGAAAAAAACCCAAAAGCAGAAACGAGCCTCTTTAATGATTATGTCTCGAAAACTATGATGACAGATATTATTTTCAGTCTTTTTTTGTACTTCCCAAAGAGGTATCAGTTATGACGACGAGGATATCTACAGGAAACATAGACGGTCACATAATTAGTATAATATTTACAATAATTATGTGACCATCTATGTTTCCTCTAGATATTTAATTGCTCTTTTTACTGCACTGTTAGTGTACAGTTTTACTTTTATGCTGCTGTGTTTATTGTATTTTTGTAACTCTGGCACAGCCGTTTCCTTCGGGCTGAATAAAGTCTTATCTTATCTCATTTTATCTCATCTATCTTAGAGAGTGCAGCACTAACAAAGTAAACTTCAGATAAAGTTTGTTGAACAGTTTGTCATCACGTGCCCAGCGTTCACTCTGCAGCTCAGAGATGAAGAAAGAGGGTCATCACACTCATTACCTCCTCCTCGTCTTCCTCGCTCTCTGCAGTCAGAGATCTCACATTGACTGAGTTTAACGTCGCTCGTCTGAGATTATCCTCTCAGTGATTTATCATTAATATCTTTCCCCAGGGAGTCACTGCTCCTCAGGATCTGCTTTGAAAGACCTTTCTCCTTCTCTTTCCTGCAGGGCGGAGAATCTGTGCACAAAAACTAGCATTAGTTTGCGATCTGGTTTGCTTACTGCACATATTTTATATTTTAGTGAATTCTATTCCAATGTAAATACTGCTTTATATTATTTTATATTTGACTATATTTTGTCTTATTTTTTTGTAATGTTATCAAAATTGTTCGCAATCTGTGTTTTTAATTTTTGTTTTACTTTTATGTATGCACCACGACACCAAGTCAAATTCCTCGTACGTGTCAACCTACCTGGTGATAACTTCTGATTCTGATTAATAATGTTTCTATTATACACAATAATAGAGGATGTTTCTGTCATTATACTCAGGCACAGAATCAGAAATCCTTTATTAGTCCCACAGCGAGGAAATGTACATCGTTACAGCCAAAGTGGCCTGGCAGCAAAAAAAAAAGGGGATGCAATAAATACAGAATATACTAACATATTAATATGAAGAAGAAAAGCACACGTGATAGGCTAAGGTGCGGGACATCTCTAAGCGGTTGACCAATCACAAAAGTAATAAAAAAACACTTCTAGCAGCCCAACATTATCTATTTTTCTTTTGCAGGTGTTATTATTATATGAATCTGAAGTAAGGGTTTACCCTAACTTTGAAAGTATAGGATATACATGTATACATTCATCACATTTTTGTTTATGCTTTGTAACTCAGATGTCACTTCTAATTACAGCTGAGATTCACTTTTATTGTTTACTTTGAACCATAACATTATTGGGATAAACCCATTATCATTATTACTTAGTCAATAAAGTTTAATATGGCTATAAAACAGGAATACACAATATAAAGACATAATTTCCTTGGGTAAATAGATTTTTAATGGACTGCCATTAGTTGACCACTGCAAATAAGATCTTTATTGTCGTTTAATAAAAATACTAATAAATGAAACAGTAATAAAAACAGTTAACAGCAGCTTTTAAACACTTTAGGCACTTTTTAAACTTACATTTATTCATTTGCACATTTAAATAGGTGCATTTATAAATGGTGAATACTACATGTATACATGAGAGTAACACATGCGTCACTTCCGGGCAAAAATGACGGCTCCGCCCACTTTTGGGGGAAAACTGTCATTTGAATGGTGGTCAATACAAATTCTGAAGTTTTTGCCAATCCGATCAGAAATTTAAGAAAACGGTGGATTTCCGGATCTTCAAAAAGCCCGATTACGATGGCAACAATTACATGAAATCATTGGAAATCGACGATCGGGCTCGATATATGGTTAAATATAGCAGTAGGCTATCGATGTCCATAGATGAGAGTAGCACCTACGTCACTTCAGGGCGAAAATTATGGCCCCGCCCTCTTTTGGGGAAAACCAACGCTGATCGAGCCTGAAGCCACAGAGCTCTTCTGTTACTGTCCTTTCTTCTTAGAGGAAGTCCAGAAACACTGAACTCTGGATTTGTTTTAATGTTTGAGGTGCAATAAACACACAGCAGCTTTGGCATGATAAACTATTACTCTTCCGCCTCGCTCATGAGAGTAACAGCTGGAGAAATACAGCCTCGCCTACTGATTTTAATTTAACTATATATCGAGCCTGATCGTCGATTTCCAATGATTGAATGTAACTGTTTGCCTGACTGGCCATCGTAATCGGGCTCTTTGAAGATCAGAAAATCCACGGTTTTCTTACATTTCTGATCGGATTGGCAAAAACTTCAGAATTCGTATCGACCGCCATTCAAATGACAGCGTTGTTTTCCCCAAAAAAGTGGGCGGGACCATAACTTTTGCCCGGAAGTGACGTAGGTGTTACTCTCATCTATTGTGAGTATTTCTGATTTCATGTATTAGTGATTTCTTTATCAATTTAATACTTTTATTTTGATTTTTGACTGAAAGACTTCTTGTTATTCCATTATCATCATCACTAAGATAATAAAGTGTGAAAATAATTTTCCACTTTTACTTCAGTGAAGAAGTTCTTAATGCTAAACAGGAAGCGCTTCATTAATTCAGAGAGACGGGCGAAGAGAAGTTTTAAAAATCACTCAGAGAAACTCTTTCTGCTGCTCTGCACTCAGAGTGCCCTCTCACTTATTCAGGACACACACACACACACACACACACACACACACACATTCCACTGAATGTTCTTCTATTACTGCAACATTAACCCCGTTTGTGATGTCATTACACGCCGCTCAACACAGACACACTCACAGAGGAGGGGAGGAGGAGGAGGAGAGGAGGAGTAAGGATGGTGAGTTGTGCAAAAGTAAAACTCTGCAAAGAAGATTGGAAAGAGATAAGGAGGGTAAGAGGAGGAGGAGGAGAAGAGAAGAAGAGGAGGAGTTGTTAAAAATAAACATTTCCTGTACAGATACATGTTACTGCGAGAATTAATAAATGTATCCTGGTCCTGAAAGGGCGGAGGGATACGCCGGGCCTCACCACGACCTCATCACGACCAAATACCGAATACTAGCAAATAAAAGGCAACAGATGAATAATTAAATGGATACAAAATATAATAATTACTGCTTAATTGTAGTGGAGAGAAGTAGAAAGTGCCAGGAAAAGAAAATACTTCAGTAAAGTACCTCAAATGTATACTTAAGTACCTTCCACCAGTGCATACTTAAATATTAAAGCTTTATCGATGAAGTTTCTTATAAAACAGGAAGTGAAGCTCAGTGAAATGTTAACGGATTATTTCTACTTCTTCTGTCTGGATAAAATAAATGTTCCCCTTAGACTAAAACCCATCAGTAAACAGAACGACGTGTCAGTGAATGAGTCACGATGCCTTCAGGAACCAGATGCATCATCCGTCTAACTTTCAGCAGCTTTGACCTTTTTAAAGTTTAAAACGTTGGCCTTTAATTGCATCATCAGCCCGCAGCCGTCAGTGTTTTATAAAGCCAGTACAACGTGAACACATGTGGATGAAACTTGTGTTTATAACGTTTTAGAAAATGTCATCGCTAATCAAGACAAACCAAGTTCATTGTCATTTTTAAACATAAGAGGTGCATGATGGGAAAAAGGTGTTTCTCAAAGTAACCCTATGCAACATAACAACACATGCCTTCACATAATTAACTACAACTCACAGCTAATGGTCGAAAAGTGTTTTAAATGACAAGAGGAGGTGAGCTGGTCCCCTTTAATCGCATGTCATCGTCTCTCAGCCGTTTCAGAGTATTTTTATTTTGTTTTCTGACACTTTGTGAGTTCCCTGACACCGGGGACGCATATTTATGTATAAAAGACATCAAAAAGTGCATTTTGCATGATAGGACACCTTTAATTCACACACACACACACACACACACACACACACACACACACACACACACACAAAGGGTATGTCTGAGCCGAGGGGGGTTATTTAATGAAGGATTCATGGGGGACGGCAGGCAGATCACCTGAAGGAAGATTCCTGCTGACTGTCTGACCTTTACACACACACACACACCACAACACACACACACCTACACACACACACACACACACACACACAGCTTGGCATTCACACCACTGTCGATGTTGTGTTGACTTTAATTACAGATGAGTCTCAAACACGACAAAGGCAATTAGAGCAAATGGCAGTTTATTAAAGCACAATCAAGCACCCACTGATCTGTGAAAACATGGGTGTGTGTGTGTGTTTGTATGTGTGTGTGTGTGTGTGTTTGTATGTGTGTGTGTGTGTGTGTGTGTTTGTATGTGTGTGTGTGTGTGTGTGTGTATGTGTGTGTGTGTGTGTGTGTGTGTGTGTGTGTGTGTGTGTGTGTGACACTGGCAGCTGCACCAACACACTGCTGTGAAAACATAACTCTATATAAAGCGCTGCGATCAGGGGATTGACTCACCAAAGTCATGTGAATATTTATTTATATAACCTCTGTGTGTTAATATCTATTTATTTATATATTATATATCAGTGTGAGTTAATCCTGAAATCTGACAGGTGAACATAACAACAACAACAACAAATACTTTGTAATTGTACTTAAGTACATGTTTCTGGTATCAGTACTTTACTGCACTACTTATTTTACTGACGACTTTTTACTTTGACTTCTTACATTTTGAACCCAAATACCTGAACTTTCTACTTCTTACATTTTGAACTCAAATACCTGTACTTTCTACTTCTTACATTTTGAACCCAAATACCTGAACTTTCTACTTCTTACATTTTCCAAACAGGCTGGTTCCTTTAGTTTGAATGTGTGTTTGGTGGCGTGATCATTATTATTTAGAGTCATTGCGTGCCTATTGATTTGAACACGATCCGTGTATCCATCATTTCCTGGTCTTCTCTAAAGAAGAGGGACCAATGAAAACGTTGTCATGTTGCCGTGGTTCAGCATGGAAACATTCATTAGCTAACAATAGGGATGGGTATCGTTAGGATTTTATTGATACCGATATACCGATATACCGATATACTTATCGATGCCGGTGTTTTTCGATACTCTTATCGATACTTTTCAATAATTTGGTGCTCAAAATTATAGACATGATTACAAGATGTGAAGATTAAACAACAGTCATTTTATTGTAATTTATTTGTATTTATTATTTAATGTAACTTCTTCAATGTCATACCAAGCAGGTATGAGTGTGTTTGACAGTGTGTCTCTGGAAGGGGGGCGGTAATTAGGGGCAGTTCATAGATCCATGTAAACATGACCATTATTCAGTTAAAACGAGACGCTGCGTGCGCCACTCCTAAACCGGAAGCTCCGGTCGCCTAACCATTATAATCCGTTTATTGCGTTTATTATTTATAATTGTAATGATGGATTATCAGTAATCATTTTAAAGTTACACAGAGACATTGGATTAACCGTTTTTATGCCCTTGAACACAACTTTTGATCACAAAACAGCAAAGGTAAGACATAACTATCATCATGGCTACGTAAAGTGAAGTTGTTTTCTTGCTCTTTCCTGGCTGCTAGTTCAGTGAGTTTTGTGAGTCGTACAGTGATGAGACTTACACCAATGGAATCTGTGGAATCTCAGCTTTCATGTGATTGGTTGTTTGTGCAGATAGAATGACGTAGAAATGTCGCTTTTGCCAGTTATGTGCTAAAGCAGCCGTTAGCCCCGTTAGCCCGTTTTGCTAAGTGTTGATTTAGACTCTTGGTGTTGGACTTCTGTTCCGTGTAGGTAAAATGGTTAATATCGTCTGTTAGCTGAGTGTTTCCCGTTAAGTGGGTATGCATCATTAATAGGTTGTTAAATGTTAAGAAGCCTTGAGACGCTGTTTCTAGCTAGATGTTGCGTCTGCCCCTATGGTCTGCCCCCGGGAGTCTCACAATAATAAGAGCGCTGTTAGGAAAGATGACGAGTGGCATTCACAGTGGCCAATCAAAGGGGTACTCAAACCGGATACGTCTTTCTGGGTCTTGTAACTTGACGCAGTTTTAGAATAAAAATTAAGTCATTCATTGGTTAGAGTTTAATGAGAGAAAGATAATCAGAATCGCTCAAGAAATGACTGAAGTTGCCTCTTTAGTAACATTTCCTGTTGCTGCTCCTTCAAAATAAAAGTCGTCCACCTGCAAAACTCCGGAAAGCTTTAACTGTGACACAAGCATCTACCAAAGAGTCATTTTGGGGAAAAAAACGGATTGTTTTTTACGTTTTCTGGTATTATTGCAGCACATTTTAAGCAAATTTGCAGTTGTTCACTTCAATCATTTTGCAATTAAAGCACTTTTAGTATGGTATTAGCAGTCCACCAGTGCATCATATCATACATTTTTATACATAAAAATAAGCTATAAGTGTTTCGTTATCGAATATGTTAGTGGAGAAGAAGTTTAAAGTAGTATTTAATGGGAATACTTAAAGGTCCCATGACATGGCCATTTCTACTGATCATAATTCCATTGTTGAGGTCTACTAGAATAGATTTACATTGTTCAATGTTCCAAACTCACATTGGTTTCTCATACAGCATCTCTGTATAGTCTGTGTATTCACTCTCTGTCCTAAACGGCTTGTTGGAGCTCCTGCCCCCCCCCCCCCACCCTCCCTATGAGCCCTCTGTGCTCTGATTGGTCAGCTCGCCCACTCTGTTCTGATGAGTCCACCACCGTTACAGCGGAACATCAGAGATTATGTGTTACAATGGCGTTTGTTAGCAACCAGGAAATGACACCAGTAATGACAAACAGATGAGAATGCTGCGTGAGGCGTTGCGAGACTCGCTGCTCCGCCCTTTGAGGCTCGAGGAGCGGACAGTGTGAGCTGGATTACTGGGGCCGTTTCCTGGTTGCTGTGTGGGGTCTGAGAGACAGGGAGACACCGCGGAGCTCAGCCTGAGCACACACACACACTCACAGCCTGAGCTCCGAGTGTGTGTGTGTGTGTGTGCGGAGATCCGCGGAGCCGCGGCTGAGAAAAGATAATGCTGAGTGAATGTGTGTGCGGAGCTCCGCAAAAAAAATGGAAAAAGAAAAATGTCCAACGAGGCGTTCTGGGGCAGCATAGACAGGTCTTTTCTGTGTTAGAGTTTTACTCCCTACAGGGTGCACTTTGAGGGTTTGTGACTCTGCAGATCGTTTACATGCAGAAAAAGCTTCATAACACAAGGGGACGGGTAATAACCAGAAAAGCAGGACATGGGACCTTTAAATATAGTAAAAGCATGTCAATAAATACAATACTTAATAAAAGTACTTCGACCAACACTTACAACACTTTTCAGACGCTGACGAAAGTTCCTCCTCTCTAACTCCATCTGTGTAACTAGATTGTATGATTGAAAGATGTAATAATGGCTCAGTTTTAAAGGGTTTATAACTTCCCCAAAAATACCTCCAGGAAATAAAATCAGGAGACGGAAAAGTGGGTTTGTTCGTCATCCGAGACGAGATGAGCTGGAGATGGGGTTGTGGTTTCCTGTGGATTGAAATGTATCACCTCTTCATGTTTTATTACTTCACACACACACACACACACACACACACACACACACACACACACACACACACACACACACACATACACACACATACACACAGCTTGGCATTCACACCGCTGTCGAAGTTGTGTTGTTTTGACAAGTGTTGACTTTAATTACAGATGAGTCACAAACACGACAAAGGGCATTATGGGAAATGCAGTTTATTAAAGCACAATCATGCACCCACAGATCTGTAAAAACAAGGGTGTATGTGCGTGTGTAAATGTTGTTATTTGTGTGTGTGTGTGTGTGTGTGTGTGTGTGTGTGTTTCCTCTGCATCCATCACTGTGGCAGCACCGGACAAACCAATCTCCCCGATGTCTCCCCTCGTTCCGTCACAGCTTCTTCAGACTAACGGAGGTTCAGTGTTTTCCTGAGAGTGTGTCCTGTTTGAAGAAGTGTGTGTTATTTACTGTCTGTGATGATCAACACAAACCGAAATACTTTGTTTATCCTGCGGGGAAAAATCGGGTTTTGTGACTCATTTTAGAATTAAATATTTGTATAACCGTAGGAAGTCGGATAGCTTTTCCCCAGTGATGTAAATGGAGGACATCGGAATAACTGTAAGGTAACTTTATGCCGTGCTGTTGGTATTTTCTAGGCTATCTCACCTTCTCTTGGTCTCATTAAGGTGTTTTCCTGCAGCATGGTGATATGACTTAATATACACCTTATCACGCTGCACACACACCGTTCACCTCATACACAGTGAATGGAGCCAAACTGTGAGCACAAATCTACATACGAAACTGTGTGTGTGTGTGTGTGTGTGTGTGTGTGTGTGTGTGTGTGTGTGTGTGTGTGTGTGTGTGTGTGTGTGTGTGTGTGTGAGAGACAAATGAATCCCCAGCAGCTAATGGGGGTCTCTTTCTCCCGCTGCCCAGCAGCTATCAGCTGAAAATGACTTCCTGTGAGATCACTATGAGCAGGTCCAAACCTCCGGTGAGGCGAGTTATTTGCATGAACGAGGCGGTGTAATACATGGCTCCATTAAATAAACAAAGAGAGCGTGATGAAGGTTCATGGATGCAGAGCGTTGGGGGGGAAATAAAAAATGACCCGGCAGTTTCTACGTGTTTACAATAATCTGCTGTGAGTTACCCTGCAGAGAGAGACCTGAGACACAGATGCATGTGTTTGGATGGAGCAGTTAGAGCTCCAGCAGAACAGCTAACTGCAGAAAGAGCAATAAAGAGGCGTGGAAGTGACGGAGTGAACATAAAGACAGATGTCTCAGACTTTAGAAACTCTCTTAGTTTTGGTCCTGAAAGCTCATTAGGATGCAATCAACTCGCAGAATCTGAGAAATGTTCCATAAATCCAAATAATAAGCAACTAGTTTACTGTTTGAAATGTTGAATATGTGGAGCAACAATGAGTGACGATGATAAGCAGCTGATTTGCAGACGCTCATTTGTTGAAACTCACGAAGTCTACCTGTTTCCTCTCTGGTTTTTGACTGATGCACATATTTAAAGTACAATAAATACGATCCATTTGTTGTTAAACGTTAGAGTCCTTATGATGTGTTTTTAGCATGATTTCAAAATTGTAAATAGCTCAACGGCGACGGCCTACAGTCAGAACAGATCCTTTGCATTGTATTTGATAAAACATGTTTTATTTTGAATAAACAATTACATTTCAAACATGAATAAGTTCAAAGCATGGTCTATAATGCTCCAAAGGTCTGGAGCAAACTCCCAGAAACCTGCAGGTCCGCTGTGACTCTGAATACTCTTAAATCCAGGCTGAAGAAGATGAAGATTTTTCTTTTTGCCGCAGCTTTTAATTGAACTGTTCACATCTCACACTGCGCTGTAACCTTTATTCATGTACCTGTGATATTCATGTTTTATTATCTTTGCTTTTAATGTTTCTAATGTGTTTCTTCATGCTCTTAATGTCTTTCATTTCTGTAAATGTGTTGAAAGGTGCTGTATAAATAAACGTGCCGTGTCCATAAGGCCTGTTTGTTCACAGCATTCCTGCAGCAGATTGTGACGTGTGATAAACAACATGGTGCTGTTCTGAGGTCAGGATGGGAACAACTGAAATCAATTTATAACCAGGGAGCACATGTAGCCGGAGCAGCATTATTAACCCAATTTCCCCCAGCATGCATCTGGGTTTGTGGGTTTGAGGCCATGCATGTGAGTGTCATCCCTCCGAGGATTAGACTCATTAGACTGCAGATAATCCTGACCTGAAAAACAGAAAGCACGTCAACATAAATCAGACTTCTCACCTTCAGAGAGGCTTATTATCTTTTAATGATTCACAAGGCTTTACATAACCTTGCCCCAACATAAGTGACTCTCATGTTATCAACCTGCAAGGCACTCAGATCCCCAATGTTTTACTTTTAGAAGTAAGGCAAGGCAAGGCAAGTTTATATCTACCTTTCAACACAAGGCAATTCAAAGTGCTTTACAACAAGGAAAGAGCGAGGCGGTCATTATGGGGAAAAGAACACCCGACAGGCTGATCAGAGAGCCCGACGCGATGAGCCTGCCCTAATGCCAAAGTAACTGGCAACTGAATATGTTTTGCCGTTTGATGTCTATGTCTGGACCGTTGCGTAAAAAGGAGGGTTTCTGCCCCGTTACCTCTCCGCTGTTTTCTTGTCCCAGTTTGCTTTTCGGCCGAACTGTATACAGTTCAATCGACCGGACTTCTTTCTGCAGATGTGAGCGTCCTTAACAACGGTCAATAAGTCCTTGACAGCGGTTTGTACTACTGGATTAACAATGTGTCACGTGTTCTGAATTGACCAATCAGAATCGAGTATTCAACTAAGCCATGTAATAATGGCATTTAAAAACACAAGCAAAGATAATAAAACATGAATTAAAGTCACAGAGCAGGGTGAGAAACACACATCTGAAATGTTTAGCTCTGACTCAATCATTGCTCAATTTTAGCAGCAATAGTTTTCTATCACCTCACTTTCTTTCCACTTTCTCTCTTAACTTCTCCTTTAGTTATTTCAAGTGTTTCATGCTAAACGAACCCCCCTTTAGAAAATTCTAATCTGACCCCATGGTACCTTTTTTAGTTTTCGCCGAAACTATTCCTCTTTTAGAAATGCACATTAGTCAAGTTTACCTTGTCTTTCTAGGACTTTTAGAAGTACCTAGAGTGCATAACAAGAACACTGGGGAGGATCCTTTCTGTTTTTATATCGCCCCAAACATTTGATCTTAGAACAGCAACTTCAATTGGAATTTTTAAAAGTAAATTAAAGACCTTTCTTTTTAATTTGGGTTATAATTGTAATTATTTAGTAGTATCACTGTTCATGTTTTATTACGTGATATAACTATAACTCTTTCTGATTGTTTATACCTTGTTTTTATGATGTTCCATACTCTGTAAAGCACTGCGTCAAGCATGAAAGCTGCTATTTAAATAAAGTGTGTTATTATTATTATTGCTTTTCTCCTGGAGGTTCCAAGGTAACCATCATCTTTACAATATGTATTCACACCTAACCTTCAGCTCTTCAACAAACTGACAGTGACGGCAGAAGAAGAAGATAATCGACTCATTTTTTTTATTTGATTGTATTTAATTATTTAAAATGAAATGTGTCTTAAGGTCGACTTACTAAATCTGTCCAGGGACTACAGATGAAAAATAGCCTCTTGGCACATTTACAGAAATGTTGATTAATGTGCACTGTCCCTGATAAAGACATGAATACAACAAATCAAAAAAAGATGACAAGAGGTCTTCGGTACAGCACGTCAAACTAAATCAGACATCTCACCTTCACAGAGTCTTATTGCTTTTCTCCTGGAGGTGCGGAAGTTAACAATAATCTTTACAGAGCAGCGATCCTCTCTGTACTCACTCATAACCTTCAGCTCTTCCCAACAAACTGACAGTGTGACAGGAGGGAGAAGAAGAAGAGGGAGAAGAAGAAGAAGAAGTCAAACACTCACCAAATAACGAGCTGCTCCGATCCCTCCGTGTCAAACCGCTGTCACTCAAACACACGGCTGAAAAACATCTGGGATGATTAAGATAAGATAAGATGAGATGATAAGACTTTATTCATCCAGAAGGAAATAGTTGTGCCAGAGTTACAAAAATACAATAAACACAGCAGCATGATAATAAAACTAACAGTGCAGCAAAAAGAGCAATTCATGGTCGCAGTTGGAGTAAAATAGAAGATGAAGCAAAGTGTGCGTTAAGGCGGGACTACTTTGTGATTGACAGGTCGCTACCACTGCATTGTCTATGATTGCTTGAAACGATATTTACATCTTTTCAAGTCTATGAGAGTTAACTGTAGTATTATGATCACCTAGCCCCTCATATTGGGGGGTTTCAGGAACTAAGTAACTCTGAGAGGGTTCAATAAGGGTCTCTCTTACAGGATGAATCTGGTGCTTTCAAGTCTCTCTATATGTAATACGTTCCCTGGAAATGTGAGAAAATCGAATAAAACCAAACCTGAACTGTAAGGAAATCCAATTATGTAATAAAAGGTCCCGACAGATATTGAAATAAAACCCATTGTTAATATTCGAGTTCTGGTTGAGATTAGATATTCTTATTCATACCAAACTGGGAACCACTGCTCACTACTCAACTCAACTATAAATCAGGTCAAATGTAATTTAAATATCAGGACTTTTCAAACAGTTTTTGGGGAAGTTACTCCTAATTGGTGTGTCTATATATATATATGATAAGTATTATTTGTAGAGCACTTTTCCTGAGCCAGGCGCAGCCAGGCGCAGCCAGGCGCAGCCTAGGAGGAAAAGTGCTTCAACAATGTGAGAAACATCACAGATTGCAACAGCAAACAAGAAACGTGCTTCAGGTGAAACGTTCAAAACCATTCTGAGCACATGCAGAAAAACATCAAGTATCCGGGACACACGGGGGGGGGGGGATCCCTCTGACAAATAAAGGCAGACAAAAGACAAACAGATAAGATACAATAACATATTAAAAACCTATCAAATAAATAAATAAAACAATTTAGAATAAAAAATTGGATTAATGAAAATAAAAAGATCAATTTAAAAGTTAACCCGCCTTAAATCTTGAATCTTGTATAAAAAATAAAGTGAAATGTCTGCTCGAGACCCACTGTACCCTTCCTTCCTCTCCTTCCTTCCTCTCCTTCCTTCCTCTCCTTCCTTCCTCTCTTCCCTTCCTCTCCTTCCTTCCTCTCTTTCCTTCCTCTCCTTCCTTCCTCACCTTCCTTCCTCTCTTCCCTTCCTCTCCTTCCTTCCTCTCCTTCCTTCCTCTCTTCCCTTCCTCTCCTTCCTTCCTCTCTTCCCTTCCTCACCTTCCTTCCTCTCTTTCCTTCCTCTCTTTCCTTCCTCTCCTTCCTTCCTCTCCTTCCTTCCTCTCTTTTCTTCCTCTCCTTCCTCCCTCTCCTTCCTTCCTCTCCTTCCTTCCTCTCTTTCCTCCCTCTCTTTCCTCCCTCTCCTTCCTTCCTCTCCTTCCTCTCTTTCCTTCCTCTCCTTCCTTCCTCTCTTTCCTTCCTTCCTCTCCTCCCTCTCTTTCCTCCCTCTCCTTCCTTCCTCTCCTTCCTTCCTCTCTTTCCTCCCTCTCCTTCCTTCCTTTCCTTCCTCTCTTCCCTTCCTCTCCTTCCTTCCTCTCCTTCCTTCCTTTCCTTCCTCTCCTCCTTCCTCTCCTTCCTTCCTCTCCTTCCTCCCTCTCTTTCCTTCCTCTCTTTCCTTCCTCTCCTTTCCTTCCTCTCTTTCCTTCCTCTCTTCCCTTCCTCTCTTTTCCTTCCTCTCTTTTCCTTCCTCTCTTTCCTTCCTCTCCTTCCTTCCTCTCTTCCCTTCCTCTCCTTCCTCTCTTTCCTCTCCTCCCTCTCTTTCCTTCCTCTCTTTCCTTCCTCTCTTTTCCTTCCTCTCTTTCCTTCCTCTCTTTTCCTTCCTCTCTTTTCCTTCCTCTCTTTCCTTCCTCTCCTTCCTTCCTCTCTTCCCTTCCTCTCTTTCCTCTCCTCCCTCTCTTTCCTTCCTCTCTTTCCTCTCCTTCCTCTCTTTCCTTCCTCTCTTTCCTACCTCTCTTTCCTTCCTCTGCTTCCTTCCTCTCCTTCCTTCCTCTCCTTCCTTCCTCTCTTTCCTCTCCTTCCTCTCTTTCCTTCCTCTCCTTCCTTCCTCTCCTTCCTTCCTCTCTTTCCTCTCTTTCCTCTCCTTCCTCCCTCTCCTTCCTTCCTCTCCTTCCTTCCTCTCTTCCTCTCTTCCCTCCCTCTCTTCCCTTCCTCTCCTTCCTCACTCTCTTCCCTTCCTCTCCTTCCTTCCTCTCTTTCCTTCCTCTCCTTCCTCCTCTCTTTCCTTCCTCTCCTTCCTTCCTCTCCTTCCTTCCTCTCCTTCCTCTCTTTCCTTCCTCTCCTTCCTTCCTCTCCTTCCTTCCTCTCCTTCC
>CM062264.1:40382117-40457117 GCA_031216635.1 Dissostichus eleginoides | reverse complement strand
TACGCCGGTCGTTTATCACCCCAACCCCAGAGATAATTACAGCCATGATTCTTTTATAGAATTATCTTAACTGTCTGGTTCCTCCTGTAAATTAAATCCAGTCGAGAGCGACCTCTAAAGGCGACTAGGAGCTCTCCAAAGTCTTAAATGTGTTTTTGCATCTTCACTTTTTGATTACACAAATTTGTTTATATTTATATTTTTGTACTTCTGAGCTTTGGATAAAAAAAATAGTCATATTTGGCATTTTTCACGCAGTCTGCCATTCATACACATGTATCTAAAACCAACTAGTTTATGAACTAAAGCACACAACTGCTTTCAACAGCATCAGGTGCGTGCAACATTTTCGAAATTTCAATTCAATTGTGATATTGTTGTATTTTAGATGTAACATTAGCATTTTTGTGGTGTTTGACAAAGACATCAACTGAGCCATGTGCGCCGTCTTCATAGATCTATCCTTTGAATTTAGCTCCAAAAGTACACAAATCTATAGCTGAATATTGATAGAGCAGCTCTATTGGTTCTAAATGAAGGCGCTAAATGGCAGAAAATGGCGCTAGCTGTTTTAATGTGGATTTTCCTTCCATGCGTCCACTGCCTGTCATAAACCACGCACAAAGAACTAAAACTAGTCGTAAATGTCCTCATATCTTCCACGCCAAAGGATTGCGAGCTTCCTTCAATTCCACTGTCTTTAAGAGGCCTTAGTTCATATCAGAAGGTAGTGAATATACTGATGTCAGATAACCCAACACCATGTTGTCCTATAGCTTGTTGTGTAAAATAAATATCGTTCCTACATTTTGCCCAATATTACAGAGGGAAAACCCTTTAAAGCCATATTTACAGGGGTCCCTTGTTCTCTCGTATCACTTTATCTAAAGGAAAATGTGTTATGTTGATACCCATTGATCCCCTTTAAGGACAACGTATGCTAATCCAATGTGTTATTTTCCTTCATGCTGGAGTCCCTAAGCAGTCTTGAAATTGCATAAATTGGATATGACTGAAGGCTTGGAATCTTTTGGACCCAATGAGCCAAATTGTATTCATGCATGATGGTTTTTGTCCACACATTAAGCATTTCCTTGTAGTGGGACACCAAAAGATCTTGTACCGCACCTGAAAAAGACAAACATGGGTATATGTGGGTCTCTAAGGGTTAAACTGTACATTGGAAACATGAAAACACCAACATATAAGCTTATTTGGGGACAAATATAGGAGAAAAAATGCCATGAGGACAGAAACAACATGTAAAAGCTCATCATAGGGACTGATGAAAGAAACCAAAAATAAGATATAACATGTTAAATACAGGAGCAGGGGGCTAAACAGTAAGTTATTATCATTGAAAAGCTTCCTAATGTCTAAGAAGTTGTCCAAACACAACTTTCTGCAACTCAAATATGCAAGCCCAGCATCCAGACCTGACAAAACCTCCCGTGTCTCAGGAAGGTAAATGTGTGAAACAGCTGCTTCATGATTTATCAGCCGGTAATTCGCCCGTACCGCAGCGAACTGGAAGTCGTAATTATTCAAAGCCTCGTTCATTCAGCATGGAAAGCACAACCTTTGCAGAGGCTGTTGATTAAAATGTGCCGTGGTGATGGAGCTGTTGACGGGCTTCTGTTCACACACTCCACTCGTTCATTTGTCAAAGTGTGCATAACAGGCAAGGCAAGTTTATTTATACCTTTCAACACAAGGCAATTCAAAGTGCTTTACAAACATGAAAGACATTAAGAAACATATTATAAAATGGCATTTAAAAACACTCATTTAAAAGCAAAGATGATAAAACATGAATAACAAAGGAACATGAAATAAAGTTACAGTGCAGTGTGAGAAACACACATCTGAAATGTTTAGCTCTGACTCTGAATCATTGCTAACTTTTTAGCAGAAATACGATCTCACTTCCTTTCTACTTTCTATTTTAACTTCTCCTTTAGTTATTTCAAGTGTTTCATGCTAAACGAATCCCCCTTTGGAAAATTCTAATCTGCAACCCAATATTCCAAAAATTCAACGGATCCTGGCCATATTTGTGTAGCATATACAATTAATTTGCTCCCAGACATTCATGTGGCTTGCTAGTTTTGGACCCCATCTGTAACCCCAATACACGTGGGGGACTCATTTCAATGCTGTTATGTGGAAGTATTTATAGAAGTTGTGAAAGAAATATAAGGCGAAAACCATCACAAGCTAAGGTGATTACACAACAGATACCACATGATAATCTCACTGCATTAGTAACATAAAGGATGCACCAATATCTAATTTCCCAGCCGCTACGAATACCAATTGTTGAAGCCATTTTGCATTTTTACCTTATTTATATTTACAGTATAATGAAATATTTTAATTACTATGCCCAACATTAGCCGCCTTTAGCTTAGCATAGTGACGTCAAGTCATGTGACCATGCTGTAGTTCCTTTATAGCCCAACATTAGCCGCCTTTAGCTTAGCATAGTGACGTCAAGTCATGTGACCGTGCTGTAGTTCCTTTATAGCCCAACATTAGCTTCCTTTAGCTTAGCGGTGGTGACGTGAAGTCATGTGACCGTGCTGTAGTTCCTTTATAGCCCAACATTAGCTTCCTTTAGCTTAGCGGTGGTGACGTGAAGTCATGTGACCGTGCTGTAGTTCCTTTATAGCCCAACATTAGCCGCCTTTAGCTTAGCATAGTGACGTCAAGTCATGTGACCGTGCTGTAGTTCCTTTATAGCCCAACATTAGCCACCTTTAGCTTAGCGGTGGTGACCTGAAGTCATGTGACCGTGCTGTAGTTCCTTTATAGCCCAACATTAGCTTCCTTTAGCTTAGCGGTGGTGTCGTGAAGTCATGTGACCGTGCTGTAGTTCCTTTATATCCCAACATTAGCCGCCTTTAGCTTAGCGGTGGTGACCTGAAGTCATGTGACCGTGCTGTAGTTCCTTTATAGCCCAACATTAGCCACCTTTAGCTTAGCATAGTGACGTGAAGTCATGTGACCGTGCTGTAGTTCCTTTATAGGCTAACGTTAGTTTTTTTTCTTCAGAAATGTTAATATGTGGAGATTATCCTGCTGAACTAAAGGTGTAAGTATCATAAATGTTTGTTTGAGACAGGGATTCTTTTCTGCGACAATCCAAAATCACACGGTTATTTCTTGCACCTTTCTGAGCAATTTACTGACTGTCAGACTCCACCATGTAGCTGAAAAACCACTGCACTTCTTGCTCTCACGCCCCTCTCCATCGCCTCCAAACACCAGGAGGCTCAATCTGAAGCCGTCCTGACCCTTTAATAACAGGCTTCACCTCCTAAAGCTCTTCATTACGGACAGATGAGAGGCTGGATGAAACCAGGACACTGAATTCCAGCCTTTATCTCTCCGATATGACGGGCAGGAAACACAAACTGAGGAGACACACGGGCAGTTTATGGGATGGTGTGTATGGGGCTTAAGTGCCTCCTTTACTCTCTGAAGGAGAATAAACACCAGCTGCTGTAGAGACTGAAATATAGTGCCTTGAATATGAATATATATTTCCATATAAGAAGGAAATGGAGGAGACGATGAGGAAAAGGTTGATGCTACTCCGGACTAAAACCACCAGACTCAGGGACAGTTTCATCCCACAGGCCATAAGACTATTAAACACCTGTACTTTGAAACAACGTCCATAAACATTCATCTGTTTGCATCTTGCCAAATTATTTATATATCATATTCCATTTACTTGTATGTAGACTCTCTTTGCACTTTGTAGACCTTAGACACACATTTCCACATGAATAACAGACAAGAGTATGTGAAATACTCACTTTTGAATATTTATATACTGTTCATGAAGCCAGTGATAAGAATTTGTGAGAGTTGGAACACTTTCCAATGAAAGGTGAGAATTGATTAGCAGAGAACTCCTTTTCAAGATAAACCTGGATTTATGTCAATTATTTGTTGGGATCATTTTGGGGTTTTGGTAAATAAAGAAAGGCCTTCAGAATATGAAGCTTTTATCGCCATATTCAGATGAAAAAATGCATTTCTGCAGCTGATTTAGCTCGGTTTAGTTCTCTGATAACTTGAGATTCAGGTGTCCCATCACTAAATCCTTATCCGGGTTAAATACTGGGTTAAAAATGATACAAATGTGGCTTAAAACTGGAAAAAAATGTCTTCGATTTATGACAGCTTCTGGTTGACAACGCTGACACATGCTCAAAGGGGATAAAATGCTGTATCTGAAACATTTGGGATAACAGAAGTAAAACTCATCTAGATATACAGTATAAGGTCTAGTCACTTTTATATGCTGAAATGTGAATTACTGTACATCATTAACAACAAGTCGAGGAGATAAATTCAACATAACAGGAGGTAAATATGCTTTATAAACGGCAGGTTTCATAGCATTGAGACACAAACTGTCTTTTATTCCAAATATGGGACACGGTGATGAAAAAGCTGTGTTAAAATAATTCATATTTTCCATAAATCTACAAGTTTCTCTGTATCATCTTGCCAGAAATCTCTTATTTTCTGCTTTGAAGCCTGGTGGTTTACATGGAGTCTTTTCTCCCGGAGGTTATGAAGTGATATTATTATTTCCTTTCATCTCCACTAACTGAATGTCAGGACCTTAACACAAACTGGAGAACCCAAATGCACTACCCAGAGACAGTCTTGAATGTAGCAAAACATTTCTTTTTAATTTCAAGAAAACAGAAAATCCCTCTTAACAGAGTAGGTACTGGATTTAACTGACTAGACTAGACTAGACTAGACTGACCTGACTAGACTGGATATGATCCTCTCTTTGTTGAAGCCTGGCACGACCATCCATGGAAACCAACAAGACGAACTGACACAGGACAGGGGGAGACAGGACTATTTAAACATGAGGTGAGTGGGAACAGGTGGAAACAATCAGGGGCGGGGCAGACGCTGACGAGGGCGGGAAAACAGACAAAGGGAGGAAGAAACAGGGCCTGAAATGAGAGAGGTAAGTACGAAATAAAACAGGAAATGGAAAACGAGACACGACATGAAACACGGGGACTTGACTAGAGATGAAATGACATAAATAGACAGACATGACATGACGTGAAATAACATGAAAGGACAGACATAACATATATACATAACTAACGAATTTGAGGAGACACAACAATGAAGCTCTAACACTGGAGAGGTTTTGCCGGACTTCACTCACTTAGCTTCTGGTCTTTCTACCTCTCGCAGGTTTTACCTCTAATTGGGCTTCAGTACGAGCTCCACATATACAATCCCTCCCATAAGGACCAACAATAGTCCCCTGTTTTGCCTTTTGTGGAGAAAATGTAAATAGTCTGCATTATTCTTACTAAATATCATGTATTTTCATGCGACAGGACTCATTATGTATGCAAAACACAAATGATAGACTAATTTATTTTACAGTAGGGCTCCTGCAGCTTACTTTAAGAGGCTTTTCTACAGCTTTTAATTAAGATAAAGTATAGTTTAGATCACCTGCCACAACACATATCTTGGCTGTAGTGTGTGTACACAAATAAAGTACCTCTGAGAGGGATAATTCAATTACTAACTTGTGTTTTCTATATCTGCATCCACCTAAAGAGCCAATTGAGTGTGTAGTGGATGAGGCAGAGCTACAGTGGCCTACATACGCCCACTCTCACACACACACACACACACACACACACACACACACACACCGTACACACACGATGTGGCCTGTTTGAATACGGCTGTCACACACACTCAGTGTAGTTGTGGCCCTGACGTCTATTTCTGTCCTGTACCAGGTGTGGGAGAGCTGAGAACAATTTCATCGCTTTCATTACATCACATTACCATTGAGATGGTTTACTCACACATAAACATCCTCTCTCACACACACACACACACACACACACACACACACACACAGACACACACACACACACACACACACACACACACACACACATATTCTCTCTAACACACACACTCGTGCATCCATGCATATCACTTCACGCCCTGGAGCATTTTCAAGATTTTACAACCAGAGGTCCTTCACATTTTGTCCGGTGTTTTTTTTAATTACTTATACATGGTTACATCAGTGTAACTGGATGATACAAATAAGCACTGGGATGAGATTAAAATGTCAGAAGATAAAGTGGTACAGGGACGATGGTAAACTTCGCAAATGTTGGGCAATAAAGGAACTACAGCACGGTCACACGACTTCACATCACCACCGCTAAGCTAAACCTAATGTGGGCTAACTACGACGGTACAGACTTCACGTCACCACCGCTAAGCTAAAGGCGGCTAATGTTGGGCTATAAAGGAACTACAGCACGGTCACATGACTTCATCACCACCGCTAAGCTAAAGGCGGCTAATGTTGGGCTATAAAGGAACTACAGCACGGTCACATGACTTCACGTCACCACCGCTAAGCTAAAGGCGGCTAATGTTGGGCTATAAAGGAACTACAGCACGGTCACATGACTTCACGTCACCACCGCTAAGCTAAAGGCGGCTAATGTTGGGCTATAAAGGAACTACAGCACGGTCACATGACTTCACGTCACCACCGCTAAACTAAAGGCGGCTAATGTTGGGCTATAAAGAAACTACAGCACGGTCACATGACTTCACGTCACCACCTCTAAGCTAAAGTCGGCTAATGTTGGGCTATAAAGGAACTACAGCACGGTCACATGACTTCACGTCACCACCTCTAAGCTAAAGTCGGCTAATGTTGGGCTATAAAGGAACTACAGCACGGTCACATGACTTCACGTCACCACCGCTAAGCTAAAGGCGGCTAATGTTGGGCTATAAAGGAACTACAGCACGGTCACATGACTTCACGTCACCACCGCTAAGCTAAAGGCGGCTAATGTTGGGCTATAAAGGAACTACAGCACGGTCACATGACTTCACGTCATCACCGCTAAACTAAAGGCGGCTAATGTTGGGCTATAAAGAAACTACAGCACGGTCACATGACTTCACGACACCACCGCTAAGCTAAAGGCGGCTAATGTTGGGCTATAAAGGAACTACAGCACGGTCACATGACTTCACGTCACCACGACTAAGCTAAAGGCGGCTAATGTTGGGCTATAAAGGAACTACAGCACGGTCACATGACTTCACGACACCACCGCTAAGCTAAAGGCGGCTAATGTTGGGCTATAAAGGAACTACAGCACGATCACATGACTTCACGTCACCACCGCTAAGCTAAAGGCGGCTAATGTTGGGCTATAAAGGAACTACAGCACGGTCACATGACTTCACGTCACCACCGCTAAGCTAAAGGCGGCTAATGTTGGGCTATAAAGGAACTACAGCACGGTCACATGACTTCACGACACCACCGCTAAGCTAAAGGCGGCTAATGTTGGGCTATAAAGGAACTACAGCACGATCACATGACTTCACGTCACCACCGCTAAGCTAAAGGCGGCTAATGTTGGGCTATAAAGGAACTACAGCACGGTCACATGACTTCACGTCACCACCGCTAAGCTAAAGGCTGCTAATGTTGGGCTATAAAGGAACTACAGCACGGTCACATGACTTCACGTCACCACCGCTAAGCTAAAGGAGGCTAATGTTGGGCTATAAAGGAACTACAGCACGGTCACATGACTTCACGTCACCACCGCTAAGCTAAAGGAGGCTAATGTTGGGCTATAAAGGAACTACAGCACGGTCACATGACTTCACGTCACCACCGCTAAGCTAAAGGCTGCTAATGTTGGGCGTGATGACGTTAAGTAATTACTTTTCAATTCTATATGACTGTACTGATCGGGATAAGACATCCACATAAAGAGAACTTGTTAATATAATGTGGAAATTAGGTCTTTATAGCTCAAGAGATACACTTTCGGTCGAAACGTTTTTTAAGTGTCATTTTTCTGAAGCAAAAGCAATTATTTTGTAGCTTCAGGGGCAGTAATGAAATGGGAGTGTTTTTATTTATTTATTCTGTCTCATGTGTGCGTTGCTTTGGGGAACATCCAGTCAACTTAACTGCAAAGACTTTCAATAACAATAAATTAAAAACATCCAAGACATCAGATACTGAAATAGACAGTAAAAGACAAACTGCTGTGAGGTTCTTGTTGTTCTTTGTTTACTTCTTGACAGTGTTACCCGGTGAAGCAGCTTTAATAGTTTGAACTTGTCAGTGACAGATGAGGCAATAGGTTAGAGGGGGACTTCATACTTTGTCAACATAAAGACAGAAGACAGTTTTCCGGCAGGGATTTCTTCAGGCATGTTAATCCTGACAGCCAGGAGCCGAGCAAAAACAAAACAGGAGCTAAAGTGAGGAGATTCTCTGATTCCTCTTCCTCAGATTAGACTTGCATGGTATGTTCTCGCCCTGGTTAATATTTAATCAGTCCACTTAGCTAGACGAGCATCTATTATTCACAAAGAGGTGGTCGCAATTAAGAGCCCTGCCAATCAGCGGAGCCCCGAGGGACCCGGGCGTCACCGGGAATCTGATCCAGGTTTACAGAGAAGAGATTTGTTCTGAGGATCCGAGGAAAGTGTTGGGTTTCTACGATCTGAGGCAGGAGTACCTGAAAAGAATCCAGGAAGTTTCTCGTAAAGTTTAACAGTATTTATTAATGCAATAGTTTAGTAGGTACACAAGGGAACACAGCTGTGGTTCCACTCATTCAATTCACTGGTCCACAGTCCACTTGAGTGGTTAGCTATCTACAGTTGCTTGAATGAAAAAGAGAGCATTTCTCTCCCTAACGTTGTGTATTGTATCGTACTTTAGTCTTCATCCTCTGTCTGACGTAGACAGGGGCGGGTCTTCTTCTGTAGTCCTCTCATCCTGCTTCGTCATCTTCTTCTGATGTTTGTTGGTCATTAAACACATAATAATAGTAGTAATGCAGCGTCGATGAGTGAGAGTTAAAGACGGTGTGTTTAGTATGTAACTCCAAGTGTCATTCTCCTTATACTCACATACACGATATTAGCTAGATGCTACTGTGAGGCTAAAAACAAAGAACAACCTGAAACCGGAAGTCCAAGGTGTCGCCCACATCCAGTCCGGGGGAAAACACTACGGTAAATGATGTCCTTTAAAGTTCCAGCACAATATATTGATTATTTCTTACAGGATCCGAGGAAAGAAACCTGATATAAGATGTCTGTGTGCACGGAAAGCAGATTTTCTGCAGATCGTCCTGCTGCCTCCCCGGTGGGTTCAGGTTTCAAACGGACTGCAGGAAAATGTCCCGGAGCCGGATATTGAATGCAGCGCTGCCTACAAACATGCATACACAAACAGATCTGGGGATTATATAGCTTAATGCAGCTGTGCACATTAGGTTTATCTGTTTTTGTTCAACTTTTGCCAACTTTTACTAAGCCTCCCTCATACATGTATTCAATAACCTTGTTGAACAAGTCAGCTTTGAGAAATTTGCACATGTGCAAAAAACCTTTGAAAGTCTTTGAAAATATTTATCAGTAGGGGACACTAAAAAGTGACGCACACAACGGAGACCAGGGGACACTAAAAAGTGACGCAGACAACGGACGGGACACTAAGGCCCTTTCTCAATTCTCGAATTTCCCCTCCTCGACTCCTATCCTCGTGTCTTAGTCCCGCCCACAGGAGATGCGAGCGGAGGAGTCGAGGAGGGGAACCGAGGAGAGAGGAGTGGAAGCAGCAGGCGGTTAGAGAAATGAGAAATCCTCTCCTCTGAGCGCTCATTTTAAAGAGACGTCCATTAATGATGACAGGAGGCACAGCACTCTGTCTGATGGACAGATGTGTTCATGATGACTTATATATTTACTTTAATTCATTCACAGTGCGGTATGAGACAATAACAGGCTACAGATGCGGACATATACATACACACACACACACACACACACACACACACACACACAAACACATTTATAGGTATATATATATTTATATAAATATATACAATTTCAGAATCAAACAAGTATGAGAGCACTCGCATAATAACATTACACAATCAGAGACTGGATATATCCCCCCCCCCTCTCTGGTCGCTACAATGAGGAAATGAAATTACGGGCCAAAAGTTTTATTTACAAGTATTAAAAGTAAGCATAGGACACCAAACCAACTGACACCTGTCTGTCTGCCGCATCACACACACACACACACACACACACACACACACACACACACACCTAAACCTTGTACAACGCACACCTACACACTGTACAACACACACCTACACACTGTACCACACACACACACACACACACACACACACACCTACACACTGTACCACACGCACCTACACACTGTACCACACGCACCTACAGCTCCTAAAGCATATCATAGATATCAGGCTACAGCCGTTGTGTATTTTATTATGTGAAGCACTAAATGGTTTTAGACGAATATGGACTCTTTGTTTGTAGATATCTACTAAACTAAAGCAAATACAGAGAGTAATGTAGGCCTGTTATACTGAGTGATATATATTATACACACTGCTCTGCTTTCTGCACGGACCTCACAGCTGTTCTCACTGTAAACATCGCGTTGCGATGAAAGCAGTTAATAAAATAATATCCAGGGGATGCATGCAGAGCTGTCATTGGCTGAGATCAGTCCGGCCGTGCGTCACGACTCTTTGAAACATCTCTGTTGCCGGAAATGCATCCGTGGAGGACCGTGGAGGACCGTGGAGGAGCCGTGGAGGACCGTGGAGGACCGTGGAGGAGCCGTGGAGGACCGTGGAGGACCGTGGAGGATCGTGGAGGACCGTGGAGGACCGTGGAGGAACCGTGGAGGACCGTGGAGGATCGTGGAGGACCGTGGAGGACCGTGGAGGACCCATCAGTGTATCCTCGGTTATAGCTCCTCCAGAGAGCCTCCTCGACGCTCAGTCCTCGATGTGCATTTAGAGAAATGAGATGTCCTTCAACATGGCGCGCTGAAATTCATTTCCGGGTCACTACCGCAGGACCGAGGATTCGAGGAGTCAAGGAGGGGTAATTAGTTAAATGAGAAAGGGTCCAAAAAGTTACAAAAAAAGTTTGGGTAAAAAGAAATGTTCGTTTTTTTCCTATTTATTTTTTCTCTCAAACTTTTTTTGGGTCAACTTTCTTTTGAGTCCAATTTTGTTTTAATAATTGTTCAATATTTCTTTTTTTTTTTGGGGTACATGTCATATTCTTTTGTGACAAGAATGACTATTGTCATAATTTCCCTTTTATGTCATCAAATTTTCCTTTTTTTTTTGTCTGCGACAATTTTTTCCCTGGTCATTGGACCAACCAGGGAAAAATAGCTGCAGTCACATCAGGAGGAGTCATGTGATCACATTGTTCAGATAAGCCCATCAAACATTTTAGGTGAGTTTCCAACAACAGTGACAGTTGTTCAGCTTTATAATCCTGAACGTCACCAAGCGCTCCGTCCCAGCTGTGTGCGTTACTCTTTAGTGTCCCCTGGTCTCCAGCTGTGTGCGTCACTCTTTAGTGTCCCCTGGTCTCCCAGCTGTGTGCGTCACTTTTTAGTGACCCCTGGTCTCCCAGCTGTGTGCGTCACTCTTTAGTGTCCCCTGGTCTCCCAGCTGTGTGCGTCACTTTTTAGTGTCCCCTGGTCTCCCAGCTGTGTGCGTCACTTTTTAGTGTCCCCTGGTCTCCCAGCTGTGTGCGTTACTCTTTAGTGTCCCCTGGTCTCGTTGTGTTTGAGCTTCTTGCAGCGTTTGGTTTCTGCAGCTTTTAGTAAATGCATGTTTCCTCAAGTTGCTGAATGTTCTCTAAATGCTGCATGTGTTGTAAAGTTGCTGAAGACGTTTCTTCATGTGTTGTGGAACATTTGTGTTTTTATATCTGCATCCTTTCTGAAGCTGCAGCGAGTTTATCCTGATGCAAATGTTTTGGGTCGTTGTAGCATGTTTGCACCTGTTGACCACCGCACTGTGGTTGGGAAAATAAACCAGTCCAATGAAGTAAATCATTAAATCAAAATCAAATCAAAATCAAATAAAATGTAAATCAAAAGTGGATCATTTCCTTTAAAATCGTTTTGCTGCATTTTAGATTTCCCTCCTGTGGTCTTCTGCCTCTCAGCCTTCTTGCAGAGTGAGGACAGGACGGAGGAAATGTGCCGACTCACCCCCTCTGGGAGCTGAGATGAAGTGATAGAGGACTCAAGAGGAAAAAGGAACAGACAGCAAAACAGAAATGGGAATGGACGGAGGAAAAGTCCTGCTGTCGGTGCACGAAGACTTTTATCTGCAGGTTATTATTTTGTATTTGTAACTCGATGATAGCCTGCAGTCACTGCAACAAAAACATCAGGTAATATTCTGACGTTTTATCAATAAATGAATCTGCTGCGTCCAGTGTCAAACACACGAGGGCTTTGTGGAGAGGAAATCTGTTGAGTAGGAAAACTAATTATTTAACATCAGTCATCGAGGAGCTGACTGGCTTTGGGAATATCACCAAAACGTTTTTATTAAAATGATATAACCACTCTGTCTCTACTTTAAAGAGTCCTCTCCTGCTGATATTCAGGTGTATATCAGTATGTAGTGTCTCTACTTTAAAGAGTCCTCTCCTGCTGATGTTCAGGTGTATATCAGTATGTAGTGTCTCTACTTTAAAGAGTCCTCTCCTGCTGATGTTCAGGTGTATATCAGTATGTAGTGTCTCTACTTTAAAGAGTCCTCTCCTGCTGATGTTCAGGTGTATATCAGTATGTAGTGTCTCTACTTTAAAGAGTCCTCTCCTGCTCATGTTCAGGTGTATATCAGTATGTAGTGTCTCTACTTTAAAGAGTCCTCTCCTGCTGATGTTCAGGTGTATATCAGTATGTAGTGTCTCTACTTTAAAGAGTCCTCTCCTGCTCATGTTCAGGTGTATATCAGTATGTAGTGTCTCTACTTAAAGAGTCCTCTCCTGCTCATGTTCAGGTGTATATCAGTATGTAGTGTCTCTACTTTAAAGAGTCCTCTCCTGCTGATATTCAGGTGTATATCAGTATGTAGTGTCTCTACTTTAAAGAGTCCTCTCCTGCTGATGTTCAGGTGTATATCAGTATGTAGTGTCTCTACTCGAAAGAGTCCTCTCCTGCTGATGTTCAGGTGTATATCAGTATGTAGTGTCTCTACTTTAAAGAGTCCTCTCCTGCTGATGTTCAGGTGTATATCAGTATGTAGTGTCTCTACTTTAAAGAGTCCTCTCCTGCTCATGTTCAGGTGTATATCAGTATGTAGTGTCTACTTTAAAGAGTCCTCTCCTGCTGATGTTCAGGTGTATATCAGTATGTAGTGTCTCTACTTTAAAGAGTCCTCTCCTGCTGATGTTCAGGTGTATATCAGTATGTAGTGCATCTGCTTTAAAGAGTCCTCTCCTGCTGATGTTCAGGTGTATATCAGTATGTAGTGTATCTACTTTAAAGAGTCCTCTCCTGCTGATGTTCAGGTGTATATCAGTATGTAGTGTATCTACTTTAAAGAGTCCTCTCCTGCTGATGTTCAGGTGCACACAAACCTATGTAGCACACTACAGGAAATGGGAAACCCATAATCATAATATGACCTCTTTAAACCTTTTGTTCTCTACAAACAGATCCCCTCTACTCCTAACTCTTTATTCTGATTCTCCCACTTCTCCCAACATTACAGATAATGTCAGATAAATGTTCATATCTTAAACGAAACAGCATGCAGTAAAACAAGTATTCATATCCTGCTTTTGGAAATTGTTAAAAGTAATTTGATGCACGAACACAGACTTCATGATTTAGTCAAACATCTGAGCTGACTCAAAGCGTTTTCGCCGTGTAATAGAGTGAGAAATGCACCAAACAGCTACTAGAGTTTATGTACTGGAGTCTGGGCGCTGATCCACATAACAAGAGCTGAGCTGAGAGCTGACAGCAGGGGGGCAAACGGGCGTCACTTTCACAGCAAAACACACTGAAATCATGCATAAAAACATGTTGAAACACACAGATAACCCACTGAAACACACACAAACACACATAGAAGACATACTGAAAACTCACAGAAAACATACAGAAAATACACAGATAACTCACTGTAAATACACAATAAAAAACACAAAAAAACACTGAAAAAACATGCAGAAAGCCCACTGACAACACACTGACAACACACTGAAAGCATACAGAAAACACACAGAAAGCATACAGAAAACACACAGAAATCACACTGAACACACAGAAAATACAAAATAAAACACGCAAAAACTCGATATCAGTGGAAAGAAAAACTTGAAATATTCTTAAAGTAAACAAATAAGTGATTAAAATATATGAACAGATACTTGTATACATTTTATATTTTTACAAAACAACATAGGGAAGCTTTGTGACCTGCTCTTCACTCAGCTGCTGCTGCCATCTGCTGGTGGAAACTGAGAATGCATTGATCTGTGATGTAAACTGCCCCAAAAACATACAAAATATAAACTAATACACACATATGTCTTACAACAATCAATTATTAAATATGTACAGTTGTTGCCTTAAAGTGAAGTGTCTCGCCTTTAGTGAGCATTTCCATTTTATGCTTTGAAAACCAAAACGAGTAAGAATAAAATACAATTACAATTTCAAGCATGTAAATGATATTATAAAGGCGACCATATTATTCTATATTGAGTAGTAAGTGTCTGATACTCCCTCTTTGTGGACAAACATGTTGTTGTTGTTGTTGTTGTTCTTTTCTCTTTTCTCCGTCTTCTTCTTCTTTTCCATTACAGAAATTATGTACATTAAAGAATATATATATTAAATCAGAGATGATTGACGTAATTTTAAATACGTTGTTTTATCTCACGCGAGATATCGCAGGTCCTTCCATCATTTATGGAAACTGGCTCGGTCTGAAACAAGAACCAACCCTAAAGCATTGTTTGTTGTTTTCTTCACTGGTTACACACAAACAATCATTACATCTACACTGTAATCAAATAATACGTAGTGTTTACAAGCTACCGTTAATAGCTGTGCAAGTTATTCTACCACCTTTTATACTTTCACCTGGCTGCATTATCGCTAGCAGCCAACTATTGAAAGTTGTGAAAATCAATTAATAATAATAATGATATATTTAAAAAATACCATAGCAACAAATACATATTTTTACATATAAGAGATTTGTATTATTATTATTTAAAATGCGATCCCAATCACTTAAAGGTCACCTATCATGCTATTTGTAGGCAATAGCATAGGTCTCAGATATATACAAATATATAAAAAACATGACTATGAAGTGTTTTGCTCAAAATACCAAACAGATCACCCATTCTAGCCATGCCTCATATCCCTCTATTTCACTTCCTGTTTCTAAAGTGCTGATTTTGGGTATAAAGCTTTAAAAAAAAGAAAATTGATAAAGAATTAAAAAGGAGGGGGCTGAGCTCATGCGGGACCCGGCAGCTACTGTCTAAACTAAATACTGCCGTGATGAAACGCCATATCATGGATTATCAAGGATTCTTTCTGAAACAGTATGGAGCTCAAAGGCTTTCCTCTTGCGGTTATACCACAAGGTGAGTTCCTTTTTATTTCCTGCTTCTTCACACACATGCTCTCCAGTACAGGTTAGCTCTGAGTGTTAGCGATGCTAATGTAAACACCGACCACATTACGTCCAAAACAGTCGGGCATTGTTTCTGATAGCAACGTTTCTGATAGGGCCGTGTGTCCACATTTCAGATATTACGTCATATCGGACGCAAAACTGGATCAGCTCCGTTGTTCCCCCGTTTTTAGAGATATCGGTACGGAGGAAAAGAGAGAGGGTTTTATTTTCTGACGCTGCGTGAGTTCCCCGACACACCGGGGACACATCTTTATGTAGAAAAGACATCAAAAAGTGCATTTTGCATGATAGGTCCCCTTTAAGTTATATGGAACAAATGTAAATATAAAAAGTCTTTCTGGTCTTTCTGATAAGGATAAAATATATATTTTTTATTTAACTTTGGTCTTGCTGTTCCTTAACTCTCCGAAGGCACTTTTCACACGGAGGATTTAACAGAAAAAGGACACCGAAAATAATAAAAAACAAGTCGTGCACATCTGCCATCTTTTCTCCTGCTGACAGACTTTAGTTTGAAGCCTATAAAGAGTTTTATGACCCTGCAGACGAACTATATTCCTGTTTTTGTCGCCGGTCCCTGAGATTTCTAGTCCTTTAAAACTCCCTTTCTGTCCGGTTTGTTTTGAACAAACTTTCACTCAGAGCTTCCAGATAACAGAATAAGAGCCTGAGAGGAGCAACTTTATGACAGACTGCCTTTCAAATGTGCAGCTACTATATCCTTCTGGGAGTTTATCAGCTTTAATTATGAGATTCAGTGGGGTTTTATTTACCCAACAAAGAATATGTACACAACCAAACTGGCTCGGTCTGAAACCTAAAGCATTGTTTGTTGTTTTCTTCACAGGGTACACACAAAGAAACATTACATCTACACTGTCATCAAATAATACTCAGTGTTTACGCGTCCTTTGTTGATGTTTACTTTAACCTTTTTCCCAGACATTGAGAAATGTTTCTCTGTCTGTCTGTCTGTCTGTCTGTCTGTCTGTCTGTCTGTCTGTCTGTCTGTCTGTCTGTCTGTCTGTCTGTCTGTCCGTCCGTCCGTCCGTCCGTCCGTCCGTCCGTCCGTCCGTCCGTCCGTCCGTCCGTCCGTGTGTCCGTCCCTCCCTCCCTCCCTCCCTCCCTCTCTCTCTCTCTCTCTCTCCTCCCTCTCTCCCTCCCTCTCTCTCTCTCTCTCTCTCTCTCTCTCTCTCTCTCTCTCTCTCTCTCTCTCTCTCTCTCTCTCTCTCTCTCTCTCTCTCTCTCTCTCTCTCTCTCTCTCTCTCCGTCCGTCCGTCCGTCCGTCCCTACCTACCTACCTACCTACCTACCTACCTACCTACCTACCTACCTACCTACCTACCTACCTTGAAGATAAAAAATATATAAACTGTCGGACAAATAAAAACACTATTGAAGGGTTTCTGTTAAGACAATAAACACAACATAAGCAGGATATTATTTACATCAAGTGTGCGAGGAATGGGATATTCATTCAATATAAATGTAAAATGTACATTGTGAATGTTTTAAGTCCAGTTAAAAAGTGTTTGTTGTTTACTACTGATTTTGTGGCGTTTGGTGCATTTTTCACACATTTAATTTAATTTGTATTTGTATGGTATGCACAACTTAATGTATAACAATCATTTACAAAACATGTCTCTATAAACACACCGTACCCGAAAAGGGGCAGGGAGAAGAAAATGATCTCATATGACCTGCCCCTTTCTCAAAACAAATAGAAAGAGATGGTCTGTCCTTCATATGTTCTTATTCACAGCCAATCATAACAGCATCGTAAGAAAATAAGAGAAACACAAAAACGTACAAAAAAATACTTAGTTCCCACTTGACAGTTAAGGGAAAGAAACAAACATCTGAGGTCTTTTTCCCATTTAGTTTTTACGTGAGTGTTGAATCAAGAGTACAGACAAAATGACTTTTATCTTTATTTAGACATCTTGCTCGACAGTTACCTCGTGCCAATCATTCAGAAATCTTGGTATAATAAATAACAAAAACCTCTGATTTCTCTTATCTGTTTGCCATGCATTTCTGTATACCAACACCACATGTGTGTTTGTTTAATCTCCCCGAAAACACACTGAAAAAACTGAACGTTGACTATAATTAAATGTATTATGTCCACAGATGTCACATAACTTTATTACAGGGGTCCAAACCTTCTTCACAGAAAACCATACAAAGGTGACGTATAATGCCTCATAAATTAAGTTATAAGTTATCAAAATCAATGAAATGTAGGTCAATTATCTTTATAATTGAATATGCTTTAAGAGAACAATCCCAGCTCTCCGTGGGGTTTCATTATTTTGTTAAAAGCAGTGTTTGCAGCTCAGGTGTTTCTGTCTTTGTCTGAAAACACAGATTATAGAGTTTGAGGGTTCTTTACCTGTTTTTTGATCTCAGTAAACTTTGATTTCTCCGGGTTTATTAGAGTCTTAAAGTCTAAACTCTGGAAATAACACTTTTTTTATTATGGGAAGAGTGGGGAGAGTGCAATTTTATGCTACGCCTAGGTTCCCCTAGACCGGGACGTAACATAAATTGGGGGCTCGTCCATTCTTTCCGTTGTTTTCGTCGTGTCGGTTAAGCTTCGCTATATTTTTTGTATATTATAATCTCTGGTTGACAGTTTTTCTTTGTTGTACTGTGAAAAATGTAAATGTAAAGTAAATTGGAATTGTTCACTACTGAGCCTTCCGTTGAGAGATTGGATGACTGCACAAAAGCAGATTTAGTGTTGATTGTGTTTGTGCCTATAAATGCAAAAAGAGTTAAAGGAGCTCCTGTGTTGAAAAACTGATCAAGAGGGGTCTGTTTGATGAGCAACTCTCACAGGTAAAGTGGATGATGTTGCAGGTTTTTCCCCCCCACTCCAAGGCCTGCCTTCCCATGCTGTGATGTCTGCAGAAGAGCCACAGCTGACTCTGCGCATCAGGGAGGTAGAGCTGAGACACAAGGAGTTGGAGGTGGAAGCCATGCACATAAGGGTAAAAGCTCTGGAGATAGAGCGGGGAGCTGCTCTAACATCCAGTCCATCACCTACCCATAGACCATCCACAAATCCCCATGACAGTTTTGATGTAAGTAGGCACATTGCATTAGTCCCACCGTTCAAAGAGTCAGAGGTAGACTCATACTTCAATGCATTTGAACGCATCGCTGCTACATTACAGTGGCCAAAGAGGGTGTGGTCTCTATTATTGCATTGCAAGTTAGTGGGAAAAGCTCAGGAAGTCTGCACTGCCCTGACTATTGAGGAGAGCCTCAATTATGACATTGTGAAAGCCACAGTCCTTCGTTCATATGAATTAGTACCGGAGGCATACAGGCAAAAATGTAGGAATCGTAGAAAAAATGTCAACCAGACATATGTAGAGTTTGCGAGAGGAAAAGGTGGCCTTTATGGTAAATGGTGCCAAGCCAGCAAAATCACATCCATAGAGGACATGCGTGAGCTCATTCTTTTGGAAGAATTTAAAGATCAGCTGCCAGAGAAAATTGTCACTTATCTAAATGAGCAGAAAGTTGTGTCACTTGCTGCTGCCGCGGTACTGGCAGATGAATTTGCGCTAACACACAAAAAATTCTTTTTTTATCTTCCAGCAGTTTTTCAAGAAGGTTCAGGCCACCAAGCCGCAGGCATCCTGGAAGAGTCCGTTAGAGTCCGTTAGAGTCCGTTAGAGTCCGTTAGAGTTCGTCAGAGTCCGTTAGAGTCCGTTAGAGTCCGTTAGAGTTCGTTAGAGTTCGTCAGAGTCTATTAGAGTCCGTCAGAGATCGTCAGAGATCGTCAGAGTTCGTTAGAGTTCGTTAGAGTCTGTCAGAGTCCGTCAAAGTCCGTTAGAGTCCATCAGAGTCCGTTAGAGTTCGTCAGAGTCCGTTAGAGTCCGTTAAAGTCCGTCAGAGTCCGTTAGAGTTCGTTAGAGTTCGTTAAAGTCCGTCAGAGTCCGTTAGAGTTCGTCAGAGTCCGTCAGAGTCCGTCAGAGTTCGTCAGAGTCCGTCAGAGTCCGTTAGAGTTCGTCCGTCTGAGTCCATCAGAAACCGTTAGAACCTTATAATAACCGTATCTTTGAGTCAAACATTTCTTTAGGGGGAAATGCTTGATTTTTTGTTTGGGGGTGTTATGACCCTGGGTCATTAGGTCATTTGTGTGTGGATATTTTCTCTCCTCCTGTGTGTGTGAGTGTGAGTGAGTGAGCAGGTGGGGCCCGTTAGCTGATTGGCTGCCTTCGACATGCTGATTGGTCCACCTGAAGAGACAGGAGCATTTAAGCTGCAGCCATGCAGTCCCTCTGCCCTCTCTCTCATCGACCTCTCCTACTCCCAACTCCGTGTCTGTTGTAGAAGATCTGATCTGTTGTTCTATGTGGCTAAATCTACCAATTACTGGTCCCTGTTGTACATTCTTGTATCATTGTAAAGCTAAGCTAATTTAATCTGTCTTGAAGACACGCTTTGATTTGTCTAGGAGTGAGAAACCCTTTTTGTTTGAACCCCTTTTTCTCCTGTTTTTCTGGTAGGAGTTAGGTAAGAAGCCTGTATTTTATTGTATTTGTTTTGTTAGGCAAGTTTAAAGCATTGATTTCCACTGATGTGGTTTCTGTAATAGTGACAGGAAGTCTCAGGGCTTGTTACAGATCATTGATCGTGGTGAGGAACAGACTAAAGGGTCCTCTGCGGGTAAATAAAAAAACACCTCAAGCTGGAAGAAGAACGCTCTTTTAAAAATGACCTTTCTTTGCCTTTAAGAAAATTACCTTCCAGTATCGGACAATTATCTTTCTTTTTACGTTTATTCACTTTACTAATTTTATTTTTATTCTGACCTAAAATATTAGGTTTTTATGTGTTTTGTATGATTTGACTTATTACTACATACAACCTGCTACTTCTACTTAGTACAAGATCTGAGTACTTCTACTTTTATTCAAGTACAAGATCTGAGTACTTTACTTTTACTCAAGTACAAGATCTGAGTACTTCTACTTAGTACAAGATCTGAGTACTTTACTTTTACTCAAGTACAAGATCTGAGTACTTCTACTTAGTACAAGATCTGAGTACTTCTACTTTTACTCAAGTACAAGATCTGACTACTTCTACTTTTATTCAAGTACAATATCTGAGTACTTCTACTGTTACTCAAGTACAAGAGACTTAAGGGACTATACAACAATTATTGGTCTGGAGACGGGGTGGAAACTTGTATTCCAACTTTTAAAAAGCATTTTCTTTTATAACACTATGACCCTCCCCTTGACTGCAAAACGTGGACCCTTGCATCTCAGAATGTGTATCATCACGCTGCAACGTGAGATGATGGTGCCTCAGGATCTCCTCACGGTATCTCTGTGCATTCAAAATGCCATCAATAAAATGCACCTGTTGTCCATAACAAACGCCTGCCTATACCATAACCCCACCGCCACCATGGGCCACTCGATTCACAACGAGGACATCAGCAGATCGCCCAGACACATGACGCCATACATGCTGTCTGCCATCTGACCTGTGTTGGACCTGTACACTGAAACCTGGGATTCACCCGTGAAGAGGACACCTCTCCAAAGTGGTTTCTAACCGATTGTTGCATCAGCTGCTCTCAGATGATCTTGCAGGTGAAGATGCTGGATGTTGGAGGTCCTGCGCTGGTGTGGTTACACGATGAAGCCGGTTGGATGAACTGTATAATTCACAGGCAACAGCACAGGTGGACATTGCTGCAGTCAGCATGCCAATTGCACGCTCCCTTAAAAACCTGCGGCATTCGTAGCATCCTGCGGTGTGTGGCCTTTTCCTGTGAGCAGCCTGAGGCACACCTGTGTAATAATCATGCTGTCTGATCAGCATCTTGATATGCCACACCTGTGAGGTGGATGGATTATCTCTGCAAAGGAGAAGTGCTCACTAACACAGATAGGTCTTTTGTGTTCATTGAAAAAGTCTGAGATCTTAGATTTCAGATCAGGAAAAATGGGAACAAAAACAAAAGTGTTCCGTTTCTATTTTTGTTCAGTCTATTTTGGAGTGGACATCTATATCATTTAGCTTTTTCACTTTTGTTTCGGTAAATAAAAGCACTTAAATATATACGTTTTGTGACTCAAGCCATCTTGTTATTTCTTCTTAGTCATTTCACCCACAGGTTTTGTAACACACACACACACACACACACACACACACACACACACACACACACATCTTGCAATTTACTTATTTATCTAAATAGTTATAACCGCAATAAACCGTATTTAATTTTGTCTTAAATGTACAATATTTAATTTCACATTCTGTTAGTATTTTTGTATTTCATTTTATATGTTGCATTGTTGGAGGAGCTCAGGTCAGAAGAATTTCTACACTGTAGCTTACTGTATGTGCATTTGACAATCTTAAATCTTTGAATCTTAAATCTTTGAATCTCTCACACACACACACCCACACACACACACACACACACACACACACACACACATGAAGATGATGATGATGAAGAAGGCTAGCAGCTGGACTCAGTGTGTCTCCTCTCTAAACAAGGGCTAAGCAGAAACACATGAGGCTCGTTTTTATTCAGATTATTTCCATTGTTGTGCTTTCTGACGGCCTTTCTGCACGAAACACATGTTTGAAATCTGGCTGGTTTGGTGTTTCACTCTCAGGACACTTCATGGGCGGGGGCTTTATTTTCTACGTGCTCTCTTGTAAAAAAACATGAGACTGTGTCCACATTACATCCAGATTAGAGTTAGTATTTGAAAATGATGGACTCAGTTTGATTTCATAATCAACAAGATTTTCCTTGGATACAGAAACACACCCTGTTTTCTGGTTGTGTGTGTGTGTGTGTGTGTGTGTGTGTGTGTGTGTGTGTGTGTGTGTGTGTGTGTGTGTGTTAACTTTAATGAGGCTGTATAATGGGCATTTATCCCAGACCCTGTAACATCATAGCATTATATTTTTTTGAGCTATTTGCGCCACTATCTGCAACTCATATTTACTTGCAAACTATTCATTACAATCCATACCATATCAAAAAAACATATTATCACAATACTCATGTTTATAGATATTTCATACATATCCACTTATGCACTCAGTGTTGTTCCTTACTCCAGGATATATATAGTCTATATGCTACTATAACTATTACATATTAAATCTCCAGGAAGAAACATATCCTGGGATTTCTGATAAACTAAATAAATTATAAATTAGTTTTAACTGTGGAAGAGAAGACATTAGAGACCAGTTGTTCTGACACATAATTAAACACATGTACTCTATTTAATCTGTGCAGCATGAGCCAAGCTGCTCCATGACACACACACACACACACACACACACACACACATACACACACACACACACACACATACCATGTATACATCACTTCAGAGGACATTACATAGATTTACATGCATTTCCTGGAGACTTATCCTAACCTTAACCATAACCAACACATGCCTTACCCTAACCCTTAACCTTACCAAGTCTTCACCCTTAAATGAATCATTCCCCTTATGGGGACCTCCATGTTGTCCCCATAAGGGAGGCGAGTCCCCACACGTGACTGTGTAAACAGATTTAGGTCCCCACAAGTATAGTAATGCTAGGCCACACACACACACATACACACACACACACACACACACACAGCATCACCTCCTCTCTGTTCTCCTGCCAGGGGAAATAAACAAATAGGAGTAAACCGATAAAGGAGGTCAGCTGATGATGTGACGATGATGTTAGTGAAGCGTTTCAACATGTGACGCACAGAAGGTCTCTCAGTTTCTAACGTCATGTATACTGCTTCGTAGGAAAATAACAGAAAACACAGCTGTACGTGTAGTTTGATGTCTGCAAACATTACGACAGCTTGGGTTTCATTATGTTCAGTCAGCGCTGCATGTGGATCTGATCAGAAAACGTTTTTAATTTGGAGTCTGAGACACTTAGTTTCTGTTGTCTTAGACCCTGTTAACCCCTTTGTTCCTTATCAACCCTTTAACTGCTGCACAGTGGGGGCTGAACGTCAGGCTGCAGACATATGGACCACACACACACACACACACACACACACACACACACACACACACACACACACCCAGACTATCAACAAATGCAGGTACACACACACACAGCTGCCAGTTTCTCATAGAAAAAAGGAAAAAAGTCCCTTTGTGTGATGTTTCTGTATGTTTCTGTAACGGCCTTCACACACCAGTCCTCACGTGCTTTTGACAGAATAGGAAAGTCCCTTATTTTTGTCGTAAGGCTCCGATGTGTTGCTGTTAATAAAGTTAAAAAGGGTCTATCAGTTAGTTTCTGGCTAAAAATGTAAAATAAATTGGTAAATGTTTCCACTTTAGAGTTGTTTTTTTACTAAATGAGCAGCAGCATTTGCACGTCTTTACCATTCTGATTATTTTGTAAGTGAAAAAGATTAGCTGCCTTTTACAGAGAGGAGGTGATGCTGTGTGTGTGTGTGTGTGTGTGTGTGTGTGTGTGTGTGTGTGTGTGTGTGTGTGTGTGTGTGTGTGTGTGTGTGTGTGTGTGTGTGTGTGTGTGTGTGTGAGATACTCAGATTAGGTTACTGATTACATTCTTTTTTTACAGGAGACTAGTTATTGTAACGGATTACATTTGTAAAGTTCCCCTCCCACCCACACCTCTTCAGCTCTCAGCAGCAGATGGTTACAATTAATCCGATCTAATGATTTAAAATAATCCCTTCTCACTGAAATCATTCTTACTTAATGACACGACTTCCTTGGTACTAGCAATATGCCTTTTACGCTCACAAATTGCACGTTTACAGGGAACAGTAAAGACAGCCGAATAATAAAAGTGTAGCAATTAAAGCTCTTTATGAAGTTTGTCCCCATCTGCTCCTGCTTACTGGATCTTTTAACGTGTTACAAAACCTCCCGTCTCCAAAGCGCCAGCTCGGTAGAATAAAAGCCGCATTGTGCAGGATTTATTTGTTGCCTGAAGTCCAATTTGTTCCGTTTTTTTTGTTTATATTGCATCTCACATCTCTTAAAATAGGTTTGACCTGCGAGTCTGCGCTCAGGGCCCAGGCGTCCACATAAAGGAAATTATTGAACATGTTTTTTATTAAGGTCAACGACCATGGGAACACTGCGGGTCTGTGTTGTATTTTCAAACCATTAGCAAGGCGAGTCAAAGGAAACCGTAAAACAACAGGTAGTTTCGACAAAGCGCTTTGATTGGCCGAAGACGTGTTCAGTCAAACTTATAATTCCCCATAAACAGAGCTAGTGTTGCTTCATAAACAAGGAAGTGCTTGTTGTGCTAACGCTTGTGGTAGCCAGGAAACCCGTATTGGTTTTTAATGTGGATTGTAAATATGTATTTAGAACAGCCACCCTGTAGTGATTAGAGACGCAGTTTCAGATCATGCATTACGCGCAGGATGCTAGTCTTTAGCTAACTGTAGCTGACTAATGTACATTCCCAAAGATATTGAAGTGACTGTTATTTTGTATATATTGATTGTTGTGTTTTTATCTTAATGTGTGCATCTGTATAAATGTGTCTGTTGATTGTGTTTATATAGGATATACATATTTGCGTACATATTTGTGAACATATTTGTATTTTTGTATTCAGGATTGTGGGAAACGGTGTTTCGCTCTCTGTCTGTACACACAAACTGAAAGATTGACAATAAAGTTGACTTTGACTTTTGAACTGTAGTTTTTACTGTTTTCAAGGTTGTGATACGGCCTGTTTACTGAATACTGTTAGTTGGGAGTTTCTGCTGATAGGAACTTAAGAGAACTCCCTTATGTTGATGCTGTCTTCAACTGCAAAAAGACACCATCAGTTAAAGACATTTTGACTATTGGGAGCTCTTGAGTTTATAATATAATTTAAGGCCAGACAAGGCAAACTTATTTATATAGCACCTTTCCACACAGGCCAATTCAAAGTGCAAAATTAAGAAATGGAAGAATCACATTTAAAAGACGTATAAAACGCTTAAATCTAATAATACAGTGCAGTGTAAGATATTAATGTATCTTACTGGAGGTTTTGCAGCCTCTTTGTTTTCAGGCTTTTAGCTGCACTGCTCCCAGACTCTGGAAAGTAAGGAAATATCTAATCTGTTCCTTTTCATTTCAGATTCTGTTTTGTCTAAATAAATGTGGTTCCCAACAAGTGGCTTTACGAGACTAATGAAAAAATGATTTTAATCGTAATCAATCCAGTAGATAAGAGCAAAAAGGCAATCAAAAAAACAACAACAACTCTCAATAGGATACAACTAACATGTGTGCTGTCCATAATTGGTACTGATACTGCAGAACAAACTGTGTAAGTATTGTGTAGGTAAACGTTTGCTATATCGAAAAATTGTATAGAAAGTTTTTTTTTGCCGACAGAACTAGCGCAATGCTAATTTCCAGGTTAGCTAACAACGTCATGCCTGCAGCGCTATAGAAGGTATTCTTTGCTGTGTGTGTAATGCAGTACATTGTACAGCTGTCCATCGTTGATACTGATGCTGCTGAACAAAATCTGTAAGTATTGTGTAAATAACGTATGTTGAATTTGACAGAAAAATCCCATCGTTTTTTTTTGTCGAGAGAACTAGCGCAATGCTAATTTCCAGTTTAGCTAGCCTCAGAAGGTATTCGTTGCTGTGTGTGTAATACATTGTGCAGCTGTTCATAATACTGTGAGTGCCTCTTCTTTCTCTTCTTGCAGCTTTTACACCCCATGCTATATTTCACCTTGTTTGTCTTACAGAGCCTCACACATAGAGAACACATAGAGAACACATGCTAACACTGCGTGGTAGCAGGACCTCACATACAGTACAGGCAGAAAGATTTAGTGTGCAGCTCTAATTTGAATCGCCTGCCATCGTTATTCATGCAGTCGATCTGATTAGGTCCGGGTTTCTAGGAGGCACATTATCCATTTCATTAAAAGCGTGGCGATTAACTTTGTGAGGCTGGATCTGGACGGACAGTGAGCAGACCTTCGGAGCGCTATTACTGGGAGCAAAACCCCATTATTCGCCTTGTTTCTGTTCCCAATGGAATAACGTCATCCCCACGACAGTGAAGACATAAAACATGTCCCCTGAGAGCCACTGGAGTAATGAATAATCCTGACTTCTCCATTGTGTGTGTTCCAACAGCTGGGAAAGGTATGGTGCAGTGATGATTCACAACTCATGTTTAATTCGCAGTTTTCACTGAGCAGATTTATTTAGATTTCGAATCGGCCCTCAGCTAATTAAAAAAGTATAGTGAAATATTGCCCACAAATTAAAGGTCACCTATTATGCAAAATCCACTGTTGATGAAAAACAGTATAATAGGGGACTTTTAAACGTGTGCTTGTCTTATATTTATTGTAAATATATACGTTCAAATCTATATCACACTATTATTCATGTGTTAGTAAGCACAGTTTTTAAATTTGAAAAATGTTTCTAACAAATTTAAGTTGATATGAAAAAAGCCCAATAACTTATTCACATATCAAGCTTGAAATATACCCTTCATATGTCCTCTTATTATAATCATTCTGAGTCTTCTGTTTTAAGGAATGAGCCGCTAACACAATCAATGAAACCTTATAGAGAGCTGGGATGTAGGCTTTTTTTTTTCTTAAAGCATTTTCAAGTATCAAGAATAATGTACCTACATTCGATTGATTTTGTTAACTTATAACTGAACCGTTAAGGCAGTATACCTCTAGTGATAGGCTCAACCCTTCGGATATTTTTCTGTATGTGGCCCTCGTTGAAATAAGTTTGGACCCCCTGCTCTGGAGTAATGAATAATCCTGATTCCTCCATTGTGTGTGTTCCTCCACCATCTCTCTGTGTGACTTACAGCCACAGCTGGGCAAGGTATGGTGCAGCCCTGATTCACGACTCATGTTTAATTCGCATTTTTCGCCGAGCAGATTTACACCTCCCCATTCAGCTCCCCACTTCATGCTGGCGGGGTGTACATTAAAAGTCTCAGAGCTCCAACTACACACACTGTTTCACTCGTATATCTGACTCTCGCCTGCATGTGTTCCCATTTATCCAAAGGGGGAGATCTCTGCCAGACAGGGCTCTGATCCATACTGTGATAAAGCCCAAAATGAAATGCAATCATCCAATATGTTACATTTAGATATGGAGTTTTCCAAAGCCCTGTCGTGCTGTAGGATCAAGTTATTAAGCTTTTACTGTAAGGGAGGCTGATATCCTATTTATTTAGCCAGTAAGATCCCATTGAGATACAATATCTCTTCTTAGTGTCACATTAAAACTGTTTCACAAGCTAGAACACATTTATAATGAATAAGAGTATATTTTATTTATAGAGCGCTACTAAAAGGTAGTCAAAGACTACTAAATGTGCAGATTAAAATCCATAAAAATCCTAAAAAGAGCAATACACTTCACACCACAAGAAAGATCTTGATCCGTCCACACACACATTTTTTGGGGCATTTGTACATTTTCTGAAAAGCCTGCATTGAATGTCAACCCTTTCGCAAGCTAGCAATGCACAGAGCAAGAGAAGTACTTAAAAATATTGAGCAGCAAACATTAGTTTAAGTTAATTTGTATAATACATACATAACAAGCAACAAAGTCACACAGCTGACTGTGTTTTGACGTTCTGTGATTATAAAGTTGGCCAACTGTCTCTCTCTGTTGTTGGAAACTCAAATGTAAGTTGTATCGGTGTATTTTCACAATGTGATCACATGATTCCTTCCGATATGACGAGGTAAGATTGCCCCAATTGTCCCAGCTGTGTGCGTCACTCTTTAGTGTCCCCTGGTCTCCCAGCTGTGTGCATCACTTTTTAGTGTCCCCTGGTCTCCCAGCTGTGTGCGTCACTCTTTAGTGTCCCCTGGTCTCCCAGCTGTGTGCGTCACTTTTTAATGTCCCCTGGTCTCCCAGCTGTGTGCGTCACTCTTTAGTGTCCCCTGGTCTCCCAGCTGTGTGCGTCACTTTTTAATGTCCCCTGGTCTCCCAGCTGTGTGCGTCACTCTTTAGTGTCCCCTGGTCTCCCAGCTGTGTGCGTCACTTTTTAGTGTCCCCTGGTCTCCCAGCTGTGTACATCACTCTTTAGTGTCCCCTGGTCTTCCAGCTGTGTGTGTCACTTTTTAGTGTCCCCTGGTCTCCAGCTGTGTACGTCACTCTTTAGTGTCCCCTGGTCTCCCAGCTGTGTGCGTCCCTCTTTAGTGTCCCCTGGTCTCCAGCTGTGTGCGTCACTCTTTAGTGTCCCCTGGTCTCCCAGCTGTGTGCGTCACTTTTAAGTGTCCCCTGGTCTCCAGCTGTGTGCGTCACTCTTTAGTGTCCCCTGGTCTCCCAGCTGTGTGCGTCACTCTTTAGTGTCCCCTGGTCTCCAGCTTTGTGCGTCACTCTTTAGTGTCCCCTGGTCTCCCAGCTGTGTGCCTCACTTTTTAGTGTCCCCTGGTCTCCAGCTGTGTGCGTCACTCTTTAGTGTCCCCTGGTCTCCCAGCTGTGTGCGTCACTTTTTAGTGTCCCCTGGTCTCCCAGCTGTGTGCGTCACTCTTTAGTGTCCCCTGGTCTCCCAGCTGTGTGCGTCACTCTTTAGTGTCCCTTGGTCTCCGTTGTGTTTTGAGCTTCTTGCAGCGTTTTGTATTTGCAGCGTTTGGTTTCTGCAGCTTTTAGTAATGTAAATAAAAGTTAACAGTGCAGTGTGAGATATGAATATATCAATTAAAAGCAGCGGCAAAAAGAAAAGTCTTCAGCCTGGATTTAAAAGTAGTCAGAGTTGCAGCAGATGTGCAGGTTTCTGGTAGTTTGTTCCAGATATTTGGAGCATAATAACTGAACTTCTCCATGTTTAGTTCTGACTCTGGGGACAGAAAGCAGACCAGAAGACCCGAGAGATCTGGATGGTTCATAATTTAGCAGGAGGTCAGAATAAAGAGTTAAGGTATTCCTCCCATGATTTACTGTATTTGTATTGTGAGTCAGGGGAGCTTTGTAGTCCCTTGTAGGCAGAAAAGTTGTCGAGGGCAGCACCTTAAAGTTAAGATGTGTGTGTGTGAGAACAGAAAGTCGGTGTTCTCCCACAGCTTCTTCTTGTAATCCCTCCCGTCCTCAGAGGTCAGGGCCGTGTTGGGAGAAATTCCTGACATAACCACCGCTTCCAGCCCATTAAAGCTTCGCTGAACACACACAGAGAGTTTTCTCTCCGTCACGGTGCTACCGCAGAGGATCCCCATCCAGACCAAATGATTAGGATGGAGTCCGGGGTTAAACCACCTGAATCAGTTTACACAGCTTTGCCCTTATCACACCCTCCAGCTGAGTCAGTAACCACAGACTGATGGAGGTCAAACATGGGACAGGAAGTCAAGATTAATCCCTTCCCAAAACTCAATAATTACCATTACTGTAAGGTAAACATTAGTATTTCTATGGCAGGCAGTGAATAAAAAGAACGTCTCTCACCAAATACGACTCGGTTCCCTTCGTTCGTACCAAAGAGCCGTTCAAAAGAATCGGATCGTTCGCGAACGTAACATCACTATCAGCTAAGCCACAAATCAATATGCTATATCATGACGACTTATCAGAAACTTGCCTTAACTAATACCTTCCATAGCAAAGCTAACAGTATGAAAGCTAACGGCTAATTGGTTATGTTAATCGCTAACCGCTAATAGCATTAGAGATCGTTTTTACACACTTTAACAATTAGTTACAGTACAAAACAATGTATACAAAACTCATATTTACCTCTTCTAGATCATTAAAGTCGAAACCATGGGATGACTGGTCGTCAATCACAAAGTTATTAACTGTATTGCTCTCTCTTAATCTCTCTGAAGCTAACACTCATTTGTGCTCTCAAACATAGGACAGGAAGTCAAGATTAATCCCATCCCAAAACTCAATACTTACCATTACTGTAAGGTAAACATTAGTATTTCTACGATTTCAACATTTTCTGCAACTGCTTCCCCTCAGTGAAAGTTGTAACTACTGCTTAAAGTTCTTTGGTATCTGTTTTTCAAGTTATGTCTCAGTAAAGTTAGGTTTTAATCTGTTTTAAGTGATATCTCATTGCGCTGGTGCTTCTAATCTGCACTTTACCTTTTGTAGAACCTCTTCTGACATGTTTACCTGAAGCATTTCCATGCTAAGGGTTAAGTGTCCGCAGGTACAGTCAGGCTCTTTCCATGTGTTCATCAAACCACGGTGAAAAAGGCCAATGCTTAAAATTGAAATTCAACATTTGGGAAATCAGCTAATTTGCTTTCTTGCAGAGAGTTAAATGAACATATCGATACCCCCCAAAAAATTAAGATAATGCAACAGCAAATGTCGTAAAACAATTAAATAAAATCTGAGGAGAGGCAGGGGGCTTCAACCTGAAACAAGACATCTTTAAAGAGTCCTCTCCTGCTGATGTTCAGGTGTATATCAGTATGTAGTGTCTCTACTTTAAAGAGTTCTCTCCTGCTGATGTTCAGGTGTATATCAGTATGTAGTGTCTCTACTTTAAAGAGTCCTCTCCTGCTGATGTTCAGGTGTATATCAGTATGTAGTGTCTCTACTTTAAAGAGTCCTCTCCTGCTGATGTTCAGGTGTATATCAGTATGTAGTGTCTCTACTTTAAAGAGTCCTCTCCTGCTGATGTTCAGGTGTATATCAATATGTAGTGTCTCTACTTTAAAGAGTCCTCTCCTGCTGATGTCCAGGTGTATATCAGTATGTAGTGTCTCTACTTTAAAGAGTCCTCTCCTGCTGATGTTCAGGTGTATATCAGTATGTAGTGTCTCTACTTTAAAGAGTCCTCTCCTGCTGATGTTCAGGTGTATATCAGTATGTATATTTTCTGCTTTTATTCTTATTTTTATTCTTATTTTTTTGCATGCCCTGTAACCATATTATAAACCCAAAACAATTATGATGAACTTCCACTTTTTGACTCAAGGAATAAGTGATTAAAATTGGGGGTCAAAAGTCTATGTGATTTTTTACATAACTCAATAATTCCTTCACTATTTATTTCCTTCACCATTTATTTTAATATTTAGACATATAACAGCATCCTGTGGTTGTATGACGAGACAGGCTCTACTGTCAGTTGGAATAAAACCAACAAATGATCAGAAATGATGATGAGAAGAAGCTAAAAAGCCAGTCCAGCGGTCGTCCAAGTGTCAATGTATTAACTTTTGTCTCTGCTAAACGTGAACCAACACATTTGAGTTGTGCAATGTGCAAGACGTATTACAAAAGAGCTTCGCCATGATCTCCTCTGTGATATTTGGCTTCAGCAGTCAGGTGTTTTCTAAGATAAGAGAGGCATGCAATCATATATGTAAAGCTCCCTTAGTGTCCAAGCAACAGCACTACAGTACAAAACAAAACAGAATACCAGAAACATATCAAGTTTTACGAGAATGCTTCTGCTTTATTCCCTGTCAGTGTTTTATTGACAGTTGCTAATGGTGGTCCAAGACTATTAATTAGGAATAAATCACAAAAATGAACAAGAGTCCCAGAGATCTATTTATCTTCTGAGTGCACCGGTAAGTAAAGTATCTTCTTGCAACATGAGTTCACGATAATTGTGTAACGTTTATCAGGCAAGGGAGATTTCAATACATCGTTCAACAGTCTGAATAAGACTGGAAAATTTTACTTGTCATATGATGATGGACTAAAAGGACAAAAAGCATTAAGAGGAAATGAATTAGTCACAGATATTTTTTCTAGATGCATTTAGTTAAAAAGATGTCTCTGATCTGCAGGTGTTTCTCTGATTTCATATTAATAAAGGCCAAAACTTACAAAGAAGTACATGCTGTGTCGTATCTATTACCACTGTGTAATGTCTGCAGAGTATAAGACTTGTTTTCTTACTTGACTGACAGTTGGAAGAAATGAAGTGTTTGAAAGATGGTTTAAACATGTGGGTAAAGTTAGAACAAAAACATGCAATTTTTAAAAAAAACTGTTAAAGTAGAGGGCTTAAAGACTTCAGTATGTTAAAGACGACTGCTGGAATACTTTCTCAGTTTCATGCGAGTGAAGGTCGTGCAGTGGGAGGATTCATCACGAAAGATTGCAGCATTGTTTCTTTGGAGCAGTGCCATGTTTGCTCATCTACACTTGATCCAAAACATGCAGAAGGTCACGCTCTGAAATACTTCAGTGTGTCAGTCATCTTAAAGGGGTGTATATCAGTATGTAGTGTGTCTATTTTAAAGAGTCCTCTCCTGCTGATGTTCAGGTACATCAGTATGTAGTGTCTCTACTTTAAAGAGTCCTCTCCTGCTGATGTTCAGGTGTATATCAGTATGTAGTGTCTCTACTTTAAAGAGTCCTCTCCTGCTGATGTTCAGGTGTATATCAGTATGTAGTGTCTCTACTTTAAAGAGTCCTCTCCTGCTGATGTTCAGGTGTATATCAGTATGTAGTGTCTCTACTTTAAAGAGTCCTCTCCTGCTGATGTTCAGGTGTATATCAGTATGTAGTGTCTCTACTTTAAAGAGTTCTCTCCTGCTGATGTTCAGGTGTATATCAGTATGTAGTGTCTCTACTTTAAAGAGTCCTCTCCTGCTGATGTTCAGGTGTATATCAGTATGTAGTGTCTCTACTTTAAATAGTCCTCTCCTGCTGATGTTCAGGTGTATATCAGTATGTAGTGTCTCTACTTTAAAGAGTTCTCTCCTGCTGATGTTCAGGTGTTTATAAGCATGTAGTGTCTCTACTTTAAAGAGTTGTCTCCTGCTGATGTTCAGGTGTATATCAGTATGTAGTGTCTCTACTTTAAAGAGTCCTCTCCTGCTGATGTTCAGGTGTATATCAGTATTAGTGTCTCTACTTTAAAGATTCCTCTCCTGCTGATGTTCAGGTGTATATCAGTATGTAGTGTCTCTACTTTAAAGAGTCCTCTCCTGCTGATGTTCAGGTGTATATCAGTATGTAGTGTCTACTTTAAAGAGTCCTCTCCTGCTGAGTTCAGGTGTATATCAGTATGTAGTGTCTCTACTTTAAAGAGTCCTCTCCTGCTGATGTTTAGGTGTATATCAGTATGTAGTGTCTCTGCTTTAAAGAGTTCTCTCCTGCTGATGTTCAGGTGTATATCAGTATGTACTGTTTCTACTTTAAAGAGTCCTCTCCTGCTGATGTTCAGGTGTATATCAGTATGAAGTGTCTCTCCTTTAAAGAGTCTTCTCCTGCTGAGGTTCAGGTGTATATCAGTATTTAGTGTCTCTACTTTAAAGAGTTCTCTCCTGCTGATGTTCAGGTGTTTATAAGCATGTAGTGTCTCTACTTTAAAGAGTTCTCTCCTGCTGATGTTCAGGTGTTTATAAGCATGTAGTTTATCTACTTTAAAGAGTCCTCTCCTGCTGATGTTCAGGTGTATATCAGTATGTAGTGTCTCTACTTTAAAGAGTCCTCTCCTGCTGATGTTCAGGTGTATATCAGTATGTAGTGTCTCTACTTTAAAGTGTCTGGAGGGAACACAGGGATTTTAGCCTTTGCAGACCATTCACATTCACTAAAACCTGTATAACACACTACAGGAAAGGGAAAATCCCAAGAAGCAGAATAAGGAATTTAAGGAATGTACGTCACATCCCTCCTCCTGCTAGTCAGGGTCATATCATTCCACATTTTAAGATGCTGAACCTCCACTTGTATGGACTCGTCTGAAAGAGAAACCTCAGAGATAACGCTAATGTCTTCAAAACACTCAACACAGATAGTATCATCAAGGATTTCACTCTTTCTAGGAACCTAAACACAGTTTGAAGTTCTCCTGCTGTCATCTGAGTCCTGCTGATGGGACTTTGTTGACAAAAGCTAATTGGGTCCTGCAATAAAGGTACTTGAAGGTCTGAGATTATATCACCAAAACGTAAGAAAGCAGTTGAATGGGCGGCTCTTGGAAATGCTTTACTGCTATCAGTGTATTTGTGTAAGATAGTTAGGGTTAGCATGACTTATGTTAGATAAGATGTTGTTGGAAAGCTACAAAATTGCATCTTATTCTCACTTATTACACATTTTCAAAGGAGGTAGGAGAAAACTGGTCTAAACTAACAAACTGAACTATTGTTTTCCTTAGGTTAAGACACCATGTCATAACTCTTCCTTATTATAAAAAGTTGATGTTAAAGTGAACAAATTGGACGACATCGCCTCCATTCTTGTTCGTTCCAGTGAGTGAGTCAATGATTGCAAGCTAGTGAGTAGCTTCCTCATTTGTAAACATGTAAACAAACAACTGGGACTCTCGCAAACAATGTGTGTGACTTTATGATCATGTCTCTTTAATTGTAGGACAGGGACATACAAAGAGGGATCCTAGAAAATAGAGAAATAAGTTGAGGCAAGGCACATTTCTGCTCATATTTTTGTCAAATGCTAGCGTCAGTCGCTCATCGCCTGGAATCCAATACAATGCATTGTAATGTAAAGCAATTTAATGTCAAAATAATGAAAAAATAACAAGCGCAAAGACTAGCCGCACTCAGTGGGCTTCACGGTACAATTATTTGTGTTAAAAAGTAAAATGTTTGGCAGAATGGACTCTAGAAAATCATGTGTCAATCCTCATTAAAGTGCTATTATAACTATAATCCACTGCGTTTTGGTTCACTTCCACATTATGTTCTCAATGCAGTTGAACCGCAGTTGGTTACAATTGGAAATGGTCCTAAAACCTCCAAAGCCACGCTCTCTGATTGGTTGTTTTTGTCTGCAAATTTACGATTACTTGGTTGAAATTTGCCCAAACGAACCGCAACAGATTTTGATTAAAACAGACGCTATGTTGCCCTGTGAAAGCTCCCTTATTGCACTGGGAAATGTAATTGTTACGTTAGCTGATAGTAGCAATTAGCTGACGAGGACTCAGTTGTACATTCTGTATTCAAACAGGCTTAATGTACTAGAAATAAACTCTGCAGAAAGGTTTAAAACCCCTTCTCTATTTGGAAAAGAAGGAGGAATATCTCGGCTTGAATTGGGCAGTTTCATCCATGAACGACACGTATTTAGATGCAATACAGAGTGTGGCCAAAGCCATCAATAAAAAACGAATTTCTTCCATCCTGCTTATAACCAAATAGACAAACATCAAATAAGAAGTAGACTCTCCTGCGTGGGAACGGGAGAAACCGTGGCCTGTGTGGTCGTCATAACGACGCTGCGGTTCTTTTATAATGTTGCTTTATATATTTTATGAATTTGATTCTGCAGGGAACGGAGCCAAAGGGGACCGTGCAGTTTAATTTGATGTGCTAGACCATGTTACCCTGCCTGTATACAGTGTGTGTGTAAGTGAGCGCATGTGTATTGCTAACATGATCCATTTGTGGTGAACAAAACCAGCTGTTTCTACTGAGCGGTGGCCAAGAACCCCCCATGTGTTCAGAGTTACCTAACATCGCCTGACCAGAGTCTGACCACTGCGCTGAGGGGACAATCGGTCAGATCCCATCCCTCAACAATCGAATAACTCCCAGGAAATCATCTGGAAATCAAGTAATGCAACTGGAAATCAATTCACCTTGAATCAGATATCATATTCAGGAATTAAAGAAAATCCCCTGGAGTGTTTGTAGACAAATAGAGACTTTTTTCAGGCTCTTCTCATGCTGTGTTTGTTGCTATACTTATAAAGTAATGCACGGTAAGTTTATGCTTTTATCCTAAAAAAATCAATCAGTCTGTTGTAGAGGCGATTTTGTCTGAGCAAAGAGTGATGAAGTTCGTGAAGGGGGATGGGTGCGTTAAAAAAGAAATTGTCACGAAATTTCTGAACTTCCGGAGCACCACAAACATCGACTTAGGTTTCTTACCTAAACCACAATGTTTTCCCAAAGCTAACAACGTATTTGTAAGGCTATAACCTTACTGTATTTGTCACAAAACTTAAACTAAGCCTAACTCTAACCAATAAGTCAATAACGCCACTCCTGTTGTTATTCTAACCCGAATGACATTGACTTATTTGACACATAACTTCCCCGATTCGAGGTTATTTTGACCCAAAACCACTAGGTTTTCCCAAACCTAACAACGCAGTTTTGTTGCTTTAACCTAACTTTGTTTGTCACGAAACTAACCCTAACCCTAACCAATAAGTCAATAACGCCACTCCTGTTGTTATTCTAACCCGAATTACATTGACTTATTCAACCACAATGTTTTCCTAAACCTTACAGAGGACTTTTGTGGCTTTAACCCAACTAGGTTTTCCTGCAAATACGCTTATTTTTTAAAAGAGTGTATGCGTCTAACGGGCGAAAACTGCCACGTGTTTGTGAACATTCATAGAAGAATGCCTACGAACCTTTGTGTGTGAGGAATAATAATAATATTACATGTTGTGCAGCTCATTTTGTACGAGCAAAGAGTGATGAAGTCTGTGAAGGGAGGTTGTCAAAGTGGATGGATGCATCCAAAAAGAAATTGTCATGCAACTTCTGAACTTCCCTAACAAACGTTGACTTATTTCTTGTAACTTCACTACTTTTGTGGTTATTTCTTTTACCAAAACCACGATGTTTTCCCAAACCTAACAACATAGTTTTGTTGCTTTAACTTAACTTTGTTTGTCACAAAACTAACCCCAACCCTAACCCTACACTAAACATTACTGAAAGTGCTTACAGCTCTATGTCTGATGTCCTTTTAGTTAAGGATTACTAGTTTCTGAGAAGGTCCTGTTCAGCAATACCGTCCAATTTGGCTCAGATTTCATTCAATTACTCATTTCAGGTTGGCTCTAATTTGTATTAATGTTTTTTTATATTAAGCATATGTCAACCAGAGGAATAAAGACACATCATTTGGTTAGCTGTCCAGTGCATTTTCATTTAAAGTAAAATAAGACCTGTGAAAAGAAATAAAGAACCTTCTTTTCAACACCAATAAAAATACAATAACATGAATTGCACAGTCAACAGGGCTCACAAGAGTTCATTTAGGATAATGTGCATGTTGCAATTCATCATTATAATATGAAAATACAAGTTCTGTACATTATGTGCCGGGTTCAGAGTGTTCAGGCCAGCTTTAAGGGCCGGTGGCAGCTCCAGTAATCAGGCTCTGATTGCATGTATGATTAAAAAAACAGAAATAATGAGCGGGTAATTATGCAAAGAAAACTCACCTCTGCTCTGGGTTTTCTTTCTTCTATTTCTAAATCCTCCTTCTTTTGCCTTTAGCCTATTTTTCAAACACAACTTGATAGATTAGTGTGTTAGGATTTTCAAATCTTTGCATTTTGAAACGGTCATTACTGGACAAAGGTGGGAAGTAACTAAGCAGATTTACTCAATTACTGTACTTAAGTAACATTCTGAGGTACTTGTACTTTACTTTAGTATTTCCATTGTACTTCTACTCCTCTACAGGTCAGAGGTAAATGGTGTACTTTTCCTCCACTACATGTATTTAATACCTTTAGTTACTTCACAGATCTGGATGAATGATGTGAAATATAATCAAGTGTTAAATCAGACTTTAGTTCCACCTGGAGTAAATTCACAAGCTACCCTGCAGTATACAAAGTCATTCAAACTAGCTGCACCTTTACCAGCTCTGAGAACACTTTGATGATCAATCATTATAAAAAATATCATATATATTATTCTGAAATGGACCAATCTGCACAATGACTACTTTTACTGTCGCTACTTTCACTATATTTTGATGAGAATACTTTTCTACTTTTACTTGAGGAACATTTTGAATGCAGGACTTTTACTGTAACAGAGTATTCCTACACTCTGGTACTTCTACTTTTACTCAAGTACAAGACCTGAGTACTTCTACTTTTACTGAAGTACAAGATCTGAGTACTTCTAGAAAAAAAGACAATATGTTTAGAAAAAACGTGACTAATCTCAATATTAATTATATATATTAAAGCTAAAAATGCATCAGTTGGCTTTTTATTCAATTCTGGACCAATTTTATGAATGCTCTGATTTCTTTGACTCTCCTTTGTTTTTTGTGTTGAATTGACTTTACTTTGTCATTATTTTTGCAGTTTGAGGCTCTCTTGGCATTTAGTCGATGTGTTAAAGCACCTAAACTATAAAATGTGAAGCATTTAACGCTTTATTTAAGAATTATTTTTGTGATAAATATATTTGTTTGCATTTCCTATTCAATATTAATCATTTAAATGCAATTAAACCAATGTGTAACATGTCAAAGCCTCCAATAGCGCCCCCTATTGCCTAGTTTCCTCCCTCTCTGTAATATTGTGAAATGTTGGCAAGTTTTTGTACATTTTAAAATATGAACATAATAATAAGGTACTTGTGGGTTATCTGTGGGTTATCTGTCGCCACTTTTGTCAGGACACCCGACTTATTTTTAGTGGAAAATCCTAAATTGTAGGATAGTTTGGCCGTTAAAATGCTTTTTGATTACATTTGTATATTGTACTTTTAGAATCTACGTCCAGTGGATGTGTAGGATCCATAGTTTGATAGATATTAAGAAGATTATTTGAGCTCCATGTATTTTTTTTACAAAATATTGTATCCATGTCACGTCTTGTGAGGGTTATTTGTGAATATACTACGTTTTGCCCTGTGGACCAACGTAGCTATTACACGTTTTTTTGTGAGACTGGGTTGGCCCCTCTCATGAAATAATTGGTCCCAGCCTGGCCCCCCCCAGTAAAATTGATCTAGAACCGCCACTGGAGAAGCCTCAGCGCGTAAAGTTGGGACGGATCTCCAAAGCCTCAGTGAGTTAAGTTGGTCTCCGGACGCAGTTCATCCACAGCTTCCATGTGCGTCACCTCTGCGGGAAACCTGACGAGGATTTCGTATTCCGGATGTCCCGATGCTCACTTTGCTCTCTGACAGATGAGAAGAACCGGCGTGTTGCTGATGTGAAGCGGATTTCCCTCTAACGGATCATCTGTCCCGGAGCGCGGAGGGGACATGGGTCAGCTTTATGGTGCGACTCTCTTACCATTTGGCGCTATCTGTGTGGTTTTCCTTTGGGAATCTGGGGCCAGCTCCATCAGGGCGACGCTCGCGGTGGACACCTCGAGGTGAGTCTCGCGGAGCTGATTACAATAACATGTCAATATAATCAGAGGTGGCAAAAGTACACACATCCTTTACTCAAGTAGAAGTACAGATACTCGTGTTTAAAAATACTCTGGTGAAAGTAGAAGTACTGACTAAACCTCTTTACTCAAGTAAAAGTAAAGAAGTATGGGCTTTGAAATGTACTGAAGTAAAAAGTACCCATAACTAGCAGCTGTTTTAAAGAGTACCTGACCTCCCTTTATATTAATAGAACAATAATGTCATTGTTAGCTAATGAATGTTTCCATGCTGAACAACGGCAACATGACAACGTTTCCATTGGTCCCTCTTCTTTAGAGAAGACCAGGAAATGATGGATACACGGATCGTGTTCAAATCAATAGGCACGCAATGACTCTAAATAATAATGATCACGCCACCAAACACACATTCAGACTAAAGGAACCAGCCTGTTTGGAAAATGTAAGAAGTAGAAAGTACAGGTATTTGTGTTCAACATGTAAGAAGTCAAAGTAAAAAGTCGTCAGAAAAATAAGTAGTGGAGGAAAGTACTGATACCAGAAAAATGTACTTAAGTACAGTAACGAAGTATTTGTACTCCACTACTTCCCCCCTCTGAATATAATACAATACAAAGGGGCTTTATTGGCATGACCTCATTTTAAACATAGTATTGCCAACGTGCAAATAAAAAAATATATATAAATGTTTTGATCTTTAGTGGGTAACTATTTAATCCATAATAACCTAATCAGGCATGTGGTGGTTTGGTTTCATCACAAAACGTTCCTGAAACAACATGAATTTGTAGGTTTTTCAACATCTGATGTGGTTTTAAAGATAGAAACGACATTAAAGCTTGGGAACATCCACTGCACTCACATTACTTGTTTATTTCACATTTAATTTAAACACCGTCACACAGTGCCAAAAGCCATGACAGAGTTTAGTCTGTGTTTGATTGGTTTCACGGCAGAGACCTCTGGATGAACCTCTGCGGATAATCTAATGTGATTTTCAGGGAAATGCAAAAGGCAAAAGGGGAAACTCCAAATGGTTGGAGCCAAATGTTAATTTATGCTCAGACAAAACATGACAGATGCTGTTTATGTGGTCAGGAGGTAAAGAGGAGGATGTGGGGACCTAATATAAAGAGTAGAAGAAGAAACCACTGCAGGAAAACCCACAAATAATCAAATATAACCTTTTTTTAATGCACTCTGGTATCTTTTCCTAAATTACAAGGTACAAAACCCCTCAGATTTACGCTTTAAGAGTCTTTACATGTATGAAACTGTAATGTTGCCCCTGCTCTAATAGAAACAATAACAAGTAGCTATGTTTTGTTTATTTATTTCACATCCTGAAATTCTAAATGTTTATTTTTAAAATGTAAATGGCATGTGCTGCTCTGTCCAGAAAATGTTTGAGTGCAGAGCGAGTCAGTTTGACCTGAGAAGAATTTACATGTTTACAAACACAGAAATGAGAACAGATGCAAACCTGTGTGTGTGTGTGTGTGTGTGTGTGTGTGTGTGTGTGTGTGTGTGTGTGTGTGTGTGTGTGTGTGTGTGTGTGTGTGTGTGTTACAACCGTTCTCCCTGTTGATCGCTCTGTTTTCTGTTTTCATTGATTATAGAACAAATTTGAAATAGTGAAATGTCATGATTTTGCAAAGGCAAAGATGAAGTCATCAAAACAAACAAACCAAAACACTTGTTATATTTCTGATATTCAATTCATGAAAATGCTAAATGCTAAACATTAATCACCATATTGAAGCTCAAACAACAGAATGTTTGACAACTAAAAAAATAAATGAATTGGTTATACTATACTTATTAATTTATCAATTAGCTGTGAAAAAAGAGAATATTGGCCAATTTCTTGTTATCCCATATTTTGATCTTTTAACAATCTCTGTAGATATCGACCTCAATTCTCCAGTATCAGTCAGACTGTATATAAAACATCGATGTAGTCACGGTACAGACTGTTGAATTGTATCGTTATATCATATTTAATCTGTACTATGTAGTATTTTATTGACCTGTACTTTAATCTTGTTGTATAATTGTTTGTGTGATAGAGATTATGCAATGTTTAAGGACTGCAGATGGAAATGAGCTATTAGCTAAAATCTGGCATAAATCTTCTCTTCTCTGAGATGAATGTATTTTGAATGCATGGTCCTTGTTCAAATAAATACATAAATACAAATGTCACCCATTGGTTTGTGGAGCAAAGTTTTGAAGCCATGAAATTGCATTTTTGCGGGTTGCCTTTTTTTGATTTGTTGTAACCAGAAAATAACCCAGTTACATCTCGCTCACATACAAATATTTACTACAATTACCTTTAATGAGCTTAAAACACACCATGAAAGGAATACAATTGTGAAAAAATCAATAAAATTGAGAACCAATACTGGACGACGCTGTGTGGTAGCGACCTGTCAATCACAAGGTAGTCAAATTCTAAAGCATACTCTGCTATTCGATTATTTTACTTTAAAAGGGACCATAATTAACATAATAAACATCATCTTGCATTGAATAAGACTTCAAACTAGAGATTGAAACCATAAACTCAGCACGAAATTGTGCACGAAACGACATTTTCTCATAGACTTCTATACAATCTCACTATGTTTGTATGTTCGCCCCCTGCTGGGATATTGGAAAGAATGCAGGTTTAAGACACAGAGACTTCACTCTACAGACCCAGATATTGCCGTTGCAATGTCCGATGTTAATGTGTAGAGCTACTGGGAATCTGTAAGTAATACCAGTCCTTCTCTTTTCAGAGCGGAGTGTCCTGATAATAAGATCTTGACGGTGGAGTACCCGTGTGTCGGCGCTGGAGGGAAGAGCAGCACGTGTTGGAGGTAAGACTCTGAACTGGATCTAATAACTGAGCATTAGGGTCCGACACTACATCTCTGGTTTGGCATTCACAGGACGCTCTTTCCCAGAACAGAGATTTGCTCAAGGACCGTCTGACAGGACTGGTTGAAGTCTTTATGGAGGATTGAGCACATTGTTTCTGTGGCTTTGGAGCTGTTTCTGAAACCACTAAACCACCCGCGGTGTGCAGATCGTTCACACTCTTTTACTCCTTTTGGAAACTATAAATCCTCTTGAAGGAGAAACATAATCATTTTCTGAAATCCTCTCTGAGAGGCAGAATCAGTGTTGCAAGGTTTAAGGTTTTTACGGGCAACTTTTGTTTTGCAGAGGGTTCCTTCTTGTGTCCATTGATGGGGTAGACCTATGTTTAATGCACATTATTTTAAATCCAATTCATAATTCATAATTCATACCCAAATCTTCTAAATTGGCTTCTATGATCCAGAGACATTCAGGCAGAGATGAGAAAAAGATAAATCCACCGGTCAGTTTGTGCATCAATGAACTGGTCCAGACCTTAACAGAACCTTATTTATTTATGATAACAGACCATATTTAATTACAAATAGACCTTTAGGACCGTGGGGAAATAACAGTTTGACTAACTGCATTTAATGCTGGCACACTTAATATTAATGGTGTTATTTTTGTATGAATTACAATGAATTCGGGCCACATTTGCACATTTTTTGGAGATCTGAGCAAAAAGACTGAATTCTTATATTTCTTGAAAGAAATTGAGTTATATCATAATTTTTTTTCACCGAATTCTGATGCACATTTGGCCCTTATCCTCTTCTGTAGTTCTGCGACCCAGAACATCATCTATCATCGCTCAGTTTTTATTTTTTACTCATCAAAGTGTCGAGATTTGTCGACCAATAGCAATAACTCTTTAAGAAGTCAAGATTATTATTTTAATTCACCTAACCCTAACCCTAACTAAACCACACTCATTAAACCAAATACAGATGTGCCCTTCCATATTTTATTCTAACTCATGTTGTATTTTGTCAGACTTTTTGGAAAGCTACATGACTAATATCAGTTTTGAACAGAATATACTTGCATCTTGCAGATCATCAGTGCTGATGTTTTCCACCAGCCTCGCTCTGTCAGTAAAACACAATCTGATCTTGAACTTCCTCAGGTCGGAAAGGCATCCTCCTCAGGGAGCTAGCCTGCATTATCACCTACAAAGTCAAATAATCTGGCATAAGAGGATGTGATTAGATATGTATTTGTACTGTAGCCAAACAACCGTGTTATACAAGGGGAATATCAGTCAGTTTCTGAGAGGAATTAAACATATCTTTTTAAAAGAAGTTCCCTTTGTGATCGTCCATCTTTATTACAGCTCCAGGGGTCTAATTTATGAAAATACCCTTTCATATATTATCGTATGAGCATCTTAAAACATAGTTAAAGGCAATACATCAATTGGATGCAGACGATATGGCATGTTGTCAGACTTTTAGCTCATGGTACATCATGTACAACAGGAGAAAAGCAATGTAAATCACACTCTTTTAGACGTTTAGATGAAACTAAGCCTTGGCTTGGGTTCGGTTGTTGGCGTAAGAAGATCTTTTAATAAATGAGGCACCGGGTCTGGCCAGGCTTTCTGATCTGTTTACTGTCAAGGTTAGACTGAAGGAGTCTGGTTCACTCTCTGGCTGGAGAGAGGGGATTAGATGGGGTTGGATGTTTCCTCTTCCACTTGGATCAATTTTGATTTCACAAATTACTCCAGGGCCGATCAAATTGAACAATTACGTCTATTTGTTAGTATTTATTTCTATTCAGTTTCAGTGAGAGCGATGTGCTATCCATTCAGGTATTTCCCTTTTGGTAGACAGATTTAAAGTGGACCTAATCTGCTTTTAGAGGTAATCCCTTTCTTGAAGTGTGTTCTATAGGTTTTAGTGCATGTAAATGGTCTGCAAAGGCTAAAATGCCTGTGTTCCGCCTGAACACAGCGTGAAACGCCACCATTGGACTACTTTGTCGACTTCTGTAACATAGTGACATCACTATGTAACACTCATGCTTCTATTGGATAGCGCTCCAACAAATTGTACGTGATAGGCTAAGGGGCGGGACATCTCTAAGAGGTTGACCAATCAAAACAGAGCCGGCCAGCTAACCAATCAGAGCAGGCTGGGCTCTGGTTTCAAACAGAGGGTGAAAAGAGGTGCTGCAGCACAGGCAGTATGAGAAAAATAAAGAGCTTTTTGAACATTAAAGCATGGAGACATGTCCCAGGAGAGACACTACATACTGATATACACCTGAACATCAGCAGGAGAGGACTCTTTAAAGTAGAGACACTACATACTGATATACACCTGAACATCAGCAGGAGAGGACTCTTTAAAGTAGAGACACTACATACTGATATACACCTGAACATCAGCAGGAGAGGACTCTTTAAAGTAGAGACGCTACATACACCTGAACATCAGCAGGAGAGGACTCTTTAAAGTAGAGACACTACATACTGATATACACCTGAACATCAGCAGGAGAGGACTCTTTAAAGTAGAAACACTACATACTGATATACACCTGAACATCAGCAGGAGAGGACTATTTAAAGTAGAGACACTACATACTGATAAACACCTGAACATCAGCAGGAGAGGACTCTTTAAAGTAGAGACACTACATACTGATATACACCTGAACATCAGCAGGAGAGGACTCTTTAAAGTAGAGACACTACATACTGATATACACCTGAACATCAGCAGGAGAGGACTCTTTAAAGAAGAGACACTACATACTGATATACACCTGAACATCAGCAGGAGAGGACTCTTTAAAGTAGAGACACTACATACTGATATACACCTGAACATCAGCAGGAGAGGACTCTTTAAAGAAGAGACACTACATACTGATAAACACCTGAACATCAGCAGGAGAGGACTCTTTAAAGTAGAGACACTACAATAGGGCCCCTTTAATACAGACAGTTTATTGGGACAAATTAAGCGTCTTAATTCAATACTTCTTAAATGTAACTGTTAAACTTCTTTTAAACCTCTAAAGTTCCTCTGCGTAAAATCTCACGCCTCCCGTTAAGTGCCACCATTATTTAAGAAACATAAGTACCATAATTTGCTTCACTTTGTTTTCATTGCAACTAAGCCCACTTTCTTTTGGGAAGGTGTGAATTTTTTCCAGATAGTTAACTTGTCATCTTTAATCAAAACTCTCAGAAAATCACAGTTTCCCAGATTATTTGAATGCCAGAGAGTAATGCCAGGTGAAGAAATAAGAGAAGGGAAGCAGAGCTGTGGGTAGAGATTAGACGTGTAGACTGACCAGGCCTCGGGTCAGACGCAGTTTAAAGCGTCAGATGTCCAATCAGAGCTTAGCAGCCGTGACTAGGCATGGCAGGCCTGTCAAACGTGGGATTTCTCCACATGTGTTGCAGTCTGAATGGGCTGCAGTTTTACAATCTCTCCAAAACCAGCATGGTTCACTCCCAGGAGTCCAATACTGACGCTTGGGCAGTCAGTACCGGGGCCTTGAGTTTGACACATTTGTGTCTCAAGGTCCGCGGGACAAATGCGGTTCTTTGTGAATCATGGTCTGTTCCACATATCAATTAAACTTCCCAATAAATGTTTGCCCGTCGGGAACTGGCATCAAAGCGAAGACCTCTTGTGTCAGGAAATCGGCCAATTGATGTTGTTTAATGTGAGTTTTGCAAAGTTTATTTGTAATTTGATTGTTTTGTGTGCAGATAAATGCATGACACACATGTAGCGGTGAGTGTTATGCCTTTTAGCCCACATAAACATTTCATAACTTAATGCAAGCAAAGTAATCTTCTCTGTTAGCATATCTAGCTAACTATACCTAAACCAGAAATGTTATTTATAAATTTCTTTGGTCTCTAGCAACAAGGATGCCTTTGAACCAACAGTAAGTTTATAACATCAACACCACAAACATTTTAGCTGATTTAACTTCCAGATCCAGAGAGCAGAAACTCCCACACTTACTGCTCTACTTCAAAGACACAACTCAAGTGGATCTATTTCACATGGTCATTAAAGGGGCCCTATTGTAGTGTCTCTACTTTAAAGAGTCCTCTCCTGCTGATGTTAAGGTGTATTTCAGTATGTACTATGTAGTGTCTCTACTTTAAAGAGTCCTCTCCTGCTGATGTTCAGGTGTATATCAGTATGTAGTGTCTCTACTTTAAAGAGTCCTCTCCTGCTGATGTTCAGGTGTATATCAGTATGTAGTGTCTCTACTTTAAAGAGTCCTCTCCTGCTGATGTTCAGGTGTATATCAGTATGTAGTGTCTCTACTTTAAAGAGTCCTCTCCTGCTGATGTTCAGGTGTATATCAGTATGTAGTGTCTCTACTTTAAAGAGTCTTCTCCTGCTGATGTTCAGGTGTATATCAGTATGTAGTGTCTCTACTTTAAAGAGTCTTCTCCTGCTGATGTTCAGGTGTATATCAGTATGTAGTGTCTCTACTTTAAAGAGTCTTCTCCTGCTGATGTTCAGGTGTATTTTGCGGACCAGCATGCACAGACATCTATTATGCATTTTAGGGCCTCTTTAACTTTGTCTAACCTTTTGTCAATGAACTCCGACTCTATTTCTTGCTTTTCATTTGTTTCAATGTTCCGGATCTTCCTGGTTTTTCCTAAATGCCTGAAACATGAACGCAGCGTCTCTTAGGGATTTGTGGTGTTGTGCAGAATTAAACTCTCACTGCTCTCGCCATCTAAACAAAGACTTTGCCTTCCTCCTCCTACTCAGTTGTGGTTTTCTCAGCGTGAATCTGCTCAATTTTTTAATTTCTTAATTTCCATTGTTCGCGTGTTCTTGTTCTGTCTTCGCCGGAGGTCAGAATTCAACTTGGCCAATCCAAATATACATTGTGTGCGTGTGGTGTGTGTGTGTGTGTGTGTGTGTGTGTGTGTGGTGTGTGTGTGTGTGTGTGTGGTGTGTGTGTGTGTGTGCGTGTGTGTGCGTGCATGTGTGTGTGTCTGTGTGTGTGTGTGTTGTCTCTGTATTGTCTGTGCAGCAGGTTTCTGATGATGAGAGATCATTTTCTACATCTCTCCCTCTCTCTAAACACAGAAAGGACTGATGGGCTCCACTAAACTGTAAACCCTCCTTCTCTTGATTTACATGTTGATCTGGTTTTAAAGACCCATTACATCATGCGGCAGTATGTTAGCTCTTCACTCCATCCCTTTTTCCCCTGCTGGATCATTGTTGTTCCTACAGTGATCCAGCTCTCCCAGTGGGATCATTGTGGGCGGTTTTTTACTGTTGGAGAAACGAAAAAGAAAAATGTCTGCAGCTTTAAAGAATTATTAACATCACCTGGAGGAGTCACCGAACAAAACTGAGATCAGCAGCATCTCAAGGGCTCAGTAAGTCAAGCACTGTCTATATGAGGCCCTATCTATTATGCCTTATGAAGAAACCTATTATGCATTATAATCGGCTTATAGCACTATACGTATCAATATAAGCTCTCATAGTCATTCTTATCGCTTTATAAGAGGCCTGTTCTTGACTGAAGTTATTCTTAGTCTTACAATCGTACGAGTAACATACGATTTGGTCGACTGATGTTTCGCTGATTTAATTAGTTGGATTAGTTCATTAGCTCTGTGTTTACAGAGATGAGCTCATATGTTTCTCTGTTATGAGTAATACAGAATGAAATAAAAATGACTAATCGAGACAATAAAAAAGACCAAAATGACCAATTACTGACTAACAGGATGCAGCCCTGATTGAAAGCAATTAGTCAGACTCATTACTAAGCATCATAAAACGAAACTACTGGTAGATACTGACATTTAGATTTAATGGTATGTTTCGCTAACAATGCACTTCTGCTAGCTTTGAGAAAACGTACAGGCAAGGTATTTATATAGCACTTGCCAACACAAGGCAGTTCAACGTGCTTTCCAAAAATGAAAGACATTAAGAGCATGAAACACATTAGAAACATTAAAAAGCCATAGATAGTGTGTTCCCCTTCTCGTATTTGTCCTCCACAAACACACACCTCCAGTACAACAAGAAGCAGAGCGTTTGTTTGGATGGTGTGAGAGAGGTTGTATACAAGAAAAGGCATGCTTACAGTAATTGCTTTTTGACTTTGCTTCCAGAAATATCTCACGGCTGAGTCACATCGGCTTTGGTCGTTTGGCAGGATTTTCTCTTCTTTGCGGGGGTCTCTGATATCACTACGCTGTTGGCTTCTTACACACATTTTTGCTTTAAAATCTGTTGTAGATGAGGTATTCACTCACTCACTTTGCACAAATGTAGCTGTGTGTGACCTGACTTTATCTTTATCAGCATTAGTAGGCATTATTAGGGATAACCAGAGAGGGCAAAAGTACACACATCCTTTCCTCAAGTAGAAGTACACATCCTTTACTCAAGTAGAAGTACACATCCTTTACTCAAGTAGAAGTACACATCCTTTACTCAAGTAGAAGTACACATCCTTTACTCAAGTAGAAGTACACACATCCTTTACTGAAGTAGAAGTACACATCCTTTACTCAAGTAGAAGTACAGATACTCGTGTTTAAAAATACTCTGGTAAAGTAGAAGTACTGACTAAACTTCTTTACTCAAGTAAAAGTAAAGAAGTATGGGCTTTGAAATGTACTTCAGTAAAAAGTACCCATAACTAGCAGCTGTTTTAAAGAGTACCTGACCTCCCTTTATATTAATAGAACAATAATGTCATTGTTAGCTAATGAATGTTTCCATGCTGAACAACGGCAACATGACAACGTTTTCATTGGTCCCTCTTCTTTAGAGAAGACCAGGAAATGATGGATACACGGATCGTGTTCAAATCAATAGGCACGCAATGACTCTAAATAATAATGATCACGCCACCAAACACACATTCAAACTAAAGGAACCAGCCTGTTTGGAAAATGGAAGAAGTAGAAAGTACAGGTATTTGGGTTCAACATGTAAGAAGTCAAAGTAAAAAGTCGTCGGAAAAATAAGTAGTGGAGTAAAGTACTGATACCAGAAACATGTACTTAAGTACAGTAACGAAGTATTTGTTCTCCACTACTTCCCACCTCTGGGGATGACATGGTTTTTTCGCTTCTGATCTTTTGAACCTCCACTCGTCAGATACATGATGCCAGATTTGAACCATTACTTCCTGTCTTAAATCATAAACCGGCGTATAACTCATGCATGTTTTTCCTCCGTGAACATGTGATCGCGTGCTGTTTGTTGAAGACAGGAAGCTCTTTTTATCACTGGCATTCATGTACGTCTGATATGTGGATTGTTTCCACATCTGATATGATGTATCTGCATTCCCTTTCCTACTTAAGCTGCCAAGATAAACTTTGGAGACACTTTGGATGCAGTATGTTTTATTAATGCATTGTTCCATCCAAGCTGTTTTTCCCTTTGTTTCCTGGTTGAATGTGGATAAAAGTCAGTCTCCTTTAGTTCCAAGATCTTCAATTTCATCCAATCCTTTTAATGGTTATGCAACAAATGTTCAAAGTAGGATTTCTTTCCAAATAAAGCACTCCAGTTAGAACCATTGTTATAAAGCAAGGCGTGAAAACCACAAGTGATCCAGAATAATACAACTCACGCAAACCCTCACTCCAAGGCTGTGTTTCGCCTCTAACAACCTCTAAAAACAAATGTTCTTTTAGTTATTTTGTGTCTGCATTGCACATTTTACAATGCACCGATTTTATAGCAAAAACTGCTGAAAAGAGAATTCTTTTTGCAATTTGCATCCTATTACTCAACCCACCTATTGGTTCCCAAAATAAGAAACCTACTGTTCTTTGTGATCCACTGACTCTTTCCTCTTGCATCAAAATGAAATTAAAATGTATGCTTTTGACAGGAATATTTAATCAGCTATTGGACGATGAATGAAATCCCCATAAGTTGTTTGGTGTTGCCCATTTTAAAAGGTTCCTACATTTAAAGCAAGTAGCTGAAAAAGTGATGTGATTCGTTTCATTTTCTTTAACAACCCTTTTTCTTTCAATTTGTGCCAGAATATCTCTTTGGATATCTCCTGTTTTTTATTGGTGCGACACATTGACATTTAATTTCATGCTTTGACAGAAATATATAAAAAAAACGTTTGGACATCAATGAAATCCCAGCTGAATTTTGTGTTTAAGGCTCAGAAGCGATTGTTAGCATGCTAACACGCTATTCTAAGATGCTACATGGTCAAAATCACTATGATAGTATTCTGACGTTAGCATTTAGCTCAAAACTCTAACAGCCCATAGAGTGGCTCCATGGTATTATTCCGAACCCTCAATGGTCCAAAAAGTGTCCCATTTGGGGACAGTCCATTTCTCTGATAACCTGTCATCACAAAAACAAAAGCCTATTGATTTGAAGGCCTTTGGTATCTTTATGATACTTATAAATGTCTAACTATTACGCAAAGTCATCAGACCAATGGCAAAGGCATGATCCTACAATGCCTCTGATTAGCTTAGCATGATAGCTCTTCATGCCTACCCAACTAACCCAACCAACTAAAGCAACAAGTACTTTGTACCATAGCTTATGGCTAATTACGATGCAGAATGACAGCAATTTGTGTTCTACTTTATCACTGAAATGACCCTACCATGATTTTCTTACCCTAACCCTAACCCATCTCACTTCTCACGCCTAACCAACGAAGGAAGAACTATCCAATCAGAGCTGGATTTTTGCAGCAATGGTTCTTTGGAAACAATGAGCGATGAGGTAACGGCTGTTAAACTTTGGGCTTTTGGTCCAATGGGACATTTTTCAGACTGTATATGTTTCGAACAATGGACAGTCTCCCACAGATCTACTAACATTGTCGTAGACCTTCAGTCATCATTACATTACATGTTACTTGTTAGACGCTTTTATCCAAAGCGACTTACATACTCAATACTGTGGACTATCCCCACGGGAGCAATTTGGGGTGAAGTGTCTTGCCCAGGGACACAACGACATGCTAACTGCAGTGGGGTTTGAACCTGTGACCCCCCTGATCCCAACACCAAGGCTCTATCCACTGCGCCACATGCCATCTGAAGTCTAACCGATGCAAAGCCAGGAATACAAAGCCCTGACTTTGTGACAAATGATCATAACAATGTGTTTTCTTTTAGTCAGTGAACGATGTTGTTGGCTCGACTCAGTGAGAAACATGTTGTTTGGGGTTTGCTTGCTCAGTAAGTGAATCACGGTGCGTGTCTTCGTTGGGTTAGCTTTATATTGTGTGTTTTATGTCGTCCATACGAGTTCATAACATGGGTTACAAAAGGTTGGTGATTTGTTTGCCGATCTCTACACATGAGTCGTTCCCTCTCTCTTATCCCTTTGCGTATTATACAGACTCATGTAATCATATTCTGTCTCGGACATAAAGGCCCGTCACCAGATGTCTGCAGAGCGGAGACCGGTGGTTTTAAAGGTCATGCCACAGTATATGTTTATTGCATAGTATGAACATCCTGCTAAACAAAAACCAGTTGTTTTTGTTCAGATAGGATACGGGGGAAATGTTAAGGATTCAAGGATGTTATTATCATTTGTACATAGCTACAGTGTAGATATGTCAATGAAAATCTGAAGTCAACGGTGCAACACAATAACACAGATAAAGTAAATAAAATAGAATAGAATATAGTGCAGAATAGTCTATATACAAGTAATTGGAATATTGATATATATAAGTTGCAAACAGATGAATGTTATGGATGTTCTTTCAAAAGTTCAGGTGTTTAACGGTCTTTAAAGACAAGTTTGGGAATGATCTCTTTAAGAGAAGCACACATTCAAGTCCAAGTACAAACCCCCCACCAACAGTCACCCTGTGTGTCACCCATAACATGTTAAAGTGTCCGTCAATGAGACCCGACTGAGTCTGGACTTCCTCTTCCTCTCTTTCTCGTTAGACTCAGATTCTGAGAGACAGAAGCCAGGCCGCTGAGTATTAACGCTGGGGTAGAGGTCAGGTCAGATGAAATAAACAACACGTTTGGTACACGCTAGGTGTTGTTGAAGTGTGTGTAATTACACAACTTGTTAGAGCTCTATGCAAACCAGAGGAGGTCAGCGGGGTCAGTGTTGAGACGTTGATCTTTTCCTTGTCTTGGTCCAAAGGAAGAGTGACAGTTTATCCTGAGAACTAAACACCAGCGTCCTTTACTCGTGTCTCGTTAAATCCATCCCAGCTCTTCAGGCATTGACGTCTTTGGATGGGGAACAGGATGAGACCACAGAGGAGAAACTCTGATTTAATGCTCCCGAGTTCTTTTTAACTATCAATCAATCAAAGTGTATTTATATAGCCCAATATCACACATTTACGTTTGTCTCAGGAGACTTTACAGTTTGTACAGAATATGAATATGACCCCCTCTGTTCTTAGACCCTCACATCGGACAAGGAAAAACTTCCAAGGGGAAAATGGAAGAAACCTGCCTCAATTGTGTCTCTCAGGACGGACAGACGTGCAACAGATGTCGTGTGTAAATTAAAAAGAGAATACATTTACAACATAGGTAGACCAAATGCTAGAAAATGCATGTGTCTGTAAATATTGCTCTATTTCCTTCACTACATTAATTTGACACTCAAACAACAATGATATGATGCAATACTATTCTACTAAACTACCCAGGAGTACATAAAGCATCCAAGATAAGCTGAAAATACTACATTTCATGACATTTATTAACATCACTACATAACTACAATTTTATTTATTTTGGAACAGACAAGACATTGAAACAGTAAAAAAAAACATCCTCCTGCAAATAACTTGTGTCATTATGTACATTTGATTACTCTATTACGTATGTTGCATCGATTATATTAGATATACTTTATTCATAACAAATAAGGAAACTTTTTCTTTACACTAACTGCTAAATAAACTATAAACATTGGACATTAACATTTCAAAGTGTACAGATTTAGGTAAAAATGTAAATGCAATGAGTTTGCCTAATTGCATGAAGTCAATATGTACAATAGTAATTGGCTAATTGACGGGACGTAACGATTGTGCATATGACAAATAAATCATTTGAATCCTTTGAAATTAAAATACATAAAGATAATGAGCTAGAGTAAAAGTAATACATGAAAGTAGGAGGCGGATATCGCAAGAAAAAAGAAATAACAAAAGAGTGGAAAACAAATAAAGGTACAGCTTTATATTTCTACAAACGTCTAAATCTGTCCGTCTGCAGGTCTGATGTTTCTCAGGCTGCAGTATTGTGGGATTTGGGGGGTTTCAGCCATTAAAATAACACCGAGTCTGTTAGAGGGTGAACGACATCCTGACTGAACGTCTAACTGACCACTTCACTATCTGACTGATTGACCTGCTGGGATAATTGATTAACAAACAGGCTGTTGGCTCGTATTGTGTGTGATTGTCTGAGTGTGTGAGAATGAACTCTGACACACTCACTGCAGGATGTTTGATGAAGCGTTATCTCACAGCTCCCTCTCATCTCCTTTGTTTCTTTCTCTATTTATGGCTTCTTCAGGGTCTCTGCACATACATTTTTTAAACCTCCCCCGCCATAAACGCATCTCCTACCCACACACATACTTGTGAAACCCCAGTGTTCGCGGTAATGATGCATCGCTGCGTTGTAAAACCGGCCAACAGAGAGCAGGAAGAAGAGCAGCAGATTAGATATAAAATAAACTGTTGTAATAATTATCCAGCTAACCAGACTCCGACATGACAGTGAGACTAACAGGACACACGCAGGGCAGATAAAGACGTGCAAGCCACATGAGGGAAAACATAAAGTAGTATGCTGCTTTTACAGCCTTTCGTCACTGCCTAACATCACAATGGCCATCGGTGTTTTCGAAGAATCAGCTAGAAATGTGCCAAACCGTTATTCCCACCATGATACAAAGCCTACTTGTTAACGGAAAAGCTTGGACAGTTATCGGACTGTTGAAATATAGAAATTTCCAGAAGCTGGGGAATCACAAGGAGAGATGAATGAACTAAGATCCCTTTTAACACAGTCCTGATCCCCCAGAATGACCCAAAACATGTGAAAACCCATCTTATTTAATTTCTCAACCCTAGATGATTAATAAGTGAATTCAAGTCTCTCTTTTTGCGCAGTCAGGGAGGATATGACATGAATTCTTTATGTCTATATGGCTGGACAATGGGACACAGTTTGTTACTTTTGATACGGAGAACTACTGTAGTCACTTTGGAGGCGAGGAAGTTTATGCCTGGATCGATGAATAAATATGATGTGATGCAACGATACAACCATCTCTGCAATTTGTTTTAAAGCAACAAAGGAAAGTGGCCTTTTCATTTTAGAAATGAACCAAAACGCCACGACACATATCGTTTTTCGATGTCCTACCAGCCCCTTTCTGGCAGAAAAAAGGCAGAATATGGAAACAGGCCCTATCTCAGCAGCTGTTACACACACCAGCTTTATTCTCCGTTTTCAGTTTAGTTACGTGAGGCAAAGCTGTACAGAACATGCGCCCCGCTGAGCACGCCAACTTCAAACAACACTACAACAACAATGTCGTTGAGGTCTGTTATCAATCGGCACGTGATTTGTTTAGCTGAGCTATCGACAGTGACAGCGCAGCCAAAAAAGGGAGTGAAAAGAGCTAATGTAGAGCAGATTGAACGCAGAAAACAGAGAGGAAAGAAAGAGCCGCTGTGCTTGTCCAGAGGGCGGTTCAGGTGCACACTAATCAGAAGAAGATGACGATGACGAGTTTTTTTGGGAGGTCCAGGAAGCATAACTGCAAGGCCTTGTAAAAGTATTCTCTGAGAAAATTAGGAGCGCTTCTCAGTGTAAAGGGTGGTGAAGAATCTCGTGTCACGTTTGGGAAACAGGTTGCTGTTCCCACAAGTTTGGGGTTTGTTGATCACCATCCAAAGTATACAGAGTGAAAAACGCCAACGGCAGGAAAAGAGAGTGATAGTTTGAGTAGGATGGCCCTGTGGACTCCTGGATGCAGAGCAAACAACCCGTAAAGGGATCATGTTCTGACCCGATGTGCTGCCGTCGTGTGAGAGAGGCGATTAGTTTCCACTTGACAAGAACAGAGGCTTTAAGAAGTGTTTTAACGTATAGCTGGAGGCAGAAAAACTAAAACTGTGTTAATGACGCTGCAGACAGAGCTGTCAGTGCCTCACTAAAATCCTATGGATGATAAACAGTGGGGGCTTTTATCACTAGAACACACACACACACACACACACACACACACACACACACACATGTTTACAGTTTATCACATGTCACACTCAATAACACCAGCGATCTACAAAGTTAGAGTGCATTCACTGTTGTGCACACGTTTACGAACCTAAAGGATGACCTCATTTATGTGCACCTGTACACACACAAACACACACACACACACACTTTCTTTTAAACCACACATTGTGGAACTTTAAAAAAAAACTAAGAATAACATTTGTTTTTTCTTTAGAAACAAGTTTCTTATGAGGCCAAAAAGAGACTAGTGTCTGCAACCTTTCTGTCTGTGCTGCATTATGGAGATGTGGTTTATATGAATGCATCGTCTCAGTGCCTTCACTCGCTGGACACCGTCTACCACGGAGCACTGAGATTCATCACAAACCTCAAAACCTTGACGCACCACTGCAACCTGTACGCTCGTGTTGGATGGTCTTCCCTGACCACGCGTAGACTACTGGCACATCCTTATATATAAGGCTATTCTTGGTGCTCTCCAACCTTATCTAAGGATTTACATAAACAGAAAATGCACAGTACTTTTTCCTTTGAACTGAACCAAAAGTCTGAACTTGGGAAGAGGTTCAGTTACGCTGCTCCTGAAGCTTGGAACCTGCTTCAAACTGAGCTGAAACTCAGAGAGCTGGTCTCATTAAACAGACTCAAACCTGGCCGCTGTGTCTGAAAATGCTTTGGCTAAACTTGGTGTATGACTGTGTTGTGATTGTGTGTCTGTGACTGTGCAGTAACCATTCTTGGGCCAGGACTCTCTGGAAAAGGAGATGGTTAATCTCAATGAGACCTATCCTGGTTAAATAAAGGTAAAATAAATAAAAAATAAACACACATAAAAGTGTCAAATGTCCAGATATTCAATCCTTCAAAGTATAACAAAATGCACCCACGCACAAACATATTAATACTACACAAACATATGTCCGGACACACACACACACACACACACACACACACACACACTGATACAGACATCTGGTCCTTATTACCTGTTTTAAAAAACAAAATGCATCACCTCCACAGAGGTTTCCTGCTGTTTGACATAAGTAGCTTCAGCGGCTAATTTCCTGTTTAATGTTTGTCTACCTCTGTATTGATCCTATCACTGCAGGACACGCCACTGCTCTATCGATAAAACATCTTTAGGAGTTATTGAGCAATGATAACATGTAAAAGCAGCCGATTCAGGGGAGAATACAAATGCATATTTCCCAGATCAAGAAAAAAAAACATTGTACTTGCAGTAGGATGATTTTACAGCGACAGCAGCCATGTAACAGCTAGTTTAATGTCTTGTAACCGAGACCTCCGGTATACCCTGCAGTATACTGTGCGAGACACACACACACACACACACACACACACACACACACACACACACACACCACACACACACACACACACAACACACCCACACACACACGTCTGCTTCTCATCACCTGCTATAGAAAGCAGCTCTGTGTCTTTACAGCCAGATACAGATGAATAGCACTTCAATGATGTGATGCATTCTGCCTCTTTTCGTGAGAGAAAACACACCACCAGCGTCAAGTCAATTTCTTCTCACATAAATATCAGCTAACCAGTGATAAAGCACGTCAATACAGCTGCACAAAATAAACCATACATATTCTTTAGTAGTAAAAGAAAGACTCTCTTTTCCTGCGTACTGTATACATGAACTATTACACCAGACTATACAAAAGGCCGCTAGTTAGACTAAACAGTATTGTTATATACAAGGAAAATAAGTGTGTGTTTGGAGGATCTGCATTTCATGCTATCTGGGACCAATTGACCAGGCAACAATTTATAGAAAACGGATGTCTTGGAAAACAGAAAGGAGTGGAGTAGCCTACAGGAGAAACAGAAGTATGAATGTGAGTCACAGAGAGAGAGGGAGAAAGGGAGAAAGAGATGACGTTTGAATTGGAGAAAGACAGAAAGGGAACAGGAGATAAACGTGATGTTGCTAACGTAATGATGCTAACATAACACACTGTAAATGTATACCAGCTCGTTGCAGACAGTAAAAAAGCTGTCAGTTGTAAGAAATTAAAATCAATGTTTAATGACGTAATTTAGTTTAAACATACAGTAAGCTTAAAACTGTTTTATTCTGAAAACATTTCCGGTTAGCATTCGTCTGTGGCTAACATTGTTGCTAAAGTTTATTTTGAAAAGCTATTCCGGAAGAAGTCTCCGGAATACCAACAGTAAGCTTAACTTCCGGTTTTACGTAAATAACGATTAGAGCCGTTAAAATGCATTAACTAAAAAGTCATGAAAGAGAGTATGAGGAGAAGAGGCGTGTGGAGTTATACAATGAAGACACGATGTCTAAATCCTCTGATTTACGCGATATCGGACATAGAAGACCGAGGTGGGAGGTCCCCCTGCGTCACCACAGCCGCCATTGAAGAGGAGGAGCCAAATGATGAGATATATAGTTAGGTGACGGAGTTTTGGGGTCTCTTCTCCACGGCCGCGACGAGAGGACAGCTGCTGCCGCTCTCTCTCCAACTACACCTCTGTTTGTTTCATTACCACTACTTAATTAAAGTAACCAATTTGACCCTTTTCAGAGACTCCATTGTCTCTTATTTTTAAACTTCTTCCTGGACGCGAGAGAACCAACAAAGATCTACACAGTCAAGAGCTGAGACTTTTTTTAGGAAGATTTGCGTTTAAGTTATAATGATGCTAACGTGATGTTGCCAACAAAATGATGCTAACATAATGATGCTAACGTAATGATGCTAACGAAATGATGCTAACGTAATGATTTTAACGAAATGATGCTAACGTGTCACACTGTAAATGTTCCTGCTTGACAGAAAAGAGCAGGAAGTCCAAAACTTCTTTCAAGAATATATTTTGTCATGTCGCAGCTATTAAAATATAAAACAGAAAAGTAATGGATGCAAAACGACAGGAATTGGAGGAAAAATATGAGAGGGAAAATAATAGGGAGCGTCAAAAGAGCATAATGTCTGCTGAGCTGCTGTTCTCCTGCTGAATGTCCGTCAGCATCTCCTCATGTTGGTGGGAAGCCACTAACAGGAGAGAGCACACACTGAGCAGCTCTGATTTCCTCTTCTTGCTTTTTTAAAAGACTTTTACGTGGTTTTTCAGGCCAGATCCCCCGCTGAGCAGTGAGCTTTATTTCATTTGGATCAAACAAATACCTCTGCTTCCAAAGCCCGCCCCCCTCCACTAACTCCACTTACTCTCTTCCCTTTTTCTACATCTGCCCACCTTCTTGTAGTTTTCCCCGCTGTGCGTATTCCTGTATTTACACCAGGCCCGAGCTGTTTTCACGCGTGAGTCTGTGTGTCATCACTGCAAAACTCTCCTGGAGACACATATTATAGCGGGAAGTATACGCCGTTTTAAGAACTTTGCTAGATGCTAATGTCTGTTTTGTTTATCTATGGGCAGATTATGTTATTGCAATAGTGTCACAACCTTTACAGATGTGCAGTTGAGACAAAATGCTTGAGTTTATTATACACATTTCTATAATTCTCTCAAGGTAAGTGGAGCAGGATGGGCCGAAATGCGGCAGACAGGAGTACTTAACAGAAAATACCTTTTATTTAGGGCTTGGTCCAGGCGAGACAAAACCAAAACAGAGCAGAACTTCCTGACAAACAACAAACAAGAATCCCACAATGACTAAAGGGAAAAGCATGACTGAACTAAAGAGGAGATGAAGTGCAGGTGTACATGAGGTCGTTGCAGGGCTGATGGGGAACAGGTGAAACGAATAAGAGCAGGACAACACAAAGACCAGCAGTGAAAACAGACATTACACAGGTTGAAGAAGAACATGTTAAAGCGTTATATTAATAAGCCAAATGTTCAAACCATAATTATCTTAAAGTAAAAATGGGCTCTAACAATATGTCACTGACAAACTAGCATGGATTATATCAGCTCTTTGTGCTTCTATAAAAAAATGTAAAACTGTTTTTTCACTATACACCCCTACCAGAAGATCCTTACTCTCACACTTTGTATGAATGAGCTTTTGACCGCTCTGACTGCCATATAGCAAATGAGGAAGACGATATTGAATCATCTATTGCACATCTGTGAGAGATCGTCCTCTGTTGCTTTCCATGATATATTTCCCTTTTAATTGTGGGTTTCTTTGGGAGTTTTTCCTAGTGTCTAAGGACAGAGGGTGTTGTAGCTCCCTCAGACAAATGTGTGATTTGGGATATCGGGTCATATACATAACATTTGATTGATTGATAGTCACACACTCATCCGGTGTCCAAACGGCTGATTTACTCAAAAAAACAGATTTGTAGTCATCCAATTTCTACAGTGACATACCCAGCGCTGTGGTAGCCATTTATGTCGATTGTTAGAATCTAACGAGCAACAAATCATTTTTTTTTCTACATAAGATCACTTTTACCCCCTCACATGTGTTACATTTTAAATAATACATTGGATAACTTCAATTTCCATCATAGGCTCTTTTTCTAAAAAAGTCGAAATATTTTTAACTTGGAGCAGCGCTCAGGAAAAAGGCACAATGTGGACACGTGGCTTTACAACTGGAAACATGAATAAATCTTTCAGTACCGCCAGATTTCTGCAACACCAAGACTTTTTAGAAACCTTGGAGGACCTTCCCGGGATTATCAGTCCATTACTCTGAGCCTCAGTTCAGTCTCCTGTGGGATTTTTAGGAAAAGTTCCTCCTTTAACGCAGCTTTCCTCTCTGGCATGGAAACTCCAGCAGACACATCATCAGGAGCGATCTGTCGCTATCTTGACCTCAGTTATAAGCCTCTCTCTCACTCGTTATCTCGCACCAATCCCATTTTTATCCTTATTCAGCTCAAGGAGATTTTATGGGCATTTAAAAAAGGGATTATCCAAGCATTAAAAGTAAAAGTAAGTGTTACTTTTGAAAGTTTCTCTCTCGTCACAGACACCCTGACGGCTGACGTGATACCAGTCCACAGCTGGGTTTCATCCCCTTATTTTTTACGCCAATATGAAATGCCAAAAAATGATACAATGCATGCTGATGAAAACACATTGGCCCGGTAAATTGGGATATTGCGATGTGTCCTGTGGCTACCAAGATCCATTTACTATGCGAGCAGGAGGCAATAACCTCTGGTATTCCTGGGTTTGTGGGTAAAATCTGAGGGCTTTTGTCCTAAAACATTACAGCTGTACATAAATAATATGCCAAATGTAAAAATGGTTGTAGATCTGCCTTTTAAAATCAACACTAATCAATAAAAACACTTGCATTAGGACTTGGAAGTCAACCAGGAAGAATCTAATCCTCTTCAGTGATGCTCATTTGAAACTGATTTTCCCTTTGTATATCAGGTAACATGGTAAACGTTTGCACCTCTTTGTCTGAAATGAATAATAGCTCCATTTCTTCCCCCACATGTTCTCAAACGTCTCTTTGCTTTCACCAGGATGTTCTTACACACTCTTCGTAGATATACCTCAGAAAAGTCATGAACTGTTATGTGTATATATCCCACAAAATCGTTTTGTATGTATTTCAAGTAAGAAAGTCAAACGTTTCCATGGAAATGACTGTGGAAATCATTTTCCCCGTCCGTACATTATTTGAGAAACTCTCTCCCGAGGAAACACAGGGATTTTAGCCTTTGCAGACCATTTACATCAGGGGTTCTCAAAGTGCGGCCCGCGGGCCAATGGCGGCTCTCGGAAATGTTTCTGCGGCCCGCGATAGTTAACCTGTTATAAAAATTATTGATGGTCCATAAATCCATTTTTGTGCAAAAATCGGAGAAACTAAATGATAGCATTATGGTAGCCACCGGAGGCTAGCGCAGCTTCCGGTTCCTCTACGCGTCACTCTCACTCCTTATTTGGTAACCTGAATCTCGCAAATCTCGCGAGTTGCGGTTAAGCGGAAAATCTGTTGTAAATGATCAGAATCAGAAACGGGAGTTAGCTAGCGATTTTAGCTAGTCACTGTCTGTAGATAACCCAACTTTGTGTCCTCTGAGACTGAAGGAGATGTTGCATTGTTTTTGTTGCTTTCGTTGTAGTTGTATGTGTATTTTGGATGTAATTTAGGTTAACTTCCAGTTTCGTTTGCATGCTTTTATTTTGAAGGCGAGATAACGTGTTTGACAGGAAGTTGTGGTGGCATTGGAGACAACTTGACGGATAAAGTAGTGTTTTCTATGTAACGGCAGAGAAAGAGTGTGTGTGTTTGCGTGTGTGGTTAAGTATATGAACGCACACAAAAGTCCGGTTATACAATAATAAAACAACAAGCTGTCTCTCCCAACGTCCACACTCAGGCACACTGTTATTTCCACTGAATACCCCAGCGCGAGCATCCCCAAACTCACTCCCTGATTGGATGCACGTCCCAAAGGCGGCAAAGTGTTCACGTGAACAGCGGAAACAAAAGGTTTGGAAGTTTTCGTTGTGTAAGCGAGATGGAGGAGCCAGGGCCGTCGCGTAAAAAACGTTTTGTCAGTGAGAGAAAAGGAAGTTCCAGGAGACATGGAGCAACGCTTACTTCGTTTTACCTCAGGGGTCGGATAAAGTGATATGCCTCATCTGCAAGCAGGTGAATGCAATGCTCAAGGAGTATAACATAAAACGCCATTATGATACCAATCATAAAATGTATGACAAGTTCATGGGCAAGGAGCGCAGAACTAAACTTGAACAACTTCAAAGAGGTTTAACTGCCCAGCAGTCAGTTTTCACAAATCTTGCAAAATCCGGTGAAGCTGTAATACTCTCTCTCTCTCTCTGTGTGTGTGTGTGTGTGTGTGTGTGTGTGTGTGTGTGTGTGTGTGTGTGTGTGTGCAATAAAGAAAAGATTTGTTTTGGAATTTTGTGTTCCGTTTTTTCTTGGGCGGCCCTCAATCCAATATTGGGTACCTAAATTGGCCCTCACTCATCAAAACTTTGAGAACCCCTGATTTACATGCACTAAAACCTATAGAACACACTACAGGAGAGGGTAAACCTTTAGCATAATAGGGCCCCTTTAAACAAAACTCGTAATGTTTAACTACCCTAACTTAAGCAAGTAGATTTGTTGCCTTATTTTAAGCAAGTTGTTTCCTGTTTTATTGGCATGTGACAAAAGATGCAGAAAAAAGGGGAACTAGCTTAACCATAACATATAATTTGAATTGTTGTATATGCATATGTTGCATTCAGGTACAATAGGACACCAGACTATCATGTATATCCTTGCAGATCTCATTTATCTCGGAGGGTCAGAGAAACATTACACAGTGACACTGAGCCTGAAATCCTTCCTTTATAAAGTGAAATCAGGCGACAGTAAACATGTTGCCGTCTCTTAATGGCAGAGCTGTTACCAACCAAACCATAGTACTTATGAGGTCATTTAAAGATCTGGCATGACGTGTGAAAATGAATTACTCGCCCTTGAACTCTGCTCAGTGGTTAAACATTACGCATGAAAGAATGGAGGGTAATTTACTAAATGTCTCAATGAGGTGGTGAGATTCTGCCTCATCTTCATCATCCAATCTGTGGCCTCTGAGGGTTTGGAAAGACAGGAAGACAGTGGTTTTGTTTCATACACACACACACACACACACACACACACACATAACATTGACACTTAGAAACGATTTGCTTTTCATTATAACCCAAGGAATCCATCATTTTACTTCCAAGAAATGTCATTTTATCTTTTATTTGATATCTCCGAAAGATCATAAAAAGGTTGACCGTCATTCAAAAAAATGTGAAGTTAAATAAAAGTGTGTATCCTTGGGCAAGATACCTAAACACAAGTGGTGCATGGCCAAATGTGTGTGAATGTTTTTCTTCTGCTCTTTGTATCAAGACTTTGTAAAGACTGGAGAAAGCGATATTAAAATACAGTCCATGAACCATTTGTTTGTATTTATTTTAAAAACAAATTTGTAATACGTCAAAAACAATCATGATCCAGGAGAAAATCTGTTTCCCTCGTTAGTGACGAATCAGTTTTGTTGATTTCTAAATGCTGCATGTGTTGCTGAAGATGTTTCTTCGTGTGTTTTGGAACATTTGTGTTTTTATATCTGCGTCCTTTCTGAAGCTGCAGCGTGTTTCTCCTTATCGAAATGTTTTTGGCCGTTGTGGCGCGTTTGCACCTGTCGGCCAACGTATGATAATAAATATGAAGTGATGCAACATGACCTTAATATCCTAAAGTCTTTTATTTTATAATGGACTTAAACGCCATGACATTAAGTCAGGGGGGTCAAACTCAAATACACAGATGGCCAAAATAAAAAAATGGGTACTAGTGGAGGGCCGGACTGGTTCAATGTTTATTGCAGAACTTATTGAAATGAACTTATTGCACATATTAAACCTGGAACTAACAAAGCTTAAATTATTGCCAATAAAAACAACATTAAACATTAAATAATCAGTTGCATTCATTTCTTATGGCTCTATCTGCAGCTTTTCCCGAGTCATTTCTTATGATTACATTTCTCCACAGGCCAACAACAGCTTCAACAAAACTATTTCCCTCAAAGAAAAAACCAAACATGCCCTGTTGTCTCAAGAAAATAAGTGCAGAAGGAAACATTGAAACTCAGTGTGCTGCTCTGTGATGCTAGTTCAAGCCAGATACTTGGCATCTCATCTTGGGTGCAAGTTCATCAATGTTTGGGCTCAGGCTCTGAGCGGAGGAGACCCTCAGGATGGAGAGTGAAGGTGTGCGTGCAATATACCGGCGGGCCAGATCTAATAGTAATTAGAAATTATCCTGCGGGCCGAAATTAAATCCACCAAGGGCCTGATTTGGCCCCCGGGCCTTGAGTTTGACACATGTGCATTAAGTCAATAAATGCAGGACGTTGAACGTTAAACATATTTCGTTTTAGTTTTTTAATGTGCAATAACTTACTTATTGACTTGTTTACATTTTGTACTGCCTTGACCGTATTGTTCTTGTATTTGTATGGTAATGTTGTATTGTTTTGTAAGCGTACTGTTCAATGTATCGTAGGTCCAATTTATAGTCCCTTTATATATTACATATTAAAAGTTTTAGCTTGTATTGTCAAAGTTATACTTATACTGTCTGTTATGTGTGATTGCACCATCGGGAATGCTTGGAATTTCGCTGTACTCTGTGTCGTGACAATAAAAGGAATCTGAAACTGTTAGTCGATATCGTTGTAGAACCTTTTTCAGGAGAGCAGGCTGAATGATGACAGTGTGGGAAATTAGAGCAAGCAAGGAAAGGTTAAAGGGTGTTTTTATAGAGGGAGAAGTGATGGAAAGATGAGGCGAGCGTGGAGAGGCGTGACAGAGGAAGAGTTTCAGCTCGGTGTGTTATATTATATATCTGGTGGAAGTGAAAGCCTCCTCTGTTCGGCTGCAGATCTGATGTTTCCCCTGATGTTTCCCCTGATGTTTCCCCTGAGGCTCGGAGCCTGGAAGTGGGCTGGCAGAGCAAATAAACAGAGAGGAGGTGCTCACATCGCCACTCTAACACCTCCACATGTGTACACTCACAGGAGTTTCAAAAGAACTTAGAAACGTTTTGATTTCTCAAGGAGTTCATCATTTTATTTCCAAGAAATGTCATTTGATCTTTTATTTTATATCTCAGAAAGATCATAAACAAGGCTGACCCTCATTTACAACAATTCCAAGTTAAATACAAATATGTATCCTTGGGCAAGATACCGAAACACAAGTGGATAGATAGATTCCTTTATTGTCACAGAGTACAGCAGAACTCCAAGTATTCCCGACAGTATAAGTATCATTTGACAATACAAGCTAAAAACATTTAATATATACTATATAAAGGACAACAAATTGGACCTATGATACATAGAACAGTACGCTTATAAAACAATACAACATTACCATACAAATACAAAAACAAGAACAATACGGTCAAGGCAAGTGGTGCATGGCCAAAGGTGTGTGAATGTGTGTGAATGTTAGTTTCTTTGAGAACGTGGCACCTTCCTCTGCTCTTCAACTTTGTAAAGACTGGATTAAGCACACATTACCACACTAACACCTTCACATGTGTGTACTCACAAGAGTTTCAAAGAACACACACACACACACACACACACACACAATTATACGCTACACTGAAGGAGCTGCTTGAAAACACCTTCACACCTTCAGGAGGAAGGCGGCTGGTTTTGTTTAATTTGTGGAGAAAAATCCAAGATCCTGAGAGGATTTTTGAGGCACTGTAAAGATTTCATAACAATAGGGAAAAGTATGTAAGTTAAGCCTTTTTATAAAGGAGTATCAGTGTGGTTTTACAGGGGGTTTAAAAAACACAACAGCTTTTGAAAAATCACTTTTTTTTTAAAACTCTTCCAGTGAGACCACATTCAAATGTCAAAAACAATAAAGCTCAGCATCATAAATGAACGATACTCACTCCCAAAAGACTATGTGTAAAGAAAGGACATGGCCACCTTCCAAAATATGTTTTATTGTTGTTCTCATCATGCTAATGTGCTTCAGCGTAATCCATCATCACGCCATCACACTTATACTTTCGACCGTGCAAATAAATCAGTTACAGCGTGTTTTGATGAATGCAGCATGCTGTAATCGCAACACGTACGAGCCACATCAGTGAGAAGCATCCATCAAACTGACAAGACGTACACACACACACACACACACACAAAGACACACACACAGACACACGCACGCACACACACACACACACACACACACATGTCCGGCCTCCTGTCCTGGCGTGTCAAGAGGCCATTGACCTCCACTGAGCTCCACTTCCTGTGTTCCTCCTCCACGAATCCCAAGAGGGAAACTCTAAACTGACAACAACCTTCATCCCTGTCTTCAAAACCATCCTCTTCCTCCTCCTCATGCTGTCACCAGAGATGGCAAAAGTACACACATCCTTTACTCAAGTAGAAGTATAGATACTCGTGTTTAAAAATACTCTGGTAAAAGTAGAAGTATTGACTAAACTTCTTTACTCAAGTAAAAGTAAAGAAGTAGGGGCTTTGAAATGTACTTCAGTAAAAAGTACCCATAACTACCATCTGTTTTAAAGAGTACCTGACCTCCCTTTATATTAATAGAGCAATAATGTCATTGTTAGCTAATGAATGTTTCCATGCTGAACAACGGCAACATGACAACGTTTTCATTGGTCCCTCTTCTTTAGAGAAGACCAGGAAATGATGGATACACGGATCGTGTTCAAATCAATGGGCACGCAATGACTCTAAATAATAATGATCACGCCACCAAACACACATTCAAACTAAAGGAACCAGCCTGTTTGAAAATGTAAGAAGTAGAAAGTACAGGTATTTGTGTTCAACATGTAAGAAGTAGAAAGTACAGGTATTTGGGTTCAACATGTAAGAAGTAGAAAGTACAGGTATTTGGGTTCAACATGTAAGAAGTAGAAAGTACAGGTATTTGGGTTCAACATGTAAGAAGTCAAAGTCAAAAGCCGTCAGAAAAATAAGTAGTGGAGTAAAGTACTGATACCAGAACAATGTACTTAAGTGCAGTAACAAAGTATTTGTACTCCACTACTTCCCACCTCTGGCTGTCAATATCCTACTCCCCCATTTTCTCCCATATCATTTCAACCTCCCACTCCGATCATCCCCTCTCTGCAATCTGAGGCAGTGATTTATGTGAAAGAACAGGAGCAGAGTGGAGAAACTCTACCCACAAACTAAGAGAACGACACTCTGTAATGTAAGTGGGACTCGTATCGCATAGTGACAGCATGGTCTATGGAAAGCATCATATATATCGTCACTGGGTTTTTCTCAGAGTGCTATAATGAATATGCTGTCTTTGTGGTGCATTCCTGACCTGCAAATGCACAAATAAATCACAGTAACTCTCGATGGGAAAACATAACAGGGAGCACTCCCCTCTTCTGGAAGGAAACCCCTCTAAAGTACATAATCTTCAGTGTAAAGTGATCCGGGCCCAGGCACGACTCTGGATCCTGTCTCGGGGTTTCGTCCATGTTTCTTTGCTGATTTTGGCAGCAGCTGAAGGAGCAGACGGAGGTCGTTTATGGACCCGAATTCAACCCGACTGCAGGTAGCTGTGGGTCAGCAACACAAGGGACTGAAGGGAGGAATATGGAAGCTAAAATGTAGACTGTTTACTATATGGACGTATAGTCTCTGCAACGACTTACGAAAAAGGGGAGCAGGGTGGACCTAAATTAATAGAATAGAAGCATTTATTGTCATTATACAAGTACAACAAGAAGAGTACTCCTTTTAAGATGCCATCAAAACATTCAGAATAGACAACATACAACAAAGACACGCAGCATTCATACGATTACGTACATAAAATAATAAAAAAATGAAGTGCAGGAAATATTTAAATTAGTATAGCATAATAAATATGTTTGTGTGTATAATATTGCACATGTTTGGGTTATTGCGTAAGACTAAGCGGTAATAATGCATGCAGGACACTGAACAACTTTGAGTAAAATACCTTTAATAACAGGAAATCCAGGCAGGACACGGCAAAACTGAACAGAACTTTTCAGCACAAGAGAAACCTGGATCTGACAAAGACAAAGAGGAGACTCAAATACAACAGAAATAATCACAAAAACAGAAACAACTGGATAAGGCAGGCAAAAACACAAGTGCAACAGGTATAACGAATCAGACAATCACACAGGGAATCAAAAACAGACACAGGAAGTGAACAAGTGTTCAAAATAAAACGGAAACAGACGAAGTGAAGCTCAATGTGGGCGAATCCATTTAAGCAGTTACACATTAGCACAACAACAACAACAACAACAAACTAGCAGTTTTAAAAGCCTCCCAGCCTCTTCCAGGTGATATTTAGTCCCTTCCATAGGTTGACCTGTATATTGTAATTATTACACGTTGCCTATGTTTCACCGCTGATAACCTCTTCATTAAGAAAAAACATGGATGATAGAAACGTTTGGAAAGGATTTGAACAGCCTCTTTTGGCTTCTCCTTGAAACACTGTCAGAGTGGATATACTGAACTGTAAATGCTGGCTGCTGCTTTTGACAGTGTGTATATTCAGAGTGAGATAAATTACAAAAACAAAGAAAAAGGACTGGTCCTGGGAGCGTGTCTTCACGATGATTGTGAGTTTATGCAACTTCCAGCGTGAGATACTCCAAACTGAAATTCCCCAAATAATGGGAATAGCACCAAATATTTGCAACATCTATCTGGCCCTTCTCAAGGTTGACTCAGAAAACGATATTGCTCATGACAAATAGCTACAGCCGAAAACACACATTTAAAGTTGGCAATTATCCATTATGTAGGCTATATCAATGGCCCAGTATAATTTGCACTTCAGGCAAAGCTGTCAGACGTGAGATTCATCCTCAGCCAGAAGTTCTCTCAACAGGAGAGGGAAGAAACAACATTAGCCACCTTTAGCTTAGTGGTGGTGACGTGAAGTCATGTGACCGTGCTGTAGTTCCTTTATAGCCCAACATTAGCCACCTGTAGCTTAGCGGTGGTGTCGTGAAGTCATGTGACTGTTCTCTAGTTCCTTTATAGCCCAACTTTAGCCGCCTTTAGCTTAGCGGTGGTGACGTGAAGTCATGTGACCCTGCTTTAGTTCCTTTATAGCCCAACATTAGCCGCCTTTAGCTTAGCGGTGGTATCGTGAAGTCATGTGACTGTTCTCTAGTTCCTTTATAGCCCAAAATTAACCGCCTTTAGCTTAGCGGTGGTGACCTGAAGTTATGTGACCGTGCTGTAGTTCCTTTATAGCCCAACATTAGCCGCCTTTAGCTTAGCGGTGGTGTCGTGAAGTTATGTGACCGTGCTGAAGTTCCTTTATAGCCCAACATTAGCCGCCTTTAGCTTAGCGGTGGTGACATGAAGTCATGTGACCGTGCTGTAGTTCCTTTATAGCCCAACATTAGCCGCCTTTAGCTTAGCGGTGGTGACGTGAAGTCATGTGACCGTGCTGTAGTTCCTTTATAGCCCAACATTTGCCGCCTTTAGCTTAGCGGTGGTGACGTGAAGTCATGTGACCGTGCTGTAGTTCCTTTATAGCCCAACATTAGCCGCCTTTAGCTTAGCGGTGGTGACGTGAAGTCAGGTGACCGTGCTGTAGTTCCTTTATAGCCCAACATTAGCCGCCTTTAGCTTAGCGGTGGTGACGTGAAGTCATGTGACCGTGCTGTAGTTCCTTTATAGCCCAACATTAGCCGCCTTTAGCTTAGCGGTGGTGACGTGAAGTCAGGTGACCGTGCTGTAGTTCCTTTATAGCCCAACATTAGGCGCCTTTAACTTAGCTGTGGTGACGTGAAGTCATGTGACCGTGCTGTAGTTCCTTTGTAGCCCAACGTAACCTTCTAGCAATAAGATTTGCCATTTAACTATTGTAAAATGTGTTTTAAACCGCAGATATTATCAGGTTGAACAAAAGGTGTACATATCATAAACTTTTTTTTCTTTCCACAAAACGTATTTCTCTTCTATGATCCAAATCTTATGGGAAAATACTGTTGACTTTTTTGTTGAGGTAGCCTATCTTCCAGGTCGGCCTTTTGTTCAATGCCTACGCTTACATATTGATGTGTATTTTTGCAAATTACGGCAACCTGTAAGTCAGAGGAAAAGTGTTGAACTATTGACATTGCCATGTTCACTGTTGGAGCCTCATGTTAGTAAGAAGTTTGAAGAGCTGGAAAAGTGAGCTAAGCAGGGAGAAATGAGACAGTTGTTGTCTGTTAAAGGCTTTGAGAAATCCTCCTGGCCTCTGCAAGTCTGGAGGACAGAAAAATATTCCTCTGAAAGAAATTAAGATGGAAAAGACAGACACCTCATCTGGTTTCACAGACAGAGGGCAACACGAGGCCAACAACATGTCAGTCTGCAGAGAGAGTGAGAGAGACAGGGATTATGTCAACAACTAGTGAACCAATGAGGTGCACCGTGAAACGAGAGGACTTTAGAACGGCATGAGTATAAATCGTCATGTTTCAAATCACAGACTCCTTGTAGTTCGAGTGAAGGAAAGTGCACCGAGAGGACAGAGAGAAAAGAGAGGAGATGGATAATGTCATGGATCGCTCTCACTAATAAACCCTGACGGACATTTAAAGGCTGTACCCAATTACTGGATGGTATCCTGGCCCTCACACAGACACACACACACACACACACACACACACACACACACACACACACACACACACATGTTGTATGTGCAGATGGGAACACACATAGTTAGACAGTGTGTGGGTTTTGGAAAGGTTATTGATATTTTTTTGAATTAAAGGTGATGATATTTTGCCAAAAAGTTGTGCCCATGTTACAGTTGTGTCCATTTTCATGTTAAAAGGGTCCAATGGTGCATTCAATGCTGCTCTGATGGTTTTACGACTTTGGTGTGTTCATGAGGTCTAAGTCATAATGAGAAAAAAATATGGAGGCTACAAAGAAGATGTGTTGTATTAAATGCTCAGAAGATTTCCGAGTAATACTTTTCCCAAATATTCTGCCGCTAAATATATACGGCATAAATATCATATCTTGCAATGTTAAAGAGTCGTCTCCTGCTGATGTTCAGGTGTATATCAGTATTTAGTGTCTACTTTAAAGAGTCCTCTCCTGCTGATGTTCAGGTGTATATCAGTATTTAGTGTCTACTTTAAAGAGTCCTCTCCTGCTGATGTTCAGGTGTATATCAGTATGTAGTGTCTCTACTTTAAAGAGTCCTCTCCTGCTGATGTTCAGGTGTATATCAGTATGTAGTGTCTCTACTTTAAAGAGTCCTCTCCTGCTGATGTTCAGGTGTATATCAGTATGTAGTGTCTCTACTTTAAAGAGTCCTCTCCTGCTGATGTTCAGGTGTATATCAGTATGTAGTGTCTCTACTTTAAAGAGTCCTCTCCTGCTGATGTTCAGGTGTATATCAGTATGTAGTGTCTCTACTTTAAAGAGTCCTCTCCTGCTGATGTTCAGGTGTATATCAGTATGTAGTGTCTCTACTTTAAAGAGTCCTCTCCTGCTGATGTTCAGGTGTATATCAGTATGTAGTGTCTCTACTTTAAAGAGTCCTCTCCTGCTGATGTTCAGGTGTATATCAGTATGTAGTGTCTCTACTTTAAAGAGTCCTCTCCTGCTGATGTTCAGGTGTATATCAGTATGTAGTGTCTCTACTGGGACATGTCTCCATGCTTTAATGTTCAAAAAGCTCGTTATTGTTCTCATACTGCCTGTGCTGCAGCACCTCTTTTCACCCTCTGTCTGAAACCAGAGTCCAAACCCCAAAAAACTAAGGGCCTCTTTAACTGTTTGAAAAATAATGCTTGTTTCTGCCTCATTATTCGGAGTCACTCCATACTTTATTTTCTTCTTTCCTGGCTCACACTACACCCTTCTGCTAAGTTTCATGAACACCAGGCTATTACTTTTTAATCCTACTGACAGACAAACAAACACAAAAGCCAAAAACCAAACCTCCAGGCTTAGGTAATAAAATGACTGCAATTTATATAAACTAATGAAGAAATTACACTTGTATTCCCACCAGAAAACCATTAAATCACGAGTTAGATTCCAGTGTGTGACGGTTTGTGTTTTAGACGCCGTGTCAAGTTGACTGTCTGCCTGACTGACATCCTTTCACTTTAAAAAACAAAAAACACACGGGTCACATCCCCCTCCTGTCCATCACACACACACACACACACACACACACGCACGCACACACGCGCGCACGCACGCACGCATGCACACACACACACACACACACACGCACGCACGCACACACACACACACACACACACACACACACAGGGGAGAGCTCTCTGACTGACAGACAGCCATGTGTTGAAGTGAGATCCGTGTGTGTGTGTTTTCACTGCTTTTTTGGATCTTTGAGTTGTTTTCTTTGCAACTATCTCAGTTCTGTCTCCGGCTTTCATGTTTTTATCTGGCTTGTTTACTTTGTAAGCTTCTTGTGGGAGCTTTCACTCACTCTGTTTTGGCTTTTTTCACATGTTTGAGCAATGTGAAAGTATGTGCAGAGACCATGTAGGATCCAGAGTTCAGGTCTAATTTCCAATTGCATGGAACGACTTGCTGTAAGGTCATTTTCCACTGAACCTCGTCAGAGTCAGTGGGTTTTCTTGGCTGATCATTAGTGATGTGTGGTCGCGAACGAGCCATTCTTTTGAACGGCTCTTTGGTACGAACGAGGGGAACCGAGTCGTACGTGGTGAGAGCCGTTCTTTTTATCGTTCAATCGTTGGTCCGCACTCACTGCCTGCCAAAATCCACTCGCCTTTTAAAAAGCTTGATTTTGTTCCCCAAACGTATTCTGTGAAGACCCGCCCCTACTCTGATTGGTAGGTTTCAGCAGGAGGAGTGAGATGGGGTGGTCTTAACGGAATACGCGAGAGAGAGAAGTCATAACAAGTGGTACAGGACAGGTAGACGACGTGTTTTTCGGATGGAAAATGAGCCAAACGCGAAAACGCAGTGATGCACTTCAACCAAAACCCAGGCAGTGATAAAGCGCACCATTTGTAAAGGCAAAATATCCTTTAAAGCAGGGTCAACAAATAATCTCCATCGCCACTTAAAAACACAGTATCTAATATTAAGAGTTGCGTGAATTTCATTCAAGGCAAGGCAACTTTATTTACTTAACACATACAGAGGGTAAATTCAAAGTAGTCCATTCACTGACATGAATGACATGGATATGGCGCCACCTTGTGTCATGTTTACAATGCAGATTATTGACATTAGGTCTGGCAATACAGTCAATCATTATCCTGGTGATTATTTCGCAGATAAACCTAGTAACCCCGCCCCCTTTAAAAAAAACGGCTCTTTTGAACGGCTCTTTGAAAGGAACGGAGCCATAAGATCCGGCTCCCTTCAAAGAGCCATAATTCCCATCACTACTGATCATCGTTGTTAACCTGTGTGAAACTGTCTTGACATGAGCTTTAAATGTATTGTGCCGAGCTATAGGGATCATCTCCAACCAGTCATTGGTCTGCAGTCTTCAAACTCCACCTCCTACACTGGAAAAAAGAAGTTAAACAATAATGAAAACAAGCTGTTTTCACTTGAAATAAGTACAAAAATCTGCCAATAGATCAAGTGAACATTTGCTTGGTAATATTTCTTGAAATAAGAAGGGTTATTAAGCTAAATCATTCAAATCAATCAACTTATTTTGAACTATATTTTCCCAGAATCAGAATATGTTGTGTTAAATATAAGCCGCAAATGCTCAAAGGTTTTCTGTTTTCTGATGTTAGTTGGTGATTTCTAATAGTTGTATGAGTTTCATCAGAGATACAACTCAAAATAAGATGATTTGACTTAACAAGATGAGGGATTGTCTAAAAACAAGACCTGATATCTCACTGCAGTGTTACTTCTGAAGTTATGATGTCTTATATCAGGTGTAGAGACATATTCTGACTAGATATTAGACAAATATACTTGGCAAGATTTCGAGTTTTTGTAGTGTAGCTAATAAACAATACTCTATTTCTGTTCTACATTCACAGATCTACCAAAATTCAAACAATAGATGCTTTCTTGTGCATCAAATGTGAGGCATGTGTGACTGTTTGACTCGGACATTAGATCATTTTGCTGAACTCAGATGAAAGAACACATTTTAATATTTAAACAAATGTTGATCCCATTTCTGAGAAGTTCTGAATCAAGCAACAGGTATCAGTTTATACTCATCTGCAATTCATTTACATTTGGACTGCCATGAAATGAATAATGCAGTATATTTACATCGAAAAAAAATACTTTTCATGTGAGGCAACATACTTCTGCTGCACTGAAATAATCCAAATAAAAGAAACTTTATTACATTTGCAGACGTCATGGTTAGTAATGAACACAGTCAGTATCTGACATCGATTATCGACTGCACACGTCCAAAGTGTTACGTTTATGATGCACTCAGTCCTGGATTGTTGATAGCAGTGAAATAATAATTAAAACCAGGCTCATCCTCTCAAATAAAGAGGTTGACAGTCTCAGCAATTGTGATTTGTGTGCCACTT